>CM052653.1:117811142-117865584 GCA_028533165.1 Leontopithecus rosalia | reverse complement strand
CAACAATAAGAGCTAACGATCCTAACACCCAGATACATAAGACCCATAAAGAGAAGAGAAAGAGGGTGCATGCTGCCGTACCCTCTTTCTCTTCTCCAAAGCTGACCCTCAAGTGGACCGATAGGAGCAGCTCTGGTGAGTGTGGAGATAACAAACAAGCTGAGCTCTTTCTGAGCCGGGTGGGCCCCCAAGCCTTACACATGCACCTTCCAAGCCATCCTGAGCAGTGTTCACCTCTCCGCTTCCTCATCCGTGGAATGGGAATAACGGAAAACTGCACCACCCAGAGCACGCTGGGGAGGTTTGATGGCTCCATCTGCAAGGGCTCCTGAGAGAGGAGTGTGGCCCAGAGTGAACACGTTAACAGTGAGGGGAGATGAGGGCAAGGGAGATGATGAGGGTGAGGATGGTGAGTACTCTCCCTTCCCAGCTGGGAAACTGCGATTAGAAACTTTACAAAGCTCACCTAGGAAGCATGGGAAGTGGCACGGAGAGTCAGGGCTGCAGTCTACAGACAGCCAAGTGTGCTTCAGAATCTCCAATCTGCTGACTTTCTAGAGAGGCAGACTGTTCAGGAGACAGCCTTGACCACCCCAGGGTATGATCGATAATAATAATGGATCACTGCTGCTCGCCTTTAGTTAGGGCTGCTCCACATGCACTGTTGTCCTCCACCTCCACCGGAAGTTGTTGGGAATTTCTGGGTGGATACCAAGGCATGTTCAATAGAATGCCCAAGGCTGCTGGAGTCACCCCCAGGCCCCAGGCAGTAAATCTGGCCACACTCATTGGCATTAAAATTGCCCAAACTGTCTACATGAACACCATGAATGGCCGGGTGGTCTTCCTCTGCAAGGCCCGAGACACTTCAGGCTGTAGGATGCTGTCAGCACCTCGGGGTGGCGTGGCGCCCCAGTCAGGGAGGGCGGCCTGAACCCATGCTTGCTGAACTCCCCATACACTCCCAGACTCTAGAACACTATAACTCTTTTCATTCCTATTGGCTTTTTAAAGAGCATAATGAAGATCCTTAAGGAAAAATAGCCAAAAGATAAATAAAATAAAATAGCACAATTCTAATTTTAGTGGGGAAATCTGCTAAGCCAGGCCTTTAATGTTTTATTCTCTGTTGAGAGACTCCTATGCAAAGCTGGCAGCTTGCCTAGGAGTTGGAAGGGTATGTGCAGAGCCTAGGATCTTAAAGATGGAAGGGACAGCACCCCTTATCTAGTTCCCCATGGATCCAAAGTGTGGGCATGTGTTGGGGAGACGTCTTGAGTAACTCTGATGGCCTGGAGTTGCCCTAGCCAAATCCAGGTGCATGGAGGTCTTGAAACTCTTAGGTTAGAAAGCTCTGGAGAAGGCAGGCCAGTGGCAGAGATGGCCAGGCAGTAAGCATGGGGCTTCTCATGGTCTGCCTCCTGGGTCAACCTGCTCCTCAAAATGGTGGCTCTGAGTGAGCCAAAGAGTGGTGATGTTGTAAGCCATCTTTCCTGCACATCAAGTTCAAGGGAGGGATGCTCTCTCCTCCCCACAGCCTTCAAGACCTGGAGGAGCAGATGCTATCGGGGACCACATGCAGGGGAGGCTAGGTCCAGCCATGGGGGAGCCCTCCTTCTTAGGCTGCTTGTACGAGTGTCCCTGCCCTGGCCTGCAGTCCCTGGTATGGTGATTGGAAGCTCCCACTCAAGACTCCAGACCACGGCGAGAGGGCTGAGATGGGGTGCACCCAGCATCAGCAGTATAGCCATGGCTCAGCGGTGACTGCCATGCACCAGCTGAGGCTCCTGGGCACCTCTGTGCCTGTGCAGCATGTGAGTGAGCCTCCCCGGAGAGCACAGTGTACCTGCTCTTGCTGTGCTGTGAGGCCCCTACCCAGGGGACAGGAACTGATCCCTGGCTCTTGGGATGTTTGGAAGCATGTAAGTGCCCTGGGGGTTTCTGGGTTTCCTGAGTGGAAGGCTGTAACAGAAGTTGCTGATGGTTCATTTTTTTTTTACTTTGAAATGGTATAGAAAGAGCACCAACTGCAACCCAGAGCTGAAAGTGAACACCCTAGTCATATGTGAGTTGCGTTACCCATGAAGTTATCATTAAACAAATATTTGTCACTCCTTCCCCAAAAAACTATATAAAGGGCCTTGGCCAGTATATTATTGTGGCTTTAAAAATCAATTAGAAAGGCTGGGCATGGCGGCTTATGCCTGTAATCCCAGCACTTTGGGAGGTCAAGGTGGGCAGATCACTTGAGGTCAGGAGTTCTAGACCAGCCTGGCCAATATGGCAAAACCTCATCTCTACTAAAAGTACAAAAATTAGCTTGGTGTGCTGGTGAGTACCTGTAATCTCAGCTACTAAGGAGGCTGAGGCATGAGAATGGCTTGAACCCTGGAGGCAGAGGTTGCAGTGAGTGGAGATTATGCTGCTGCACTCCATCCTGGTGAAAGAGCGAGACTCCGTCTCAAAAAAAAATCAATTAAAGATAGTTAAGTTCTAAAGGATCATGCTGTGTATTAGGATTAAAAATACATAGAATACATGTATTTTTAATATGTTAGTAATTCTATTTATTTAATGTGTCTATCTAAACACACACTTTTTTTCTACCATAAAATCCCAAAATTCGTTAGTTTATAGGAGTTTTCTGTCCCCTTCCCAGCATTACCAGGGCCTTTCCTTTTTAGTAACACAGAGATTGCCAATGATATAAAGCTATTTGATCCAGCAGTCCACACTCTCCATAGTCTCTTAGTAACATGTTAAATAAACAGATTTAGCGGGAAGTTCTCCAGTCTTCAAGGCTAAAAAGTCTCCTGTGATACATGCGCCTTCAGATAAATGTGTATATAACATAACGACTTATTTCTTAGTTTCAAAGGGGTGCTCCTGATCTAAAACTTCATACTGGTACATTCGTTTCCATGTCTCTCTCTTTTTTTTTTTTTTTGAGATGGGAGTTTTGCTCTTGTTGCCCACGCTGGAGTGTAATGGTGCAATCTCGGCTCACCACAACCTCTGCCTCCTGGGTTCAGGCAATTCTCCTGCCTCAGCCTCCTGAATAGCTGGAATTATAGACACGCACCACCATGCCCAGCTAATTTTTTGTATTTTTAGTAGAGACAGGGTTTCACCATGTTGACCAGGATGGTCTTGATCTCTTGACCTTGTGATCCACCCGCCTCAGCCTCCCAAAGTGCTGGGATTACAGGCGTGAGCCACCGCACCCAGCCTTCCCTGTCTCTTTTGAAGTTGTCTCCAACTAGATGAAAAAGTCTGTGAGGGCTGGTTCTGGGTCTTACCTGGTCACTGCTGCACCCTGAATCTGGAAAGGGCCTAGCATGGCATAGGCCAGCAGCACATATGGAGGGAGAGGAAGAATAAGGAGCAGTAAGGATCCTACAAGAACATCTAAGAGAATAAGTGTGGGAAGGGAAGCCCTCTGATTGCAGAAATTCCTAAGCTGCAATCTGCCAAGGCCCTGACATTCTCCCGGCAGGTGTGGGAGTAAATATTCCTCGAAACAGCTGTCTACTGTGCTCCTGAAACCAGGGTTCTCATCTGGAGAAGCTCTCATCCTGGGCACCCATGCCAGAGGCCCCAGTCACCGCAGAGCCTCCACTGGGTTCTCCCAGCTCCTAGACTTCTACTTCTCAGGTTGCTTCTGATCTGGTCTTGCTTGTTGATATTCACTTGGAGTGGCTGGCAAAATATTAAATATTAGGAAAAGTTATAGATTGCAATCTCAAACCTTTTGGGAGGCCAAAAGATTTTTTTGAGGTGTGATGAAGGTAGTCAGCTTATAAAAATTAGCATAGGTAAAAGAGAGACGATGAAATGCCTTCCCATTTTAAGTCTGCTTACCCCACATCCCTTTGTCTCCACTCTGTTTACTCATGTAAACTTTGTGCTGGATGGTGCTCTTGGGGGAGATCAAAAGGGAATTCCCTGTTAATAGTATTTACTCTGGACCAAGAACCTAAAGCTTTTATCATTTGTAAAACCACTCTTTTAACCATGTTAATTATCCAAAAGCATGTGGATTTAGAACCTCTGTTATGAATAAATGTGTGGAAGGACAGAGGGTCTGGGATGATTGGTTGCATTTTGCCCTCAGAAAGCAGCCAGTGGCCATCCCTAGCCTACCTGCTTCACTGTAATGGTGTGAGAATGCATTCATTCATTCATTGTTAAGTCAGGGTCTGTAGGTCAGACTTCTACAGGTGGTGGTGACATCACACTTGCTGCCCTCCCTGGCCTCTGTGTTGGTCCAGATGGGGTCATCACTGTCAACTCTGAGCCCCTGGAAGCAGCAGCCTGGCTTCCACTCCAGCCATTGTCTTTGGGCATTTATTTGTAAAGGCCAAGGTGTGAGTGTCATATTCATGTGATCAAGACCGGATTGGCTCCATCTTCCACAAACCTGTGTTCTCAGTGTCTCTTTTTTCTTTTTTTTTTTTTAGTGGTTTTCTTATTTTTTAATTTTTTTATTATACTTTAAGTTCTGGAATACATATGCAAAACATGCATGTTTGTTACATAGGTACACACATGCCATGATGGTTTGCTGCACCTATCAGCCCATCATCTAGATTATTCATTTCTCCTAATGCTATCCTTTCCCTAGCCCCCATCACCCAACAGACCCCAACATATGATGTTCCCCTCCCTGTGTCCATGTGTTCTCATTATTCAACTTCCACTTATGAGTGAGAGCATGCAGTGTGTTTTTTTGTTTCTGTGTTAATTTGCTGAGAATTATGGTTTCCAGCTTCATCCATGTCCCTGCAAAGGACATGAACTCATCCCTTTTTATGGCTGCATAGTATTCCATGGTGTATATGTGCCATATTTTCTTTGTCCAGTCTATCAATTATGGGCATTTGGGTTGGTTCAAGTCTTTGCTATTGTGAACAATGCTACAATAAACATATGTGTGCATGTGTCTTTATAGTAGAATGATTGATATTCCTTTTTATATACCCAGTAATGGGATTGCTGGGTCAAATGGAATTTCTGTTCCTAGATCCTTGAGGAATCACCACATTGTCTTCCACAATGGTTGAACTAATTTACACTCCCACCAACAGTGTAAAAGTGTTCCTATTTCTCCACATCCTCTCCAGTATCTGTTGTCTCCAGATTTTTTAATGATTACCATTCTAACTGGTGTGAGGTGGTATCTCAATGTAGTTTTGATTTGCATTTCTCTAATGACCAGTGACGATGAGCATTTTTTCATATATTTATTGGCCATATAAACATCTTCTTTTGAGAAGTGTTTGTTTATATCCTTCATCCACTTTTTGATAGAGTTGTTTTTTTCTTGTAAATGTGCTTAAGTTCCTTGTAGATTCTGGATATTAGCTCTGTATCAGATGGAGAGATTGCAACAATTTTCTCCCACTCTGCAGGTTGCCTGTTCACTCTGATGATAGTTGCTTTTGTTGTGCAGAAGCTCTTTAGTTTAATTAGATCCCATTTGTCAAATTTTGCTTTTGTTGCCATTGCTTTTGGTGTTTTAGTCATGAAGTCTTTGCCCATGCCTGTGGGCTATTGCCTAGGTTTCCTTCGAGAGTTTTTATGGCTTTAGTTCTTATGTTTAAGCCTTTAATCCATCTTAATACAGAGCTGTTATACTTTCTATGAACACTAAATGTGTCAGCCATGATCTCATGAGCAGAGGCAGCCAGCATCCCCCCTGTCTCCACCCCTTTCTGCCATGGCTGCTGTGTCCTGCCCAGCTTCTGAGGATGAATAGAGATCTACAGAGATGACCAGAGACATAGATGTAAGCTCAGGCAGGTCACCAAGCACGAGTTAGAAAATATCTGAAGCATGGGTCTTCAGTTTCAAAGCTTGGATGGATTCTCTATTTAGTGGGCCAGATCAGCCTGGACACATTTTGTTTCAGAAACCCAGGACCAGGAGTCTATCTCCATCTTTCCTATATATGCACATCCAAGGATGGTTGGCTCCATGGATTTTATCTTTTATCTTGTGAAGTAACAGGGATAAAGAGTGACAGAGGAACCCAAGACTTTCTCTACCAGGCCCAGTCCCCACACCTTGCCTCATTTTGCCCTCCTTATCCAGAACTCTTTTCCCCACCCTAGAGGGGGCTCTTCACAAGATGGGTCTTGCCTGTCCAAACAGCTCCCCTGGGGAACATTGAAGGGTAACTTTGAACACCCTGAAGAATCAGGAGGAGCAGTGCCAGGCAGAGACCTTGGGGGAATGGATGGTTTGTGAGGGTGTTTCATTGATGCTGCTCCTGTCTGTTGACTTGATTTCCCAGCCCAAGCTCTCTGTGTCATGGTCCTCATCCCAGGTCATCCTTAAATGTCATTTTCTTCTTTAGAGAAGCACTTTATGCAAAGCAAGTTTAGCATGTACATTGCCCTTCAAATAAAACAGCAAGCCACCTACGAGTCTCAGTAATGTGTGGTAAAGTTTTCCAGCTGCTCCTATTAAATATTCAGAAAAACACCATAAATGCTTCAGGGGTGCTTTATGGGTTTCTTAGCCGGCTTCTATAGAACCGTTAAAGATCTCCAACCCGAATCAGGGCAGCAGAACTCAGATGATCAATTTCAGGGATCCATCACTGCTGGACATAATGAAGTGTGCGTGCAAGTGTATGCGTGTGTGTTTCCTGAGGCCACAGGGTTCTTGCAGACAGTTGTGTCATCAGCAGTCTCACCATGGCAGTGACACTTGTAGAGCAAAGGAGCCCTGAGTCACAGAAGCAAGTGCATCAGAACCCACAGGCTGTATGGCCACCCATTCCACATCAGTCTACAGTTGGTGAGAAAAAGCTATACCAAGTGTGGGCCAGTCCAAGACAGAAGCAGAAAGGCTGCAGCTGATGCCATCCTCCCCAGCCCTGGTGTTGCTTCCTTGATGTTCTGGTCACACTGTCCCTTCTTTATAGTCTTTTCTCAGCTCTGTAACTGGGGCTTCCAGACCATATGGTATGAGACTTTGCAGGACTTAGGGGTGCAAAAAGATTGAGTGAGGGACAATTTGTAACCATGTGAGCCTGCTCAGTGCAGGGAGATAGTTCATGTGTTGGGTCTTCTTTGTAATGGCTAAAAAAGGTATCTGATCCTGCCTTGGAGAACACAGAGCACGAACTTTGGAATTATGCAAATATGTAGTTGGATACTCGATGCTGTTTATTTAACTTTTCTCAGCCCCAGTGCCTTCATTGGTGTTGTTCAGACAATGTCTCACTTCGTCACCCAGGCTGGAGTGCCATAAATGATCTTGGTTCACTGCAACCTTTGCCTCCCTGGTTCAAGTGATTCTCCTGCCTCCCGAGTAGCTGGGATTTCAGGCACCTGCCATCATGCCTGGATAATTTTTATATTTTTAGTAGAAATGGGTTTCACCATGTTGGTCAGGCAGGTCTCAAACTCCTGACCCCAAGTAGTCTGCCTGCCTCGGCCTCCCAAAGTGCTGGGATTACAAGCATGAGTCACCACACCTAGCTAATTTTTGTATTTTTCGTAGAAATGGGGTTTTACCATGTTGGCCAGGCTAGTTTCGAACTCTTGACCTCAGGTAATCCACCTGCCTTGGCCTCCCAAAGAGCTGGGATTACAGGCGTGAGCCACAGTAACTGGTTGTCTTCATTTTTAAAGCAGGGACAATGTCATCTACTTTTCAAAGAATAAAGAATGGAGTGCTTTTGCAATCGCAGCATCTAGCCCATCTCTTGGCACTTACTATGCACTTAGTAAATGTTTATGGAAAAATACACATGCATCATGACCACACACTGACAAAACCTGCATTCTTTGAAGTGTGTGTTTTACCAGGATGGATCTTGCTCATTCTGAAGTGATACTTCCTGAAATAAGACACACAGGCCTGCCTGGGTCTCTGAGTATTAATAGGTGAAAGGACAATGCTTTTCTGAAGGGCCTTGCAATGGGAACTCAGAACAAGTCATCTCCACTGGCAGTGGGAGAGCTCTTGGCTTCCACTGAGGCCTGCGTTGAAGTAGGAGTGAAGAGGCTTTAGAGAATGACCCTGGCTCTCCCTAGAGGACTCTCCACCACACCTGCACACACAGGTGGGTGGCAGGTACCACCCTGGTGGGTAAAACAGGGATATCTTTACTTCAGTCATTTGCATAAGGTTACATCTACCATGACTTGTCAGCATTTCAGACTAAGCTGCAACACCAGCTTCAGCACCAAGGCTGTGCAGGATTCATCCTCATGTCCCAGTTACTTGTTGGTGTTGACTCCGTGAGGGACATTGTCTTAGCAATGGGATCATCCGTGGGGTAAGCATCGTCCCTATTCTTTATTCTAATAGTGGGGATGATGGTGATTCCACAGTGAGATGAATGTTCTGGTGGAGGGGTTCCCTGTGTGCTCCATCTGTCCTGGACTCGCAGGAGGCTTCAAAAGTGGGTGGCAGCTGAGCCGACATCTCAGAGATAAGTAGGAATTAGCCAGATGGAAAAGGGGGCTGAGTAAGGTCATCATTCAGTCATTATTCATTTAGTATTTCCTGCCTCGTCCTGTGATCTGGTGATGGATGACTATGAGGGAACCTTTATCCTGGGATGCAATGAAAACAGTGGGGAAAGAGTGGCAGCCCCCTGCACATCAGGCCAGGTGCTCCAGTCCTAAGGATGCAACAGCTCTTTCTCCCAGGATCTCACTTTGACATCAGCCATTGGATTCATTCTTTCTTGATGACAAGAATTAAGAGCAAAATAATTCCTTTTTTTCTTTCTTTACCATTTAAGAGATGAATTTGGTATTGTAAATTCTTTTAAGATCTTGATCATCTCTGCTCTAATGAAAATTAGACTCTGACCCATCATCTTCCCATCCATTCATCCACCAATCCTATTTTTTTTTTATTTTAGATTCAGGGGGAACATGAGCCAGTGCATTACATGGATATATTGCATAGTGCGGGGGTTTGGCTTAGTGTGCCCATCACCCATAGAGCAAGCACGGCACCAAATCCATAGTTTTTCAGCCATCGCCCCGCTCTCCTGCCCTACTTGTATTGTCCCCAGTTTCTACTGTTTCCATCTTTATGTCCCTGTTTACCCATTGTTTACTTAGCAGTGACAAGTCTGAACATGAAGTACTTGGCTTTTTGTTTCTGTGTTAGCTCCCTTAGGATTGTGGTCTCCAGCACATTCACGCATGCGTACATACTGTCTAGTATTCCACGCATCCACCCACCCTTAATCCATCCTCCAACACTGACCCAGGTCCCTCTGGGCTCTCAGCATGCCATGAAGATAACAGAAATGGAGACACATGTGCCATGCCCTCTGACCTTGAGGTCCTTGCTGAGGATGACACTTGACCTCTGACTGCAAGCTGCACTAGGCCAGAGCACGCTCATTCTCCCGTCTACAGGCGTCCCCACAGCCACACAGCTTCATGGTGTCTGTCTCTCTGTCTGAACACTTCCAGTGTTTTCTGCCACTTCATTACACAGTCTGACTTTATAATGCAAAGTGACTCCAAACAGGCATGGGTGGACAGTTTTTGTCAAAGCATAGATAGCTTTAACATATTTTCTGACTCGTTATTTTTCTCCATGTAAATAAGATCTCAATTAAAACAATGGAGAATAAAATCAAATTTCTGAAGGAGTACAGGGACATGTCTATTTTGTTGTGTTCTCTGTTGTGGACTGGCACAGTGTTGAGCACATGGTAAGTACTTGATAAATATTTATCAGATAAAACAGCATTATGGCTCACGATGATGGCATATCCCAAGGAGTTGAACAGTGTCCAAGAGAACTGCAAACAGAAACATAAAACAACAAGTTTTACATTTTGTAGTGACAAAGCAAAATGAAATGGGTAAAAGCTTGGCTGGAGTGGGAGGACTTTAAGGGTCCTTGCAAACTTACAGGTTTACAATTTTGGGAAAATGTGGCAGGATCACTTGGGAATCAGAGGGAGAAATATTTGGATTCTGCCTGGGAAGAATTTATCTGGGAAGCTCCTGTGGAGGCAGATGGAGGTGGCACTGCAGAGTCCCTCTATTAGGGGTTCTCTGGGGGCATGTTTCTCAGAGCAGGGATAGAAACCATTGCACACCACTATGGTTGCCGGCTGTGCTGAGGAGGGTGAGAGTCCGTTTGTGGTCAGGGTCTGGCCTCGTGACCTAGCCACTCAGCACAGGATATCGTGGCCTGAGAGCTACCTGCCATGGACTCTCCCCAGGGTCAGGGTGGGCTGTAGGAAACAGGTGCTCCAGAGTCCATAAGTTGGCAGCTCCTGGATTCTGCATATCCAATGAGCCCACCAGATTGCCCCTTTGCACGCTGAGGGTGAGTGCCCTGGGAACAGCACTGCCAAGACCCCTTAGGGAGACGACAGCTAACACGAGATTCAGGCATTGGCTTGGCTGCCTCCTGGGTGTGTGGTTTGGGATTTGCCACCTGACTTCACTGAGACTTCTCTCTGGCCCTCCATCAATGCTGCCATAACTTCTTCCCCAGGAGCCTTTGCAAGTTTCAGTGAGAAATGTTGAAATGGAGAAGGTTGCTGAAGTTTCAAGCCTCAGGTCCAGGGCTAGTGGAGTAAGCCTGTGTCCAGGGCTAGTGGATGGCTCTCTGTTCAGCATCAATCTGTGAAAGAGATCAATCTTCATTTGGTATTAGTGGTATTTTATGGCCAACTAACCTTGGCAGTGACAAAGTCAATCTCAAGCCAAGGTTAAAGTAGGCTCTATCTTTGCAGGTTAGTGTCAGGGCTTTGTAGAAAGGCAAGGTGGCTCAAGACAAAGACTGCAGTATCCTTGCTCCTGGCAATGGAAGGGGCTGCCCCAGAGCAGAACCAGTGGTTCAGGGCTGTAAAGCCACCCTCGCTGGAGGAGTTAAGGCAGGGGTGAACGATTCCCACAAGAAAGCTTGAAGGATTCCTGCTCCGCTTTGAAAGTCAGGCCAGTGACCTCCAAGTTCCCCTCCAATTTTATTCTTACTCATTTTATGACCCTATAATAAGGTAACTAGCCACAGAGTGAGGCTGTTACTTTATATTATAATTTGCCATAAATACTTCAATGATAATCCCGGTATGTTACAGAACTCTTAAAGCTTTTTAAAATATAAATACATATTCTACTGGGAATCACTAGGTTATAAGGTACCTTGTATTTTTACAGAGTTTGGAAGGGAAAGAGATGTTAGATGTTACCTTGACAGCATGGTTTTTTTCTTTTCTTTTTCTTTTGCTTTTTTAAAGCCTCTTTGGAAAAGCCGACATAACATTTCTGCCTTACTCCCCACAGCTCCTGACAGTCTAGTTGACGATGGGGTGTCAGTAGCTGCAGTCCCAGGACACACATTTGTTGAGTAAGGGCCACAGGAGGATGGGCATAATTGGTCAGAATGGAGGTGCAGGCCGGCCAACCAAACTAGAGGTGGGGAGACGCTGGAGGCTAATTCTCCTGCAGATAAAATGAGAGAGGTCCAGGGATGAGCAAAGACTGGGTCTCGGTGACACAATGGGAGATTCAGTTTCTCTACCTCCACAATCTCATGAGGAGCAAGGAATGGCTCTAGTATTTTTTTCAAAGCTGGCCGTAGAGTAATTCTATTCACCTGCATCCACAGCTAGAATACCCCTCACCTTGTCTCCGAAATAAACCAGACTATAAATTCAGAAAGGAAGTTGGCTGTGCAGGATGTATCAATATCCCATATGTGTCTGAAGATATATTTAGAAAGAAAGAACAGTATCTGTGCCTTATGTAGTCTCTGACCCAGACACAACCACTGGAAGTGTAACTCAAGATGTATTTTGCGGATCACTAAATTCACGGAATATCTATGGCTGAAAAGTGAAAGTTTCTATGTTTGGTAGAATTAATCAGGATTCTTTGCTATTAAGTTTCTCAGAGCTGTCAATAAGGTGGTGTAGGGTCTGTCTTTCCAAGGAGGATAAGAGTGTTCTCTGGAGTCCTTTGGCTGCACTTCTCATGGAGCTGAAGATACATTGGAAAATTCTAACTTGGAGGGTTCAGTTGAAGACAAATACAAAGAAAAAAAATCACTGAAATCCAGTATGTGGCAGTGAGAATACAGAAAGCTTTTTACTATGTTTCATTAATTCAGTAATTAATCAAGTGAACAAAAGAAAAAAAATATAAACTCATAATTTCATTAATTGGTTTGATTTCATTAAGCCCTAAATGTTGCATAATAATGGAATTTTGTGGTCATTTTGATACACATAGAATCATAGAAAAAAATTAAAGTTCTTAGAATGACTTGCCTGTTGATAAAAAAAAAAAAACAAGATTCACTTACATGGCAAACTAGGAACAGAGAGGAACATCCTTGACTTCATAAAAAATGTTTACAAAATCCTACAGCTAACATCATACTTAACGATGAGAAACTGGATGCATCTCACCCCAAATTGGAAATAAAGCAAAGGTGACCACTCTTCTTTCCACTGCTATTCCACATTGCCCTGGAAATCCTTGCTAATGCAATAAAGGTAAAGGAAATAAAAAGCATGCATATTGGATAAAGAAATAAAACTGTCATTGTTCTCAGATGATAAGATTGTCTGTAGAAAATCCCAAAGAATCAACAACTATGAAAACAACAGCAAAAACTCCTGGGACTAGTAAGTGGTGATAATTAGGTTGCAGAATACAGGTTAACATATAAAAATCAACTGCTTTATACATACATACATACATACATACATATTAGCAATGAATAGCTAGAATTTGAAATTAAAAACAAGATTTCATTCACATCACCATCCAAAATATGAAATACTCAAGGCATACATCTAACAAAATACATATATGCAAGATTCATAATAAGAAAACTGTAAAACTGATTAAATAATTCAAATAAAATCTATATTACTGGAGAGTTGTTCCATGTATGTAGATAGGAAAACAACATTGCCAAGGCATCAGTTCTTCCCAATTTGATCTATTCATTCAATGAAAGCCTGATTAAAATTCCTGCAAGCTATTCTGTGGATAGAGATAAACTGATTTTATAGTTCATATACGGCAAAGACCCAAGACAGCCAATGCAATATTGAAGGACACAAAGTCAGAGAAATGACTCTACCAGTGACAATCAAGATAGTGCGATATTGGCAAATTTCTTTAAAAAGGGAGACAAATCAAGAGAACAGAATAGAAACACTAGAAATGAATCCCCACAAATATAGTCAACTGATATTTGACAAAGGAGCAAAGGCATTACAATGAAGAAAAGAGAGGCTTTTCAACAAATACTACTGAAAAAATGAGACATCGATGTGCCAAAAAATGCACACAGATTTTTCACTGTTCACAAAAATTAACTCAAAATATGTCATAGTCTAAGGTACACAACTGTAGAACTCCTAGAAGATATCATAAGAGAAATTCTCAGAGACTTGTATTTGGTGATGACTTTTTAGAAACAACAGCAAAATCACTTTCCATGAAAGAAAAAGTTAAATTGAGTTCCACTAAAATTAAAAGTTTCTGATTTATGAAAGACATGGATAAAATAATGAAAAGAAAAACTATTGACTGGAAATAACAAAGTTTTCAAAACAAATATCTGATCAAGGGCTAGATCCAATATACAAATAACTCTTAAAACTCAACAATAAAACAACACAATTTAAAAAGTAGAAAAAAAGACCTGAACAGGCACCTTACTGAAGAAGACATACAGATGGCAAATAAGCATATAAAATGATGCCCAGAATCCTATGTCAGCAGGAAAACACAAATCAAAACAACCATGAGACACCACTGCTCACTTACAGGAATGGCCAAAATCCAGAACCCTGACCACACCAAATGCTGGAAGGGATGTGGAGTAGCAGGAACTCATTCATTGCTGATGGGAATGCAAATAAACAGCCACTTAGGAAGATTGTTCGTCAGACTCATCTAAAACTAAACATCTTCTTATCTCATAATCCAGCACTTGCCCGTCTTGGTATTTACCCAAGTTAATAAGTCATGTATAGAGAAAAACCTGCATATATGTGTATAGAAGCTCTATTAACTGCCAAAACTTAGAAGCCACCAAGATATCCTTTGTTAGCTGAAAAGATAAACTCTGGTAATACATGCAATAAAATATGATTCGATGATAAAGGAGAAACAAGCTGTCAGACCACATAAAGGCATGGAGGAAACAATGCACGGGTGAAAGAAGCCAATCCTAAAAGGCTTCATAATGTATGATTTCAACTATGTGACATCCTGGAGAAAGCAAGGGATGTTGGGGGATGGGGGGAGATGAATAGGTGGAATATAGAGGAATTTTAGGGTAGTGATATGAGTCTGTATACCACTGTAATTGTGGATACATGTCCAAAATCCATAGAATGTACAATACAAGGAATAACCCTAATGCAAACTATGGACTCTAGTTAATAAAAGTATCATTAATGTCTCATCAATTGTAACAAATCTATCACACTAAAGCAATATGTTGATACAGTGGTTGTGGTGAGTTGAGGGGTTCAGGGAATATATGGCAGTTCTCTGTATTTCCTAATTATCTTTTTCTGTAAACCCAAAACTCTCTAAAAACCATCAATTAATTAACAAATACAAAAGTATCACTGGAATTCACTGAGATGTGGCAGTGAGTAAACAACCTTTTATTAATTTAATAAAAGATTTTTTCAGTACTTTAATCAAAGACAAAAAAACAGAAAAATGGAAAATAAGACAGTAATTAAAGCAATTCACCAGAATTTACTGAACCCTAACTTCGGTATAATAAAATGTAGGGAGCATTTTGATACATACAGAATCATCTAAGAGAATGAAAGCTCTCAGAATGGCTTGCTTGCCTGCTCACAAAGAGAACAAGATCTACTCACCTGATTAAACTTCCTGGCAAGTGGAGAGCTCTTATAGCAGTGTTAGGCACATAACACATACTCAGGAAAGCTGACACAGAGCCAGGCAGTTTATGGTCTGTGCCAGACAAACAGAACACAAATGCATGTAATAAAATAGAGAACTGAGAACTCACGGTACTCTAACCAAGGAAAGTCTCAAGATGAAACTAGAGTTTGAGCTAATATTAAAGTAAACAAAAAAAATAATAAGAAAATATGATAGGCAAACAAAAGGAATGGAGACAAAAAGAGTAAAAAGCAACAAAAAGGTAGGAAGAAACACGATGTGACTGGAAATGCAAAAGCATGCCCCTGACTCCTTGATGAGAAACACTTACTGCATGGATCCTTCTTGCCAAGAAAGTGGTGGTTCCCAGGAGCGATCAGTATTAAGACTCTTGGTTAGGAGGTGAGCTGGACCCAGCAGATGGAGGGGAAGCAACAGTGAACTGCAGAAAGACAGAAGTGGGTGGCTTCACAGCCCATGTCTGGGCCATCCAAGGTGGGAGTGCAAGACGGTCACAACAAAACTAGTCAGAAGGCAGCTGGACATCAGTGGAAGCGTTGACCTCTTCAGGATAGCTTCCCTGAAGTTTCAAACACAGAAATAATAGCAGCCCAGGGTGCCTCTTTGCAAATTTTATACTTTAGCCTGAAGTACATTTCCTAACTTAAGAACAAAATGAGCAGTGGTACATAAATGTTAAGATATTATCTCAATTTATTTTATTTGGTAGTTTAAAATAACTTGAATCATGCTGCTGGTTTCACGGCACCTAAGGTTTTTACCCACTTTTCTTTAACAACTTTATGGAATATAACACCATAAAATTCACCTATTTAAAGTGTACAATTTAATGTTTTTTAACTAGATTCAGAGTTGTGCCAATATCATCAAAATAAAATTTGGTACATTTTCATCTCCTGAAAAAGAAAACCTGTACCATTAGCAGTCACCCCTCCCATTCACTCCAACTCCAGCCTATGTAATCTCTAATCTATTTTCTATCTCGGTGAATTTGCCTTCTCTGGACATTTCAAATAAATGAGACCTTATAATTTGTGGTCTTTTGTGTCTTGATTTATTCACAAAGTGTGTTTTCAAGGTCTATCTATGTTGTGGTATGTATCAATAATCACTTCATTCCTTGTAATTGTCAAACAATATTCAGCCATCTGGATACATATTTTGTTTACCCCTTCTTCAATTGATGGACACTTACAGTGTTTCCAGTTTTTATCTACTATGAACAATATTGCTGTGAACATTTGCCTACAAGTGTTTCTGTGATCATGTGTTTCATTTCTAGGAGAGGGATTGCTGATTAATAAGTTTAATGTATACTTACCTTTTGTAAGACTGCTAAGCTGTTTTCTAAGACGTTGCACCATTTAATATCTCCACCAGTAAGATATGTGTTACAATTTTTCCATGTCCTTGACAATTGTATTTCTGTTTTATTATAGCATCCTACTAGGATGCTAGGTGTGAAGTGGTATTTCGTTGTGATTTTGATTTGAATTTCTGTAAGGACTAATAGTATTGAGCATCTTTTCATGCACTTATTGGCTATTTACTATATTCTTTACAGAAATGACTATTCAGATAGTCTGTTTTTAATTGAGTTGTCTTTTTATTCTTGAGTTGTGTTGTTTTAAATATATATTCTGGATATAAGGCCCTCATCTGATATACAATTTTGCAAATATTATCTCCTATTTTCTGAATTGCTGTTTCATTTTCTTGATGGTATCCTTTGAAATATAAAGTTCTAATTTTTATTAAGTGCAATTTATTTATTTTTTGTCTTTTGTTATTTGTTTTTGTTGTTATAGCTAAGAAACTATTGTCTAATCCAAGGCAGGAAGAGTTGCTCCTGTATTTTCTTTTAAGAGTTTTATAGTGTTTGATCTTACCTTCAGGTTCATGATTTTAAGTTCATTTTTGTGTATGGTGTAAGGTAGGATTACAACAGATATAAGTTCATAGTTTTCTGTTTTTGTATTTTATTTGTGTAGTTGTAATATCAAGCTGATAAATGATTTGGGACATAATTCTTCATCTGCTATTTTTCCAAAGAGATTGAGTAAAACTGATGTTAAATCTTCTTTAGATGTTTGAAGGACTTCCCTGTAGAATTACCTGGTTCTAGAAATTATTTTTAAAAGTTTTTAAATTATAAATTCAATTTCTTTGATGCTTGGTTGCAATATTGATTATCTATTTCATCTTGATTGATTTTTGGAAGTTTGGTTTCTGAGGGATGGGTTTATTTCTTCTAAATTATTTAATTTATGAGAATAAAGATATTCATATTTTGTCATATGTTATTTTTAATGGCTGTAATGTCTTAAGTGACATCTCTATCTCAGTTTTTATATTGGTAATTTGCATTCTTTCTCTATATACTTTGTCACATTTGCTATAAGTTTATCAACTTACTGATTTTTTTTTTGAAGAACCAGCATTTGGTTTTAATGATTTTCTCTTGTGTTCTTTCTTTTCAGCTTTGTTCATTTTGCTACCATCTTTATTACTCATCCCAACCCCACTCCTCAGTGCTATGGTTTAGTTTGGAACTTATTAATTTCAGATATTTTCTCTTTTTCTAACGAAATCATTTAGTGCTATAAATTTCCTTCTCAGTATGCCTTTGATTGATGTGTTTCCCTTTTCATCCAGTCTGCTTGCACTGGTAGCATTGAGTGGGTGGGGTAGTCTTGAACCCAGCAGGAGATGAAATAATTTTCCCTGAAGATGACTTGTTTTCCTGCAGTCCTAATAATTGATCTGTTTTTACCTTGGTAAAACTTGCCTGATTTGTCAGAGGAACACTTTTACATTTCTAGAAGAAATCACCCTACTTGATTGCTAGATTGAAAGTCAAAATACTGGCTCTGAGTGGCCTTCAACTATTGGCAGGGGGAACAAGAAAACTTGTAGCTATGCAGTTTCTCCCAGAGCAGTGCGTCTGCTTCTCCTAACCTTTCAGAGTTCTCCTTTGGTTGCTTATTGTACCTTTCCAAGGGCTGATAGTTGTGTCTAGTGGGGAAAGGAGGGAAAAAAGTGTCCATGACATGTTGTTCAGATTAAAAAGTGTACAGTTTCTTTTCTACAATTTTCTTTGTTTGGCTTTGGTATCAGGGTAATACCGGACTCAAATCCTGAGTTCAGAACTGTCTCTCACTCTTTTTTTTATGGAGGAAGATTTTGTGAGGATTAGTAGTAATTCTTTGAATGGTAGATTTAATAAGTGAAGTCATCTGGGTTTGAGCTTTTCTCTGTGGTATTCAATTTCTTCTAATGAATCTATTTACCATTTCTTACAGTTTGTGTATTTCTAGGATTTTTCCCCATTTCTTCTATGTTTTCTAAATTGTTGGCATACAGTTTGTCATAGTATTACTTTATAATACTTTTCACTTTCAAGATGTTGGTAGTAATGCCTCCTCATTTACTCCTGATTTTAGTAATTTGTGTCCTTTTTTTAATTGAATCTAGTTACTGGTTTTTCAGTGTTGTTGATTTTTAATGAAGTAACTTTTCATTTTATTAAATTTCTCTCATTTTTCAACTTTCTTTTTAATTAATTTGTGTTTCATTCTTTGTTATTTTCTTCTGTCTGGCTTATTTTGGTGTCTTTTCTTTTCTGGTTTCCTAAGATTAAATGTTAGCTAAATAATTTATAAGTATAAATTATTATAAGTATAAGCATTTATAAATATAACTTTCCCTCAAAACACTATTTTAGGTGTATACCATAAGTTTTGGTAAGTTGTGTTTTTCTTTTTATTTATCTAAAATTATTTTCTATTTTCCCAGTAGTTTTTTAATCAATGCATTGGTTATTTTAAAAAGGGCCATTTAATTTCCATTGATATCTGAATTTCTCAAGTCTTTTCTGTTACTTAGTTCTAATTTAAGTCCTTTGTGATGAGAGAACATTCATTGTATTTATCGAGGATTTTTTTTTATGTATTATATTGTCTATCCTGGATAATATTCCTGTGTGCTTGAGAAGGATGTGTATTCTGTGGCTGTTGGTTGGAGTGCTCTGTAGATGTCTCAGGTCCTGCAGGGTTTACAGTGTTGCACACATCTGCCTCCTGGCCGACCTGCCTAGTTGTTCTAATGATTACTGTGCGATGCTCAAGTCATCAAGTATTAATGTTGACTTGCCTATCTTCCCTTTAAGTCTGTCAGTACTAAGGGGTCTGTTGCTGAATGCATACATATTTATAAATGTTACATCTTTCCAATATATTTATAATTATAAATTCTTTCTTTATATCTAGTAATATTTGTTATTTCATTTTTATTTCTTTATTTTTGAGATGGAGTTTCACTCTGTTGCCCAGACTGGAGTGCAATGGCACAATCTCGGCTCACTGCAGCCTCTGCCTCTGGGGTTCAAATGATTCTCCTGCCTCAGCTTCCCGAGTAACTGGGATTACAGGCATGTATACCGACACCCGGCTAATTTTTGTATGTTTTAGTAGAGATGGGGTTTTGCCATGTTGGCTAGTTTGATCCCAAACTCCCAACCTCAGGTGATCCGCTCACCTCGGCCTCCCAAAGTGCTTGGATTACAGGCGTGAGCCACTGTGCCCAGCCTGTTGTTATAAAGTTTTTAAAAGTTGTTAAAAAGCAGTATGTGTATAATTGTATTGTATGCCTATATCATGGAAATGCAATGTATTTGCAGCACTGTTTACAATAGCAAAGACCTGGAATCAACCCAAATGCCCATCGATGATAGACTGGACTGGGGAAATGTGGCACATATACACCATGGAATATTATGCAGCAATCAAAAAAGATGAGTTCGTGTCCTTTGTAGGGACATGGATGAATCTGGAGAACATCATTCTCAGCAAATTGACACAAGAACAGAAAAGGAAACACCGTATATACTCACTCATAGGCTGGTGATGAACAATGAGAACACATGGACACAGGGAAGGGAGTACCACACACTGAGGTCTATTGGGGGAATTAGGGGAGGGACAGCGGGGGGGTGGAGAGGGGGAGGGATGGCATGGGGAGAAATGCCAAATATGGGAGAAGGGGCAGAAGGCAGCAAAACACACTGCCATGTGTGTACCTATGCAACTATCTTGCATGTTCTGCACATGTACCCCAAAACCTAAAATGCAATAAAAATTTAAAAAAAAGGAAATTCAATGTATTAGAAAATGATAGCTCAAGAGGAAAAAGATGGGGCCAAAGCTGCACTGCAGTAAGGGAGACAGCAGATGATAATGCAGACCCAAGCTAGGAAACAGAGTGCTAAAAATTCTCCCTCACTCTCTGTCTCTCTGTGATATTCCAATAGCCACACACAGAGAGAGACATATCTGTATTTCTATAGCCACTTCAACTCTCTTATAATTGCTGTTTGCATGGCATATATTTTCCCACTCTTTTGCTTTCACCTTATCTGTATCTTTTAATCTAAAGATTCTTTATTCAGTTTAAAATTATGCTTTTTAATGGGATTACTCAGTCACTTATACTCGATGTTATTATCAATCTGATTGTGTTGATAGCTGACATTTTTCTTTTCGTTTTCTATGTCTCATGTTTTTTCTCATTCCTCTGTTCCTTATTTACTGCCTTCTTTTTCATGAAGTGAATCTTTTCTTGTGTAAGATTTCAATGTCTAATACATTTTTATTTTACAATTGTTAGTAATTTTTAATTCATTGAATGAAAGCTTACAAGATACAACTTATCAGAACCCACCTTCAGTTTACAATAATTAAATTTCAGTAATATTTTATGTCTCTTAAGGGAAACTGAAGAAAGAAAGAACACACAAACACACACACACACACACACAGAGAGAGAGAGAGAGACAGAGTGAGGGAGAATTGTTAGCACTCTGTATCCTAGCTTGGGTCTGCATTATCATCTGCTGTCTCCCTTACTGCAGTTCAGCTTTGGCCCCATCTTTTTTCCTCTTGAGCTATCATTTTTCAATATATTGCATTTTCATATGATACGGGTACACAATATAATTAAACACATAATGGCTTAAAATTTTGTAAACTATGTTAAGAAAAATGTAGAATAAATACAGCATTTATACTATTTTCTATGTCATTATCTTTAATGATACTATTTGCTTTTTGCATGGATTCAAATTACTCTCACATGCCACTCACTTTCAACCTGAAGAACCTCCTCTGTATTTCTTATAAGGCAAGTCTGCTAGAAATACGTTCTCCCAGATTTTGTTTATGTGGTATATTAGTCAGCTTGGGCTGCCATAAGAAAATATCACAGGCTAAAGGTTTAAACAACAGCGCTGAGTTTTTCACGGTTTTGGATGCTGGAAGTTCAAGATCAAAGTCTGACTTGGTCAGTTTCCAGTGAGGGCTTTCTTCTTGGCTTGCAGATGGCTGCCTTCTCAATGTGCTTTCACACGACACACACACACACACACACGACACAACACACACGACACACACACGACACACACAGACACACACACACGACACACAGAGACTTACACACACACACGACACAGAGAGAGAGACACACACACAGAGAAAGAGAGAGAGAGAACAAGAGAGAAATAGAAAAAGAGAGAGAGGGAGAGAGAGAGAGTGGGAGTACACATTTTAGCCTCTTCTTATGCAGGTGTGAATCCTACTGAGGAAGGGCCCTCTTTTAATCTTAATTATCACCATAAAAGTTTCATTCCCAAATATAGTCACATTGTGAGATGGGACTTCAACCTATCACTTTGTTTTAGCTTCATTTTGAAGGAGTTTGGTGGACATAAGAGCCCTGATTGAGTTTTTTTTCCCTTTCCTTTTGGCACTTTGACTATGTCATCTTACTGATTTTTGGTCTCCATTTTGTCTGATTTGGAGTTAGCCATTAAGTTTATTGGAATTATCTTGTTCATAATAAGTCATCCTCCCTTGCTGCTTTTAAGATTTATTTTTGGCTATAATGTGTTTAGGTGTGGCTCTCTTTGTGAGGAGCTTCTTGGGTGTGTTAAAGAATGTTTTGCATTAAATTTGGTATGTTGATGGCAATTATTTCTTTGAACATTTTAAATCCTCCTTTATTTCAACTTTTTCGGGGACTCTGTTATTTTCATACTGGTGTGTTTAATGTCCAATATTTCTCTATCTGTCCATCTTCTTTCATTCTTTTCCTCTCTGTTGTGTAATATTTACAGTTTAGATTTTTAAGTATTTTGTTTTTACCTTCTGCTGGCTCAAATCTATTATTGAGCCTTTCTAGTAAAATTTTTATTTGGGTTATTATATTTTCAACTCCAGAATTTCCATTTTGGTCTATTGTAATTTATATCTCTTTATTGATCTTCCTTATCTAATGAGACATTGTCATCGTAACTTTTTAAAATTAATTAAACATAATTTTCTTTAATTCTTTGAATATATCTATGATAGCTATTTGATGTCTTTGCCTGATAAGACTAACATCTGGACCTCCTCAAAGGTAGAGCCCATTGGCAGCTTTTTTTCTTCTTGTGTATGCATTGAATTCTCTTCTTTGTATGTCTGGTAATTTTTTGTTGAAAACCACTAAAGGAAGTATATTGTAATAAGTCTAGATACTGATTCCCTCTTCCAAGCTTGTTGATGTTGTTTGCTTCTTTATATGTTAATTATTTGGCTGTAGTGGTTCAGCAAAGACTATTTCCCTTCAAGCATGCTGTGTGTGATGCCATGCTCAAATTTTTCTTCTTTATTTTTATCTCAAGCTTATCTTTCTAGGGCCTGTCACATGATCAACACTGTTTGGCTGCCAGCCCCTGATTGGTTCAAGGTGGTGCTTAAGCCCTCTGAGCTAGTAAGTGTCCTCTCCCTTTTATCATAACATCTGTATGTGGCTTTACTTCTAAAAGAAGTCTGTTGAGGAAGCTTGTGAGTTTCCTTCATATTCAGCTAAGGACTTTTATCTCAAAAGTTGTCTCTCTGATCACTCCTCAGACGGAAGATCCTTGATTATGCACAGACTTCCTGACCACCAGCGATGACTGGGAATTTGTTTCAGCTCTCTTTGTCTCTCTCTTTCCCTGCTCTCCCTGATAAATTTCTGGCTAGTCTCTTTCTGTTGCTGTTACTAAGCTTAGACTTCACTAATTGCTATCTGACTTTAGCCACACCTGGGATAAAATTTACTCCATACTCTGATCCACTTGAAGTCAGGCCCCTTGACAGCTGCAGGGTGTTAATGACATTGAGCTTGTTCTGACCTTCCTTTGAGTGGAACCTCTGCTGTATGGAGCTGAAGCAGGAAGTCTGAGGGTGGGGGTGGTGCCTGCTCTCCATGACTGCTCCATGTGTATTCTCCTTGTGAATCAGGAAGTATGGAATATGGTGCTGGACAGGTGAAGACTGGTGTGTCTTCTGGGTACTATCTGTTATAAATCTTCTGTATCCCGGAATCAACGAGAATAGCATCTAGTGGTTTTCTAGATTTCAAGCCTATCTAGAATAGCTTTATCTCAGAAAGCTGGAAGGGAGAAGAGTGGCTTTTTTTTCCAACCAATCCTACTAAAGAAGCTCCCCCATAATGCAGAGGCATATGGAAAAAGGAGATTGAATTTTTCACCAGTTGCCCTGCCCAATCTTACTTACTTAATGGAAGCTGGGGACCGGAAACCAGTGTTGCCACTGACTGCGGCCATCCACTCAATACAGATTGTCTGTAGCAGGGAGCTGTGCAAAATGTGATTTGCTGGTGTTCACTGGCTTCTAGAAAGTTAGGGGAAATGGGAACTATGACTATGCTGACAAGACCACTGTGATAACTCAGCCACAAGGCAGAGATGTGGGGGAGGAGGTGGCTGCAGTCTCTAGAACAAATGCCCAGACTTCTGCTGAGAGATTCCATGGATTTTTCAAATACATGCTTCTCAATTTGCTTCAAGCCTTTTGATCAGTCTCCACATACTTTGAATAATTGTCTGCTAATTTTCATAAGCTTAGCAGGTGTCTCTCTGGACTGAGAGCTTTTCTAGGGCTTTTTGCACCACGATTCTGGAAGTCCTGACTTTATGCCATTAATTTTTGAGTACTGACTATTCCATCCTACAAAATTGGAGAAAATAACACTTTATCTCCATGTGTTGTTATTGTGACTGTTATACTAAATTATTTTTCACAGTCATTGCTTCCCCTCACTGTACTATTATGCCAATATATTGCTTTATGGCACCAAATTTACTTTAACAAAAATCATTGTCAATAAGTAGAAACAGCAATTTCAGGTGACTTTGATCTTTGGCAAGGCTATAATTGGTCTACATGATACAATCAACAGACTGAATCATTATTTTATATGACAAACTTTATTCATTTTCCCCTCTCTTCAATTTAATTACCATAAAGCTTTTGATGGAAAGCACATTAGTATTCCAAGAATGATAATATACAAATGTCCTAGTTACTGGAGAAGCTTTTAAAAAGAAATGTGGAACAGAAGCATGGCATGCAGTGTTGAGATGACAGTTTGGGAGGATGACAAAACTCGGATGAGAATGAAGAACTTGCCTACTCTCTCAGCCTGGTCCGTCTTACTCTGAGACCAGAAAGGTCGTTTCTATCCCTGTGTCTCACTATACCTTTGGGGGATGCAAGCAAAACTGTGCAATAAAGGGGTTCAGTGAGATCAGCAAGTATGTTTAACTTCTTCCTCTGGGTCAAGAAAGATGAACTATGGCATAATGAAGCATGGGGGTGGCAGAGAGAATAAATTATCAAAGTCATGGTGTCTGAAAAATAGGAGACATGATGGCCATCTAGCACATTTGATTTCTAACTTTTTTAAAAATCAGAAGTAACCTTTTAAAAAGGAAATCATAGAGGGACCCCCGGTATATAACTGTCACTGCTGTGGTAGCCATGGTGTTGGGGCAGATTCTGCCACCCTGATTTGCCCGTGCCTCCAGAGATGCCCAAGACAATACTACGAGTTTCTGGGCTGTTTAGAACTCATGTGAAAACCTGATCAGAACCAATCTTTTTTCCGTGAGTATGGAATGTTATAGGGTGGGGAGGCACCAAAAATGAAAAGACACCAACCCTGTGTCCATCCATTCTAAGGCCATTATTGAATCTTGCCTGAGGAGTCAACTCCTTTCCTGAGCAAACCCTATGTTTGGACTTGTAGACCTTATTATAAGCAATTACAAAGACTTCCCCTAGGCTATTTTATATAAACGCATAAGAATCAGAAATTGAGCCTTTGGCTAGCATTTACATGGGTTGCAGTCAGCAACATACCTCCTCTCCTAATACTTGCAAATCTGATTAGTGCCTAGAGAGAATGAGGTGCATTCATACGAAATGTGTTACATTTCATACGAAAGTAACACAAGGATAGAGAAGAGTCCCTTGGCTGCATTGTTTACCTCTGAGTCACTGAGAGGAGCTCTCTTTGCGAAGGGAGCACACCATGATTTCTCTGCATCTTCCCTGGCCTCGTTTTGAGATGCAATCTGTGTCCTGCAATGAGACCCACCAAGGCTGGGGAACTGACCTGGCAGCAGACATTAGATAGTGGCTCACTGGACAAGCAAGCTGGATGAAGGGGCTGCCAAGAAGACGATCTGCAGCTAGTGAACTACTCTATGGGACCAAGTCACCTGGTAGGACCCTCCACAAGCACTATGTTGGCAGAAGAATGACCCATAAGTCCATGCAGCAACAGCTGGCATCATCAGAGTTTATCAGGGCCCAGTGGGAACAGGAAGACAAGACACATCACCTAGAGACCAGCAGACACCAGCTAAAGCCCAGAAGGAGACTGGGGATTTCTTCCCTGCCCTTCCCCACATTGCCTTAAAGACACAGAAGCTTCTTGGCCTCATAAACCTGGACACCTTCTTAGGGAAACATTCAAGGAAGCCTGGGAGACTAAACATTTCTATTTGAAGAAAAGCAGTCAGAGGAACTGCATAAATTACTATGTTGCAGTCAACTGTAAATGGCCAAGGACTAAGCAAATATTCAACACGTGCACACACATGCATGCACAAACGCACACATGCATATCCTCATATACGTTTTAACCACAGGTGGAGGCTGGAGCTTTGGCCAGTAGAGGAGATGTCCATCTTCAGAGCTGCCTACAGCTTGTCTGACAGAGAGGTCAGGCCAGAGGCTGCTTGAAGCTCATGGATGCTGGGCCAGGTATGGGCCAGGTAGAAAGGCTTTTTCAAAGGGATGTTTCCTCAGTGAGGAGGCCAACCAGGTGGAGGATGCACTCACACTGATTCAGAGCCTTTGTAGGTGGGAATACCATGGAATACATCTGAAGGAACTCGAAGCTTCAAAGAAACAATCATCCAAAACCTCTGCCCTTTTCTTTCTTATTTCATGGCTAATTTCTGTCACAGATTAATAGTCTGAGTAAGTCTCATTCTTTAAATGCCTCTCAGTAATTTCTTAAAGTTCTTGGCTATGAGTACTGCAACTATTCCTTCTTCTCTATCCCCTCTTTCTTTTTGTTCTCTCATTCCTATTAAGTATGGGTATGCTCTGGAAATTGTCCCACAGATTCTGGACATTCTGTTCTGTGTTTTTCATTCTCCCTGCTTCTACTTTGGTTTGAAGAGTTTCTCTTGAGCTACCTTCAAGTTCAGTGACTCCCCCTTGGCTGCATAAAGTCTCCATAATGAGCCCATCAAAGACATTTTTCATTTTTGCTACAATGATTTTGATTTCTACCATTTCCTTTTGCTTCCAGTTTTTGCATTTTTTTTCTCTCTGTTAATATCACCCATCTGGTCTTGCATGTTGTGCACAGATTTTTATTAGAGTCCTTACCATAGCTGCTATAGTTATTTTAGATTCCCTGTCTGATAATCCTACCAGCTGTGTCCTACATGAGTCTGGGTCTAATGATAGCTTTGTCTCTTCAGACTGTGTTTTTTCTTGCCTTTTAGCCCTCTTTGCAATTTTATGTCAAAAGCTAGACATGATGTATTAAGTTACAGGAACTGAAGTCAAAGGCCTTTTGTGTGAGAGCGTATGTGAATCTGGCTGGAGCTGGGCATGCCAGGCCATTTCTCTCCTGCCCCTGCCAGGGCTATCAGGGCATCTTTCTGGGAGCCTCACCATGAGAACCTTGGTGGGGGTAACTGGAGAGAAAGCCTGGGAAATGTCCCCCCAACCAATGACGGTGGGGCAGGGACCCTTCAGAATTTTCTCACTATCATGCTAATGTCTGTACTGGGCCTCCAGCAATGTATCAAAAATTACAAGTAGATAAATGTTTCTATCAACTTGTGGCTCCAGTGACTTCTGGTGGAGGTGCAGAAGCTCAAGTGTGCTGTCTCTCTAGATGTGTCTGACCCCACAGATTTCAGGGTGAAGATTTGCCCTAGACCTCAGGCCTCTCGTGGGCCCAAGAAAGTAGCTGATTTTTACCTTGTTCAACCTTTTCCTGTCCTAAGGACTAACATAATGACTTCCAAGCTTTTTCCTTGTTGGAGCTGTGACGGGAAGTTTAGTCACAACCATTTTAACCAAATGCATTCATCCTGGTGAGGTCTGCTGAAATGAGGCTATCTTACTGCTTGCACTTTTTCCTCAAAAATGGGGAAAATCCCATCAGGGCCATTGCAGCTGACTTGACAGAGCAATCACACTAGGAGTAAGAATGAGCTGCCCATCTCAATTATTCCAACATTAATTAGGAAGGAAACAGAACACCAGCAGGAATTTGCCTAAAGCAATTGACTGCTTGTCTCAAGATTTCTAAGGCAGTCATAAAAAGTGGAAAGTCCCAGGTTTTGAAACCAGACAGATTTGAATTATTAATAATAGCTCTTCCCTTCACTGGTTGAGTTTCTACTAGAAGCCAGTTTCTTTATTTTTAAATAGAGGGTAACAGTCTGTACCTTCCAGTTTTTTCGAGGATTAAAAGGGAGCATCTATTTAAAGCCACTGCACAGTGATGGCCACTCAGAAAGGGCTTGGTGACTGAGGCTGTCAACACTGCCTGTGTTTTTCTTCAGCCCCTGCAGACTCTCGACCTGGGCATCAACCTCTGTAGAGTGGGTTAGGGCGCCCAGCCTCACTTTGCTGATGCCCTCGGCTACCCTCTCTGCACATGCACGTCTGTGCTGCAGAAACTGGCACACTGCAGGTCAGCTTGGAGTGCATGAGGTTGTTTTACTTCCTAATTAGTGAAGGCACAGCTCTTGTTAAATTACTGGTGGATCGAATGTCTCATTACCTTTTATTCATTATTGGCTTCTAATTATTCTGAATTATTTCTTAATTAGAGTCTGTCCTGTGGAAAATAGACGTGAACAGAGTGAGACACAGAACAGATTCGTGGGGTGAAATGGAAAGTGGAGGGTCCCTTAGAGACGGTCTTTGTCACCAGTGAGGATGCTTCATTGAGACGTTCTATTTCCCTTCCAGAGCCTGCTCAGGCCTACTTCTCCAGCCCCTGAGGAAGTACCACACTCCATAGGTCTCAGGGAGGTCAAGCCATGGCCCATTGGGAGAAATTCTTAGCAGTCTTCCCGTCCTGGTTGGAAGATCCCTGGCGCAGGGGTGAACAGAGCCTGTGGCAGTGCTGACTCCTTGCCCGGGGTCTCCTCCATGTCTCCTCTCTCAATCCTTCTGCACATTAACGATTCTATTCTTACCAGGTGTAAGAATAGACTCAAGGTGTTTCTTATGACATCTTGTTGCTAATTGTCAATAAGAGATTATTTTCCTTCTACAGAAATGCAAGCTATCACTTTAACACTATGCATCACATAGTTGACTCCAGAGAATTTAATCTTAGAAAATCATTACAAATACAGACAAAATTTAAGCTCAAAGAGAATGTTATGGGTTGAATTGTGTCCCTCCATAATTCATACACTGATGTCCTAACCCCCAGTACCTCAGGATGTGACTTTATTTAGTGATAGGACTTTTGCAGAGATAATCAAGGGAAAAATAGGCCATTAGGATGGGCCTTAAACCAATATGACTGCTGTCCTTATAAAAATGGGGAATTTGGACACGCAGACAAGGTGAATTGAAGAACTGCAGAGAGAAGACAGCCATGCACAGAAAAAGAGAAATGCCCAGGGTGGAGCATTGGCTCCCAGCCCTTGGAAGGAGCAACCCCGTTAACACCTTGATCTTGTTCTTCTCGCCTCCAGAACTGTAAGGTAATGCATTTCTATTTAAGCCGCCCAGTCTGCAGCACTTTGTGACTAAAGCCCTTGACAGCTAATAGAGACAGACACAGAAGCACAGATCAGACCTAAATGTATGCTGGTGGGCAATGACTCAGTTAATGTGGAATAGGCACTTAATTAAAATATGTGTTTACAAAGAGGTATCAATAACATGGAAAAATGACAAGTGAAAACAAGCTAAAATTTATAGGCAGAATGGTTGCAATACATAAACCAGACAAAAGATCCTGCTCAGGAAGGTCACTGGGGAAGTGGTTCAATCACACTAGTAATTGAAGATTGCAGTTTTAAACAACAGTGAAATACATCTGCCAAACTGGATTTTTTAATCAAACTATGTAATACCTCTCATGGACCTAGGTCCATGAGAGGACTTTTCTCTCAGGCTGCTGGAGGGAGTAGGAGTTGGTATAACGTTTCTGGGAAAGAACTTGGCTAAAAATGGAAGAACTTTAACAGTTTTGTACTTTATAAGCCGATATCTTCAATTTCTCGGAATTTGTACTAAGGAGATTATCAGGGTTTGGAAGAAAGTTTAAGGTATAGGGGTTTTTTTTGTGCAGGAAGACTCATGATAGGAAAACAAACAGATGTAACAGAAGTGCCCTGGGATGGAAGCTATGATGTGGTACATCGACTCTGTGTAATCATGTGTCTTCAAACAACTAAGACTAATCAGAATGTGTTGCTGGTTTCATGAAATTAAAAAAACAATGAGAATATTTGTAAAGAAATGGAACAAGATTTTATGCAAACTATCTTTATAGGAATGTTTGCAGTTTTAAATTATTATTTTCTTATTCTACCTATAGTTTTAAATTAAAGCACATATTACTTTATAAAATGAATAATTTAATCATCTTGAAATCTAGGGACTGACAGCATCATCAGGAAGGTGTGATCGTGTTTGGGGCAGGGGGCAGTAGATGAGGAGTTTTCCAGTATTCCCAAAATCAGTCATGTTGTCGCATGTGTTTATTTTCCTTTTTGGGCCTCAAGTAGAAATAACTAGTTGAGCAGTAAAAGCACAGTTGCTTCACTAGGGGAAAATAACAAGCAGGAGCACAGAAATCTTTGACTGAATGTGAAGCAGAAGAGAGCGATATCCTAATTTACCAGTACTTGTGAGGTACTCTAGGGGGCCTGTGTCAATCACGGCGACCAGCCTGCAGGAGATGACCACAGACCATGGGAGACACAGCCTCGAGTCTGACAGCCTGGAGGAGGCTGCCCTGGAGAAGCGTAGCCCCAGTAACCCCTCAGCTCTTAGGCCCATGCACTTTGCCAGCTCACTCGACAGGGAGGGTCAGAACGTGCGCCTACTGAGCAGTGGTTCTCAACAGTTCTGGTAGCAGATTCCCTTCAGACTCTTAATATTACTGAGCATACCTAAGATCTTCTCTATCAGTGTTTTGAGTATTAGAAATGTAAACTGAGATGTATTAATATATTCATTCATTATTTATTTAAAAACAAAAAACTATTTGATAACATAAATTATTCGTTTTATAAAAAATTAACTATATTTTATTAAAAAGAAGGAACTAGTGAGAAAACTGGCATTGCTTTACCCTTTTGTAAACTTCTTTAATGCCTGGCTTAATGGATGACAAATCAGTTCTACCTGGTTTGCCTGTGTGTGCAGTCACACATTGAGACAGCACATGTTGTGTAATCTCTAGAAAACCCTGCTCTACAGCTACGAAAACATTTTTAAAAGACACAATTCTTTGTTGTTGCTATGAAAATGATTTTGAACTCATGGAGTTATTAAAAGGATTTGGGCAACCCCTAAGGGTTCCTAGACTAGAGACTTTGATAACCACTGCTATCACCAGAGATAGAAAAATTGAAATGCGGAATTGTCCAAAAACCCAGTCCTGATTCCCATAAACTCAGCCAGCCTTCAGGAATCTTGCCCTCCTCCTTCCCCAACATATGGAATCACTGAATCAGACAGCTTTGGAGAACGAAAAGCATACCACAGGTGAATAAGAATTACTAAATGTAGGAAATAAACCAGCTCTTACATGGAGTGAAGCATGCGTAAGAGCCTGGGTTTCAAAACTCGAACGCACAGCAACTGCTGCAGAAGTGTCAGACTGTGGCTCAGAGTCAGTGGCTGCCACAGCCCTCAGGGGGTTTAACAGGCCAGCCGCCATCCTTTTTAGAGAATCAAGGGACAACAGACAAGAATTTCTCCAAGGAACATCAGGGTGTTGTGTGTGGGTTTGGAAAGTTAGGACTGTGGCTCAGACAGCTGGTAACACCCTGAGGTCAGGGGAGTCTCGATAACATGGAAGACAGTCTTCAGTCCGATCCCCTGGTGAGTCCATCTTGCGACCCCTATCTGTCAGGAGGGAAAGATGGGTCGTCTCATACCAAGACAGATGATGTTCTCAACCAGCCAACACTCATGGAAAACCACACTATGAAGTAGCAGCATCCACACCAACCTGAATTTAATCATTCTTTCAACAAATACCTATTGATCAACAATCATGTGCCCATATAGATACGACATACTTTATCTGACCATTTTCCTATAAGAAATATTTGCATAGTTTTACATGCTGTTGACTATTATATTTCCCACTAAAATGAACCTCTTTGTAAAAATAATAGTTCACATTATTAAATATTTTCAAAGCATCAGGCATTGTTCCAAATTGTTTACACACATTTGAAAAATTGAATCATTTTCATAAATTGACAAATAAAGATTGTATATATTTATGGCATACAACATGGTGACTGGAACAGCTAAATAAAGCAATTAACATATTCATGACCTCACATGCTTATCATTTTTTTGTGGCAAGAGCATTAAAATCTACTCTTAGTAAATTTCAGACATACAATACATTGTTATTAACTATAGTCTTCATGTCGTATGAGAGAGCTCTTGAACTTATCCCCCAAGTCTAACTGAAATTTTGTGTCCTTTGGCCAGCATCTCCTGAAGCTTCACCCCGCCCCTCTCCTAGTCACTGGCAACCACCATTCTACTCTCTGCTCTGTGAGTTTGACTTTCTGTCCTCCTATAAGTGAGATCATGTGATATTTGTCTGTACATGCCTGGCTTATTTCATCCAGCACAGTGTCCTCTAAGTACGTCCATGTTGCCACAAATGATATGATTTTCTTCTTTTTAAGGTTGAATATTGTTGAAGTGTGTATAAACCATATTTTCTATCTCCATTAATCTGTTGGTGAACACTTAGGTGGATTTCATGTCCTGGGCTATTGTGAATAGTGCTGCAATGAACATGGGCGTGCAGACATCTCTTTGAGATCCTGATTTCATTTCCTTTAGATATAAACACAGGATTGGGACTGTTGGATCATATGGTTACTTGATTTTTTAATATTTTGAGGAGTTGCTATATTGTTTTCCATAATGGCTGCACTAATTTACATTCCCATCAGAAGTGTTCCAGTGTTTTCCTTCCCCACATCCTCACCAACACTTATGTTCTGTCTTTTTGATAATCACTGTTTTAATCAGTATGGGGTATTATGTCATTGCGGTTCTGATTTGCATTTCCCTGAAGATGAGTGATGTCGAACATTTTTTCATATGCATGTTGGTTATTTTTATGTCTTCTTTTGATAAATATCTGTTTGGTTCTTTGCCCGTTTTCTAATTGGGTTATTTGTTAAGTCTCATGGCATTTTGGGAGGTTGGTGTTAAAACCATTTGGGCACGTTTTTGTAGACAGATCTATGTGTAAGGATCCTAACTGTAAGAGTAACTTCCGGATGTAAAAGCCAGGCAAATTTTAAATTTGGTAAATTTGGCAAATTGTCTTTAAGATGTTTATATGAATTTACTTTTGTACAAACAATAACAATTCATACAAATTTATACTTCTGCTGAGAAGAGGTGCTGACTCCAATTTTTCTTCCAGTGCTGAATTGGTAAATTATTTTAAATTTTCATCCATCTGGTCAGATAAAATATATCACTCTGGTTTAAATATTTATTTTAAAATTATTCATATAATTTTATTATATTTTCAAGTGATAATTGGCCAGTTGTGGTTTTATGTATGTAATTGTCCATTCATAGCCACTACCAATACCTCTATTTTTTGTTTGTTGTTATATAGGAATTACTTATACACCATGCATATTAATTTCTTGTTTACCACGGGTATTGCCAATATTTTTTTCCAGGTTGTAACTAATCCATTTATATGATGGCTTTTGCAGTATTAAAACATTTTAATAATTATGAAGTCAAATCTTGCCACCATTTTCTTTAATGGCTTGTCTTGGCTGTATTTCATGCTTAGAGTTTTAATATTGCATTTAATTATTATTTTATTCTAAATGTATCTCTTTCTTTTACAAAAAAAATCAGTAGTACTTTATAGTTTGGGAAAAGCATTTTCTAAGCATTTGCACACCCAGATTAGCTGGACTGAGATCGCAGGTCTCCTTATAGCATGAGACCCATCTGTATTTGATTAGAGTTGATGGGCCAGCCTCCATTGGACTGATGGTTTCATGATTCCATTCACAGTTCCTAATAACCTTTTTGTTGAATATTGTCAGACAGATGACTGATGTTATCATCACAGTGTTATAAATTCGAAAATGTACTCTTAGATGTGTTTTTGGCTACACACCTACCCTATGTCTTAGGAGAAAGGTTCACTCCCCTTGGTTAGACAAACTTTATTCAGGGAAAGTACAGCATCACTCTCCTCCCTCTCAGCAGCCACTGTGCTGGGGCAAGGTGCACAGGTAGCCTATGAGCACGTTATTCAATCTTTCTTCCAGGATAGACCTAAAATCGTTAGATGTCAGGTTCCACAGGCCCCCAGCTGGGTCCAAGGCAGAGCGTTGGAGACACAAGCCTGGAAGGTGCCTCCAGGGACTCATTTCCATGGGAACCAAGTGGAGGCTTTGGAATTCTGGTCAATGTATTTTTTTTCCTGTCTAAACTACCAGAATTTTATTATACACTGCCCCTTGCCTCCCCTGAAACCATACCACACTTCACCCACGCCTGGCCTTAGTGAGACATCTCTGCATTTCCAATTATGGGCCAGATAGCTTTCCAGTTAGAAGGGCGCCCCTCATAACTTAGGAGACCCCATCGTGCCTGTGTATAAATGAATTACTGAAGAAAATAATTTGAAGCAACAGAAGCCCCATTTCTCCAAATGAGGCTCTGTTCTCAGCCTGCAGCATCAGCCAGACGTTCAGAAAGACAGTGAAACTTGGGATAAATGGAAGTAATTTACTTGCAAGAGATTTCTGGCAACTGTAGTTGGGTTAGAGGAAACTTGGCCCAAGCTATTTCTTTTAGCTCAAGGCTTAGAAATTTTATCATCTTGTTTACCTAGTGAATGAGGCTGCCACGGAACTGGAGTGAAATATACAACCAGAAGTCACTCAGAGTATAAGCTGAGTTTGGAGTGGTAGAAGGTAGGGGCCAGCAAGTGGAAAATGAGGTAAGGAGCATATTTGCAGAGAAAAGGATTGAAAGATGTTCTCTATTATTCATTTATATTTAGTACCCACTACCTCACATTTTGCGCTGTTTAACTTTATTTTGAATTAATTTTAGGTTTACAGAAGGGTTGTGAAGATAATACAGAGAGCTCCTGTCTTCCTTCACTCTCTTTCCCTCACATTAGCATCTTATGTAACCATAGCACATTTATCAAAACTAATAAATTGAAATCAACATAGCACCATGAGCTAAATTCTAGATGTTTTTCATATTTTTGCTGTAATGTTTATTTGTCCCTTCTGGGAAAGATCCACTGCAGAATACCATGTTGCACTCACTTACTGTGTCTCCTTAGTGTCTTCCAATCTGTGACTGTTTCCATGTATTCCCTTGCATTTTATGACCTTGCCAATTTAAAGAGCAGCAGTGGTTGGAGATCTGGCTGTGGACAACACCTGAATGTGGGCATCTCTGATGCTTCTCATGATTGGACTGTGTACCTTTCTCATTGCATCATGTTGGGGGTACGTGACGTCAACCTGGTTTCCACTGTGATGTCAATGTTGACGTTTTGGTTAAGGAGGTTTTAGTCAAGATTTTCTTCACTTTTTTCCTCTCTTTCATTCTTTCCCTCCCTTCCTTCTTCCCTTCCCTCCTCTTCCCTCCTCTTCCCTCCTTCCTTCCTTCCTTCCTTCCTCTTCCACCTCCCTTTCTTCCTCTCTCTCTTTCTTTCCTTCCTTCCTTTCTTTCTTTCATTCGTTCATTCTCTGTCACCCAGATTGTAGTGCAATGATGCAATCTCAGCTCACTGCAACCTCTGCCTCCCAAGCTCAGGTGAGCCTCCTGAGTACCTGAGACTACAAGTGGGCACCACCATGCCCAGCTAATTTTTTTTAAAAAAAACTTTTATAGAGATGTTGTCTCACATGTTGCTGAGGCTGGTCTCGAACTCCTAGGCTCAAGTGATTCTCTTGTCTCGCCTTCCCAAAGTGCTGAGATTACAGGCATAGGTCACTGTGACTGGCCTAGGATTATCTACATGAAAGTTATTCTGTTTTGCTTTCCGCCCTCTATTTCAGTGGCTTTCAATGAGGGGTGGTTTGTTCCCCAGAGGATATTCAAGGGAGACATGCTTGGTTGTCACAGATGGGAACGAGATTGCTCTTGGCATCTAGCAGGTGGAGGCTGGAGATGCTGCTGTCATCTTACACTGCACAGGGCATCCATGCAACAAAGAACTGTGCTGAGGTCGAGAAACTCACTCTATTAGTAGCAATTCACTATAGTCAGCCCACACTCAATGGAAAGTGAATTTAGTTACATCTTCTAGGAGGAGTGGTATCAAAGGATTTCTGAACATATGTTAAAGCCAGCACAATAATTAAATATTTTGCAGAAAATACTTTGAGGCTATGCAAATTCCTGTTTCCCCTCAAAGTTCCACCCACTAATTTTAGCATGCATCAATTGCCTGGAGCAATTATTACTACTGTGCTGTTCTGATGGTGATTTTCTATTTCCCTCATTGCTTCTACATTTATTATTTGTGTCTTGCATTTTAATTGTGTAGCCATAATTTTAGTAAAAGGGAGTGGACTTATTTCCTGTGTCACTAGCAGAATAGGTCTAAAATATCGGATGCTGTCTTATTTATTTATACTCTCATTTACTTATTCATTCATCTAGCTATTCTGTAAATATGTGTTGAGTGTTTACTCTGTGCTATGCATTGCTGTTCTAGGCCCTGGAGATACAGTAGAGAATGAAGTAAACATTCCTTATCCTGTGGAGCCTACCCTTGAATGAAGGGAAACAGGTAGTGAACTAGTGAAGAGTTCAGGGAAAAAAAATGTTTTTAATGAGGGCTGGTGGTATATTAGCTGAAGAAAAAAGTGAAATCCCTGAACAACTCAACTTCTATGGTAGTTCTTGTTTCAGCTGTAAATAATTGACTTACCTTTAAACTGAGAGAGTAAAAACATTTTGAAGAGGTGAAGCCCCATGTAGCTAGAGAAGTTGGGGAGAATTGGGTTGCTACTAGCACAGAGACATGAGAGGGTGGCTTAATGGGATGTTCAGGGCCCCAGGCCTGTTTAGGACAGGGTGAGTGTCAGCTCTTCCACAGGGAGGGTTGAACATGTGGAGGACAGGCTGCTGCAAGCAGCAGGAAGTATAGGGCTACTGCCCAAGATGCAGCAACCAGGCTGCAGTGAGTTGGAAAGATACTTCGAGCTCTTTCTCCTCCTATTCACCAGTCTCCTGCTGCTGCTGTCCATGGCTGAATTCCCTTGGAACCAGTAGGCAAGAAGCCCAGGTGACACAGTTTCTGTGTATCAGTCTCTGGAGATGCAGAGTAGGCAAAGGGGGCTGGATAATGTGTCTGGGGGTGAGGAGAGGCGAAGGGTGGAACCAGCATCATCACAACAAAGAGGCATTAGCGTCAGGGGTCTGAACTAGGACCCGGGGATGGGTGATCTGGGCTCTGAGGGACAGAGGGTCCTCCAACATCGTGATGACTGAACCTTGACTAACCAAGAGGGTCAGGGCACTTGCAGACTCATTCTCAATCGGAGGCACCTGGGCTGCATAGTACCCTTCAATAAAGAACCTACTTAACAGCCAACATTGGACCAGATGGCTTCTAAATAGCCCCTTTGTCTTCCAGGGGATGGGGACCTGAGGTTGCATCTCCTACTGACTGGCCTATCTAAGGGCCTCCACAATCCCTCTCCAGAGTGTAACTGCATTATTGTTGTAGAAAATCACATACGCATCTCAAGCAATTAGAGTTTCTGGGTATGTGATATTGCTTCTGTTAATCCTTTATACAGAACGATTCTATGTGTGCCATGAGTGTACTCTTTAGAAAATGGATAGCCATGCTCTTATTTTCTCAAACAGAAAACAGGAAAGAGTAATACCTTTTGGGAGAGAAATTCAAGTATTGTCAATATTAAGGTCAATTATTTCACTCTTCTGTCAACACTGCAGATGGTCTTGACTCAAGCCAGAACCCTAAAATGTGCTTTCCTGAAAAACTGACAGATGTCAGCTGCCTCAGTAGGAGGACTTGCCTCCTGCTTGGAGAATGGACTATCTTTCATGCATCAACACAGGAATAGCCGTACCACTCTTTCTCTTCAATTTCATCTCTCTCCCTCCTATCTTTGCTCACAGTGATGGTTAATTTTATGTGTCGACTTGATTGGGTCATAGGATGCTCAGATAACTGGTAAAATGTTATTTCTGGGTATATCTGTGAGGGTGTTTCTGAAAAAGATTCACATTTGAATCAGCAGAGTCAGTAAAAGAGATCTATTCTCCCCAGTTTGCGTTGACAACTTTCAATCTATTGAGGGCTAGGATAGAACAAAAAAGGGGAAGAAGGGTGAATTTGCTGTCTCTTCTTGAGCCAGGACACCCACCTGCTCCTGTCTTGGGGTATCAAAGCTTCTGGTTCTTCAGCCTGTGGACTCAGAAGAAGACTTAAACTGTTGACTCCTGATTCTCAGGCCTTCTGGTGTAGACTAAATTATGCCACCAGCTTATCTGATTATCCAGCTTGCAGATGGCAGATCATGGAATTTCTCAGCCTCTGTAATCACATGAGCAAATTCCTACAATACATTTCCTCATATATATATATATATATATATATATATATATACACACACACACTACATATATATATGTGTATATATACACACACTACATATATATGTATATATATACACACACTACATATATATGCATATATATACACATACCACATATATATGTATATATAGGTATATATATACACACACTACATATATATACGTGTATATATATGTATATGTATACATATATATATATTACAGACACCTATGTTTAGGTATGTATCTATAGATATAGATATACAGGTTCTGCTTCTCTAGAGAACCCTGACTCATATAGTATACATAAGCTTCAGATAAAAGTGGACCATTGAGAGATGATACAGCTAACCAGTCATCACTAGGTTTTATTTGTTCAGAGGCTGCAGGATGAGCACATAAGATAATGTGTTCCTGGCCTTATGCTGGCTAGACCTGGAGGCTATGGATAATCAGCCCCTGAAGGGTAGATTTTATTAAGCATCCTTCTAATGAACCATTTTTGTCAACATTTTAATAAAATTATACAGAAAAGGCAAGAGCTCTGTATTGAAACCTACTAATCACCAGTATATTTTATTATTTTTATAGTCTTTCTTAGATATAATACACAGTAAAACACACATATTTGATATCTTGTGCATATTGTACATCTTGATCAATTTTACATGTATTCCTGAGTGGCCAGTCCTTGAATGAAGACATAAAGCATTTCATCTGCCTGGGAAATTGTATCACACCCCTCCTGGTCAATGCCCACTTTCTCACTCCCACCTTCACCACAACCGTTCATCACTCCTCCAACTGCTGTCCTCATAGATTCATGGATGTAAGTGTTTATAGTTCTTACAGACTTTATGTGAGGGGAATCAGTGTGCATACACTACTGTGTCTGCTTATTTGACTCAATATAATGTTTCTGAGCATTATTCACATTGTTGAGCATAGCAATCATTTTGCTTTGTTTTCCTTGTCATGTGGCAGTCCATGCTATGACTATATGGCATTTGTTGACCCATTCTCTCCTGATTGGACATTTGGTTTATTTTCAGTTTTGACTACCGTGAATTAAATAGCCATTCGCATTTTTGCTTGTGACTTTTAGTGAACAATACACACTCATTTCTGTGAGTACTGTTACGGCTTGAATTGTGTCTCCCAAAATGTTCCTGTTTCAAAGTCCTACCTCCTACTATCTCAGAATGTAACCTTATTTAGGAATAGGGTTCTTACAGATGCAAGTGATTTAGATGAGGTAATACTGGAGTAGGGTAGTCCCTAATCCTACTAGATTGGATGTCCTTATAGAAAGGGGAGTTTTGGACACACACACACACATAAAAGAGAATATTATGTAGATTGCAGTTATGCAGCCACAGGCCAAGGGACTACCAGAAGCTGAGGAGGAAGTATGATCCTCTCCACATTCCGACAGAAGGAGGATCGCCTTGATGTCACCTTGATCTCCAACTTGTGGCCTCCAGGACTGAGAGACAATGAGTTTCTGTTTAAGCCTCTTGGTCTGTGGTACTTTGTCAAGGCAGTCCTAGTAGACTACTACAGGAACACACCTAAAAGCAGAGTTTCTGTAACATAGGGTAAGAACTGTTTTTTATTAGAAACTATAATTTTTCCAAAGTCCTTACACAATCCCAAAAGCAGTGTGTGAGAGGTACCTTTGCTCTATTCTTGATAGCACTTAAGACTCTCCATATTTTTTATTTTGGTCATTTGCATTTTCCTGATAATTAATGAATGTAATCAACTAATCATATGCTCATTGGCCCTATGGATATGTTCTTTTGTTAAGCATCTGTTCAAATCCTTTTCTAATTTTTAATTCAGTTTTATGTTTTCATTAATTTATGTGATTTTTATACAATCTATTTTATTAGTTGCATTTATTAGTTGCAAATATTTGTATGAACATGTTTTTGTACTTCCTTAATGTATTTGATGAGCACAATTTTAAATTTTGATGAAGTCAGTTTTATTTGATTTTAATTTTTGGTTTGAATGTTTTGCATCTTTTCTAAGAAATCTTCTCCTTTACCAAGACTGTGAAGACATTTTCTAGTTTCTTACTCTAGAAATTTATAGCTTTAACTCTCACATGTAGCCCTATAATATATTTCAAATTAATTTCTAATAATGGTCAAAGGGTCAAAATACATTTTTTTTCACATGGAAATCCAGAAAGACAGACAGCTGTCCCTTGGACCCTGAGTGATCCTGGACTTGGACTAAATACAGATGTGTTTAAGGGAAGGTGGAAGTACATTACGAATGCTGTTTTGGGGGTTGAATAAGAAGATCTCCAAAATTTTAATTAAAAACTGGCTGCATACATCAAGATGCTTCTTAAATCAGTGATGGAGCATTTTTGTCACATTTCATCACATTTGATCAGACCTCCTCCTCAGCATCTGGTAGTTGCTTGGCCTGTGGCAGCACTACTGCAATCTACATAACGTTCTCCTTTATGTGTGCCTGGGTCCAAAATCCCCCTTTCTATAAGGACATCTGATCCAATAGGACTAGGGACTACCCTACGCCAGTATGACCTCATCTAAATTAATCACATCTGTAATTAATTTTAGAATCACATGCAGCAGGAGCAGCTGTGTGCTGGGCACATCTCCTTGTGCTCACTGGCCACTGGTAGCAATTCCACACCCACAATTGATGAGCATGTGCTGTGGCCAGGTTACTGGGAGACCACACCAGGGTAGATTTGAGGTTGTGGTAGTGTAGGAATCTGGCGCTTAACAGTGAGAGCAAGAAAAGCAGCCAGATGGGGGTGTTTCCAGTGCCATGCCTGTGTGTGTAGAGGCTGTATGTGTGTGTGTGAACATGTGTGTACACATGTGCATGCATGTATGTGTTTGCACAGTGCACATATGTTACATGTGCACATGCATGTGCCCATTCCAGAATGTGGATAGGGCCATGCTGTTGGGCACACTTCACCACAACTCCAGAACACCACCAGAAGAAATGGACTATGTGTCCATTGTGTCTCCTCGCATTGGTCTTTCGTAATGCGTTTCATCTCCTTGTCATTTGTCCAATATTTTGCTAACTCTCCTTCATTTTATCTTTCAACTCTTTTTTGCGGGGTGGAAGATTGCATATTTTTTTAATTTTTAGGAGCTCCCTAGCCACTGTCTGTCTTTTTTCTTTAAGTGGCCTATTTCTGTTTCATGAGACATTACAGTTTTAAATTTCATCAAGGCTACTACAGTTCTTTTTTTTAATGATGTTAATGTACTTTTTATTTTCTGAGTTATGTGTTCCCTACATTGTGAGTCTTTGTTACTTCCCGATGGTCAGCCATCCACTCAGCAAATAGTCATCGAATGTCTTCTATGTGCAACCACGGTTCTAGTTCTTGGAGTCCACCAGTGGCCTTTTCTTAAATGTCTGGTTTCCTTGGTTGTTATGCTTGGATTCATGTTTACGAGGGGTGCAATGATAAGCCTGGTTGAGTTCCCAGGGCTAGAGATTGCCTACTAGAAGCTTTTACTTAGGAGTGAGCTGGTGAAGTCCCAGCCAGCCTTATCGAGAGCAGGAGAAGGCAGGGCCAGGAGATCGAATGCTTGTTTGCAGCCTTCCAATGACTGCATCAGGCACTGCAGTCCTCCTTCAGGTTCAAATGCTTTAGAACTCTCTACCTCTCTGCCTGCGGAGAATGAGTCTGACTGCTGAGACTTTGGCGTGCTTGTGTATGATGTTGACGTAGTGGCTGCCGCCATCATGCTGGCCACAGCCACTGAGGCTGCACACTCCATGGAGCAGGTGGGAGCCCCACCCCTTTTGAAGTGGGACAGGAGCTCCCCGGGCAGCCGCAGCTGCCCAAACCACAGCTGTAGGCCCGGGGCCTCCTGCTCCATGGAGCAGGCAGGAAGCCTCCTGGGCGGGCTACAGCCAGCCAACCTGCGGCCATGGAGCCTCCCTGTGCTCTTGGGGGAGCTGGGAACAGGCAGGATCTGCCCTTTGCCGTGGCACCTGAGGCTGCAGATCTGAGCCTCTGGCTCCGGGAAGCAGGCAGGAGCAGGGTACAAGCGGGAGCCCTGCCCCTTCCGAGTTGACCGGGCAGCTTCGGCTTCCCTCCCAGGCGCAGGACTTGAGGCTTCCCTGCAGCCTGCACCCTCAGGTGCCCCAGGAAGGCCCCCCATCGCCCCCCTTGCAGCTGCCGGCCCTGCAGGCTCAGAGGTGTCTGCTCCCACTGCCTGGCCTCTCTTGGCTCCCAGCACCCACTCTCAACTCAGAGCAGGGTTGGGGTCAAGCCCCAGGGCTGTGAATGACAAGTGGAGGCAGATTGATTCCTGGGCGGAAGGGGTCGTCGGGGTCGTCGGGGTCCCCAGTAAGGCCCTACCCTCAGGCCAGAGAGGGCCTGAAGGCTGGGAGCTGGGCTTCCAGTCCCGCAGACTGGAATGGGAACTTCTAGTCTCTTCCGGCTGGCTTATGACAGCCCATGGACCAATCAGCACACACTTCCTCCCCTCTGCATTCCATAAAATCCCTGGGTTCAGCCAGAGCAGGGCAGAGGATGGCCAGAGAACGAAGAGAGTAGAGAAATGACAGGACTGGAAGACCAGCGAGGGGACCAGCTGAAGAGGGGTACCCTTTTGCTGAGAACTTCAGAGACCTGCAGAGAGGTCGGAATGATTTGCCTGCAGAGATGAATCACCCTCTCCAGGGCCACCTCTCTGCTAAGACACTGTACACTAGACTGGACGTCCTGCCTACAGAGAGGAACTACCCACTCCTCTGAGCCATTCTAACACTAAAACTCTTCTTCACTCTTCACTTGTCTGCATATCTCATTCTTCCTGGATGCCGGAAGAATGGGAGACCACACCAGGGTAGATTTGAGGTCATGTTACTCCTGTAACAATGCTGTGGGGATGGGGATCCATTTCTCCATAGCCAGAACTTAATTCTCCACTTTCCCAACAACTGATCCCTCCAACCCTCCGTTAATTTATAGCCTGTGAATCCAGGAGCCCTCAGTGTGGATCAGGGCCAGCTGGCACTCTTCAGTGGCCTGTAACTTCCCCAGCTTCCAGCTGCAGCTAAGCAACACTGCTTCACCTGTGAACCTCTTCTACCTCCTGTCTTCTTGAGTTTACATTCTCTCTTCTGCCAATGCATTCACATATCTTCTTGTTGCATTGCTGTCATTCACATGAAGTCTTGGGGAGGGTGAGATGTAAATGCATGGTCTCAATCCATTATTTGGAACTGAACATCTGTCTCTGGGTTCTGATTGGGATTGGGTGTGTAGATGAAAATAAGACCCAGTAGCTTTGTAATGTAGACCTTTCTCAGTCAGAAACACAGTGTGTCTTTCTATTTGTTCAAATATTTTCTTATTTTTGGTATAATTTTTTTGTTTTCATAACTGTCTTGTACATTGAGTGGGAAGTTTGTTTTTCACATAGCTTGTAATACTTCCTGCTAGTGTGAATGTGATTTTCTTTCTAGGAAATTGTATTAGTTCCTATGGCTGTATAAGAGAGTGTATTATTAGTTTTTGATCATTTTAATTTAACCTCTTTAATTCAGCAATGAGTATGTTTAGTTTGCAAAGACATTGTCAAACTATAATTTTTTTTTCAGAATGATCATGCCAATTCACATTTCAAACCAATATGTGAGAAATACAGTTTCTTCCCAGCCTCACCAGTAGTTACTACTGCCACTATTTTTTATTTCAGCTGTTGTAACAGATGTGTACTGGTATACCATTGTGGTCTTCATTTGCATTTCCTTAATGGCTGGCGATATTGGACATCATTTCCTGTGCTCATTTGTCATCTGAATATCCCCTTAGGTGAAACATCTCTACATATCTTTTACCTGTTCTGTAATTGGATTGTTTCTTTAATGTTGAGTTTCTTCATATAACCTCGAGCTGAGTCCTTTGCCAGATTTGTGGTTTGCAAATGTTTCACCTAGCTGGTAGCTGGTCTTTCCATCCTCTTAGCAGGATTGTTTGAAGAAAAAGTTTTAATTTTAATAAAGTTCAATTAATTATAGTGAACACAGACATCTCTTCATTTCTTTTATATTTTTAATTTGTTTCAACTGTTCATCATTAGTATACACAACTACAGTTGATTTTGATATTTTTGAATTTGTGTCTTACAAACTTACCAAATTCCCTTATTAGTTCCAGGAATTCGCAGAATTGTTGGGATTTTTCTATTAGACCACCAAGCCATCTGCAAATAGGGAAGCTTAATTTTTTTCCTTTCCAAACTGCATGGCTTTTATTTCCTTCTCCTGCCATATTGTACTGGCAAGGACTCCCAGTATTATGTTGAATGGCAGTGGTGAGAACCAACACTTTAATTCATTGATTAATAGCAGAGATCGTTGCCTTGTTCTCAATTTAATGTGGAAACTGCATTTAATCTTTCATCATGAAACATGATACAAGTTGTAGTTCTTTTGTAGATTGTCTTCATTAAGTTGAGGATATTCCCTTCTATTCCCAGTTTGCTGAGAGTTGCTACAATCACAAATGGATGTTATATTTTGTGAAATGCTCCAGTGTGTGAATCAGTATGATCATAGGATAGCTCTCCTTTAGTCTGTGGATATTAAGGATCACAGTGTTTGATTTTTTGAATGCTGAATCAACCTTGCATCCCTGGAATTGAACTTATTTGGTCATGGTATGTTACATTTTTTTCACATTGTTGCATTAGATTTTCTATTATTTTGCTGAAGATTTTTGCACATAAATTCTAAAGAAATATTGGTATGTATTTTCCTCTGTCTTTTCCCCCCTAATCTGTCTGTTGTTGCTACCAGTGTACTACTGGCTACATAGATTACGTTGGGGAGTGATAGCTCTTATTTTCTGGAAGACACATATGTAGATTTTGTGTTAATTGTTTGAATATTCGGTATATATTGTTTTATAAAACCATATAGTTTTTTTCTGAAAAATATTTTAATTATACATTCAACTGTCTTGACAGTTATAGAGCTGTTTAAATTATTTTATTGGGTGAGTTGTGATAGTTTGATGTGATGTTGAGGAATCATTCAATTTCATCTACGTTGTCAGACTTGTATGTATAGAGTGGATGACAGTGTTCCATTATTTTCATTTTGACGTGTGCAGGGTGTATAGAGATATCACCTGTTTCAGTCCTGATATTGGTAATTTGTATATTTTCTCTGTTTATCATCATCTCAATTGCTATAGGTTTGTCAATTTTAGTGATCTTTCAAAGACAGCATTTGAATTCATTGATTTCCATGTTGTTTCCTGTTTTAATTTTAATTGATTTGCTCTAATCCTTGTTATTTCTCCTTCTCCTTGTTTTAGGTTTATGTTGCTCTTCTTCTCATAAGGAGTCCAGCTCCTGGTTAAATGATCCGTGTGTGACTTTTCAGGCTTGACCACAGGCTGTTACAAGAGCTTTACCTGCCCTTCCCACACCAGAGCTGGAGCACACCAGGGCATTGCAGTCCCCAAAGGGAGTTGCAAGTAAGGAGTCCCTGGCTGGCCCTACTCTTACACTGATGTGCATTCCTAGCCTGGCTGCTTCCACTCAGCAGCCTCTGATTCTGGGGCTTCTGCTGAGACTTCCTTATGAGGGAAGGAAGGGTGGACCTTGAGGACACTTACTCTCTCCTCTGACTCAGTACTCATCACTTTCACTCCTAGGTCTTCCACCTCTTTCTTCTCCAGGCCTCCAGACCTGTAAAATGCAGGGCCTTTTGTTTGGGACTCCCTTGATCGGAAGACAGTCCTCATTTCTGATAGAAAACTGATGCCACCCATGACTGGCACCATTCTTCTGGGGACAATAGAACAGTTTGTAGCTGTAGCTGTAGTTTAGTTTGTTGCTTACACTATCACCGTGCATGCTCCAACACTTGCATGTTAATATCACCTGTGTGTTGTCCTAACTGGCTACTCTGACACCTGGCCACTCAGCTCTCTGCAGCTCAACTCAGTCATGACAAAGTGGCACATTAAGCAGAGTAGTCAGTTAAGCACAGTACCTTTCTCGAAGAGCAAAAAGCCTGAGGAGTCTATGGGCACCTTTGGGAGGCTCTAGTAGAGATAATGGAGTATTCTAGAGGGTTGACAGTTGATCCTTTGCAAGAATTTGAGAGTCCCATGGAGTGTTTTTCCAGTGGGTTTTGGAAGGTGCTAGAGGATCATCTGAGGCACTTTGCCAGCCATGCCATTGGGTCTTAGGGTCTCATGTCATCCTAGCAGAAGCCATGGCATTTTGGGAGAATGCCGGCAAATCCCTTGTGTAAGCCTTTTGGTTCTGAGAGAGGAATTAGGTCTTCTTTTTAGCCCCAGTTCCCTGCTAAGCTCCCCAAGTGGGCCAGATCGGTGATCCAATAGAGGGGAAGAGAAGACTTTCAGAGAAGGCGAGGGAAGCAGCTTCTAGTCACTGCTTATGGCACTCTGACAATGGGACCCAAGATGGCTGGAGGCTCTTATAAGTTGAGTCTCTCTAAGCAAATCCTGGAACCTATGAACACCCTTTAATGCAACAAGTTGTTAAAATTTCACAAGAAATAGAAAGGGTATGGAGCCCTTTGATCACTTTGCTCAGCTGCCCATTATACCTTAGAGTTAGTCCCCTCCAGAGGCAATCCCACTAAAGTTAGCAGGGAAGAGTGCATGACGTGGGATGTGCCACTGCAAACCCTTCCTCACAGCGTGTTGACAGCAGCCTCTGCCAGGAGAACAAAATGCAAGCAACCACTACCATGGCCTTCTGAGTGGCTGCCCTGCACCATCCTGACAGTCCTGACTGAGAAACAGCTGTCCACCCTGGCCCTCTGCCCACTGGCTCCCCACACCCTTTCCCACCTCAGAAAATGTGTGCTGAAATCCTTACAGGTGAGTCCAGAGCTGGCCTTTGGCAGCCCCCTTGATTGATGCAGGGGCTGTCCCTTTTGCCCGTCCCTGTGGTCTTGGGGCAGGTCAGAGCTCTCACCTGCTTTTGCCCAAACTTCTCCACTTTCAGAAATAAGCAAGACGAGGTGCTGATCAAGCCAATGTTCCTTAGTCCCCTGGGGAGACAGGAGATCCTATGTCAAGGTTAGAATTAATGGGGAAATCGAGAAGTTGCACTTCTTGAGCCCTTTAGATATTGGTGCACAGGTGACTGTGCTCAACACAATCCTGGCCCCAAGACAAGGGGAAACAGCTCTCTGGTTTTGAGTCATCAATACCAGAACCCTTTTCCAAAGTGGAATATGGGCAGGCCCCTTTGGGCCCCTACAGACCTCTATTTTCATAGCTCCCACCATGGAGTTGGTAGGGATTTGATCATTGGTATTGATTTGTTGTCTATGTGCACCACTGCTAGCCTTTGCTCCCATGCTGCGATGGAAATTGCTGCAGTTACAGTCCTGTTATTGCTGCATGTGGAGAACTCTGAATCTACCAGATTCATGGGCTGCAGCTAGCGGCTTGGTCATTTGATCAGGCCACTGGCAAGCCTTGGACTGGTGTATAAAACATGTAAATAGTTGGCACTATAAATTTCCCACTAGCATTGCATCAGTTGTGATTTCCCAATTTTTATATCTTGTATTTTGTTTTAATTTATTTTCATGTATCTGTGTTTGCCTTTGATACTTCCTCTTTGAGATATACATTATTTAGAAATATGTTGTTTAGTTTCTAATTATTTGACATTCTGTCAGTTTTCTATTATTAGTTTCTACATCGAAGGTCAGAAAACTTCATATGAATTCAGTTTTTTAATTTGTAAAGGTTTTATATTATGACTCAGTATACAGTCTGCATTTGTTCTATGATCAGTAGACTGTTGAAAAGAAAGTTTACTCTCATTTTTTTGGTGGAGTATTCTGTAAATTGTCATAAGTTCCTTTTGGTTAATGTTGTTGTTGAGTTCTATATATGGGCTGATTTTCTGTCAGTTTGATCAATCAATTGTTGAGAGACAGATGTTGAAGTATCCAATTAATTGCAGATTTGACTCTCCTTTTGTTTTCCAGTTTTTACTTTGCATATTTTTTGGCTTTGCTGTTTGGTGCATCTATACTTTTAGGATTGCTGTGTCTTCTTGGGGTATTAATCTTCATTGTTAGACAGTGTCCCTTTCTGTACACATTTAAAAAGTTTTACTACAATGCGTCATGGTATGGATTGCTTTGAGTTCATACTTTTTGACATGTGCTCTGATTCTTGGATCTTATATTTTGTCCAGTTTAGGAAAATTTCAGCCATTATTTATTCAAATACTTTTTCAGGTTCATTTTTTTCTTTTTATTTTCTGGACCTCTAATGATACAAATATTAAATATTTTACCGTATAGCCCCACAGGTCCCAGATTTCCTGCCAGGATTATTCACCCAGGATGTTTATAGGTGTTTGTTCAGACTGTGTACTTCCTACTGCTCTATCTCCAAGTTTCCCCTGTTATCTGGATTCTGCTGCTATGCCTTTCTCCATTAAGGCTATATTTTGGTTATTGAATATTTCAGTTCTAAAACTTTAATTTGGTTTTTCTTTATATCATCTGTTTGCTGAGACTTTCTATTTTTTTCTGATGATTTTTAATTTTTAATTTGTATCAAGCACGTTTTTAGTTGCTCACTAAAGTCTTTTTTATGATGATTGCTTTAAAATTTTGGTCAGATAATTCTAACATTTGTGTGTTTTCACTGTTGGTGCTTATTGATTGTCTCTTAAAGAACTTCCTGTTTCTTAATATGACAAGTGATTTTCAATTATAATCTGGCATTTTTGGTATTATGTTTTAAGTTGTTGGATCTTATCTATGTCTTTTCCTTCAGCAGGCCTCTAATGATGCATGTCCACCGGGGGAACAAATTGCTCCTTGTTACTGCCGTATGGGGAAGAGTCCAGGTTCTCCACCCAGCTCCACTGGTACCACCCTGGTGCTCCTTGCATCCTGAGGTCTCCAGTCAACTGTGGCTCTACTTTCTACCTTTTAGAGTATTCTTACTTTTGTATTGTACAGATTCCAGGATTTTTAGTTGTATCTCATTGGAGAAATAAGGATAAGTACATCTACTCCGTCTTTTCAGAACCTGTACTCCCTAATAGTTAATTATTTAAATGCTTTGAATTTCATTATCAGGTAGTAAAATCAATGACTCAGGTCTTTCATGGTGGCTATTGGCCCTTAGCACATTGTCTGATGGTCATATTGAACCACTGCTCCTTTGTTTCTACTTGTTGATAAATCTTTGTCACTTTCTTACAAACTTCCTCTTTTTTCACTTTGTTTTGTTTTGAAATCTGTTACAAGTTCCTATGTCTTTTTAAAGTCAATTCAGTAAACTTCATTTTATAATGGATATGATTAGATCTATTTCTCCACCGCATTCCATACTTATCATGTGAAATCCCTTCTATTTAATTTCCTCCTTGTTCCTTTTTTTTACTTTTACTAAATTGATCTTTAAATAAAATCTATGCTTTCTTTCTTGTAGTTTGCTACATTCCTGTCTTGGCTTTATTATTTTGGTGATTATCTTACTGTTTTGTTTTGTTTTAAATATTAATGACTTTATTGTTTGGTTAAAAATTGCAGCAACATGGAGAAGTACAAAGAAAAAGAAAACAAAATTACTAATCCAAGTGCCTGGTCCAGCATTAATTTCAATTAAAATTTATTAAACATTACTTGAGATATCATTCAACACAAAAATTAAATGGATAATCTTTAATAAAAACAAATTTATATGAACATGTCATTTTAAGTTTAAACAGTGTTAAATAAAAAATTAATAGGAAGTAACAATTAACGATTAGCTGATTGTTTCATCAACACAGAAGATATGAGTTTTCTAAAATGTTCTTCTGAAGTTAAAGAGAAAAAAAAGCTAATGACAAAATAAAAATTAAGTGGTTATTTATTGCCACTCTGTTATTTGAAAAACATTTGTCTTCAGACGAGTCTTGGCTGCACTGCAGGGAGTGATGAAGACACCAGCTCATCCTACTTCCTCTTTTCCCCCTCGGCCTCCTCTCATTGGGTGTCTGGAGGTCTGACCTCTCTTACCCTCTACCACTACAGCAGCCTTCTAGGGCAGGCTAGGAAGGGAGACCTCTCCTTCCCGGGAGCCCTCATCTTCATACCATTCTCTGAGTGTATGAGGAAGGGAAGTCTGTGATGGGCCCTGCCCTTGCTTCAGAAGTGAGCTTCTCTGGTGAAGAAATTGGAAGGTAGATAGTCAGGAGTGTGTCCTCAAAACTCTTAACAACCCCTCTCTGTGCTCTTTTCAATGTGCCAAGACTTCATTTTCACTTCAGCTCTGCCATCAACCAGCTCTGTACCACTGGACAAGTTTCTTTAGGTTCCTGAATTTAAATTCTCTGCATACCTATCCCACTTGCAAGCCATTTCCAGGAATAACGGTGCTTGCAAAAGCAATTTGAACAGAGCAGAGTCTTGCTGCAAATAATCATTCTTTTCAGTTACTTCTTCCTTTGTTCTTCCTGTTTTTAAATAACAGGTAACTTAAGCTTTCTTTTCTTCCCAAGATCTCTCAATAACACCACTCTGAATCTGTTTGCTCTTTTTTCTTTCCCACTTTTAATCCTTAAATAGTAAGGGACTTCCAAACGTTGCACTGTCTTTTCTTTCTTCAGCCTACAGACACCTGATTCCTCCTCTTTGTGGGAGCCTAGGGACCTTCAGCCCACAGTTTTTGTCAGCCTGATTTTCCAAAAGAGAAGTCCCTTTGTATTTTATCTTGATAATGAAAGTGTGTGCCTTTTTGTCTCCTTTGAGCACAAGAGTAGTCATCCTTTCTAAGAGAATTATTATTGAGGCTGATGCTTTAATTTGAGGAATGAGAACATGTAGGCAATGAGCTTAAATCATTTGCTGAAGGTCACATCCTGACTTAAGGGCAGAAATGGAGATAGATAGCAGCAAGATTTTAAAGTTGGATAAGCCTTCAGAAATACAATCACTCTTATGGAGAATATTATTGAAATTGTAAGAAAGTGTTGATCTTTGCCATTCCACTCACTCCCACCACACACACTTTCAGTGTCTTTTTAAAGACATTTCCCAGGAATATATCTGTTAGCCCCTCGCTGTCCACAACCTCTATTCTGTAACTGTAATAGAGAATGTCAATCTCTAAGTCCTAAGTTATTTCCAAGTTTATGTATATCTCCATTCCTACCGCCAGTACCACCAACACTGTCACAATCACTACCATCACTAACAACGCTGACACCACTACCAACAGCAACAAAATTGCCACCACCATCATCACCGCCAATATCAAGATTGCTACCACCACCACCAACCACATCAACATTGCTACCACACCACCACTAACAACATCAACATTGCCACCATCACGAGCACCACCACCAATATTTCTGCTACCACCATCACCAACAACATGGCCACTGACACCACCAGCATCAACGTCAACATTGCCACCACCACCAGTAACATCGACATTGCCACTACTACCACCAGCACCAGCAACTACGTTGCCACAACCACATCACCACCACTACTATCAACATTGCCACCACCGCCACCTCCACCACTACCAAAACCAACTATACCATTAACAACACCAGTACCACCATGAATCCTACTAATACTACCATGAACAGCAGCCACAGCAATACTGTTCTATTATCTCCAATACCATTATCAACACCTGCACCAAAACTGTCACTACCACCAACTCAACCAACCACTAACACTGCTACTAAGTGTAACACTACCATTACAACCACCACCAGTGCTACTGCCAACGTCACTAACATCTCTGTCACTACTTCCAACCTCTTCGTTGTCAGCACGGCCACCACCATATTCACCACTGACAGACTCTGCCACTACCATGACAATATTGCAAACACCAACATTGCCTTCACCACCACCAATGCCACCAACATTGCCACGACCCATAATCTCTCCTCTACCAACTACCACTACTATCAACAGCACCCACAACCTTGCCACCAAAACCAGTACTGCCACTGCCACCATCACCGGTGACCCTCACCTCATTATCATTGCTGCCACCACTGCCACTATTATTACTGTCACTATCATCATCACTGACATGTGGCTTTGTGCTTTTGTAAATTTCCAAGTGACATCCATATCTCCTAAAATTCAATTCCCCTCCTTGTTCACAGAGAACATTTCTAAGTCATTCTTAATGATGCAGCCCAGACAGGCCTGCTTTACTAAAGCCTCCCCTGACCCTCTCAGGGAGCTGATAATTTCTATCTATGCTTTTTTATACCTTGTACAAGTGTCTGTGTTGTATACCAAACTCTCTTCCCATAATATTGTGCGTTGATTACACAGAACACTTGTCATTTACCACTATATCATGAGTGTCTGGCAAACAGTAGGCAATTAAAAAGTGTTTGATGAATTGTATCAGATGAACCTAATTAATATTTATACGGAAATATGCAGTTTATATAAAACCTTTAAATTTCTTGAGCTTGTTTTAACCTAACAACCATAATGTTTCTAGAATAAGTGGTGAATTTTCGGATTTAATTTTAGGCAAAAAGCAAACTTCACACCTCTGTTGAAGTAAGACTGTGATGTAAGAATGCCCCTCAACTCAGTTCTGTTTGTGCAATCAGCAAGTAGCCAAATGGTAATGAACTGAACTTGCCATTAAACACTAAGAATATAAATTAGGAAAGTATATTTTTATATTTAGCTTGATATGATATATTACAATATATGAACCATATATATCAAAATACTAAATTTTATCCCATATTAATACAATTATAAATATATAATAAAGTATATTTTAATCTCTGTGAGTTTTTCTAGATTATAGAGCTGTGTGGATGAGAAGGTAGGTGTGGAATAACTTCTTTAATTTTTATTAAACTTTTTATTTGAAGATTACTATAGATTACAAACAGTTTTAAGAAATAATATGGAGATATTGTATGAGCTTTACCCGGTTTCATAAAACATCTCACAATTCTACAGTAAAATATAACAACCAGGACATTGACATTGATACAGTCAAGATACAGAATATTACATCTCCACAAAGACCGCCCATGCTGCCTCTTAATAGCCACACTCACATTCTCCTGCCCTCACTCACTCATTAATCCCTAATCTGTTCACCATTTTTATTACTTTGGCATTTCAAGGATATAAATGGGATCAGATAGTATGTATGATGTAAACACAGGGTGTAAATGGAATTGTATAGTAGATAACTTTTGCGATTGGCTTCCTTCTCTCCCCATAATTCTTTGAGGATTCACTTAAGTTGTTGAGTGTTTTAATAGTCTATTCTTTTTCAGTGCTAAGCATTATATCATGGTATGGATGTATCATGGTATGGATGTATCAGTTTGTTTAACTGTTCACTTCAAGAATAACATCTGGGTTGTTTCCATTTGGGAGTTATAGCAAATAAAGCTGCAAGAAGTTTTGGTAGAGGTTGTTAGTAAGTGTAAGTCTTCATTTCTCTGGGATGAATGCTCCTGAGTCCATTTGTTGGGTCATGTGGTAGTTGCTCATTTAGTCATTTCAGAAACTGCTCAACATTTTTCAGGCAACTGTACTATTTTACATTCATAGCAACAATGTATGAGCAATACAGTTTCTCTTAATTCTTGGCAATATTTGGTATTGTCAACTTTTTTATATCTCAGGAATTCTGAGAGGTGTGCTGCAGTAATATCTCATTGTGGCTTTGTTTTTTTCCTGATGACTAATGATGGAAAATATATTTTTATACTTATTTACCATCTGTATATCCTGTTGTAAAATATCTATTTTAATCTTTTGCCCATGTGTTAAAATTGGATCATTTATCTTCTTAAAGTTTAGTCTAAGTTTTTGATATATCCTAGATACTAGTCCTTTTGCCAGATATGTGTTTGACTCTATTTTAACTCACCTGTAGCTTATCTTTTTGTTTTCCTAATAGAGTCTGCCAAAAAGCAAAATATTTGATTTTTATGAAGTTTCATTTATCATTCTTTCTATCTATGAATTGTACTTTTGGTACCAAGTGAAAGACCCCTTGGCTTAGACATACATAGGTTACAAGAATTTCTGTGTTTTTCATATGAAAAAATGCTCATCATCACTGGTCATTGGAGAGATGCAAATCAAAACCACATTGAGATACCATTTCACGCCAGTTAGAATGGTGTTCATTAAAAAATCTGGAGACAACAGATGCTGGAGAGGATGTGGAGAAATACCAACACTTTTACACTGT
>CM052653.1:117740779-117811042 GCA_028533165.1 Leontopithecus rosalia | reverse complement strand
AAAAAAAAAGAAAAAAAAGAATTTCTGTGTTTTTAAACAAACATTTTGTAAGTTAAAAATTTACATTTAAGTCCAGATTCACTTTAATTTTTGTACAAAGGTGTAAGGTTTGGGTCATGCTTCATTTTTTCTTTGTCTACACAAAGTGTAAGGTTTGGGTCATGCTTCATTTTTCTTTGTCTACGTGATGTTTCATTGCTCTAGCTACATTTATCAAAAAGTCTATTTTTCCTTTTTAAGTTCCTTTTTCACTTATGTAAAGAAAAGTTAGAACCCAAACAGCAGTATTAATCAACATCATATAACTGACATTTATAAAATACTCCACAGCGACAGCAGAATGCACATTCTTTTCAAGCTCATATGAAGTATCCACCATGCTGCACTTTATTCCAGGCCCTATACCCTACCTTAACACTTTTAAAAGAAGAGAAAGCTTACAAACTATGTTCTCAGATCACAACAGATTTAAACTAGCAATAAATAACTGAAAGATACTCCAAAATTCTGCAAGCATTTGGCAATTAAGCAACACACCTCTAACTCACACATGCCTCATAGGATGGTCTATGGGCCTATCCCTGTTGTAGGATGGCACAGTCTTGGATACCTACAGAAGGGGTCTTAACATTGGGTACACCGATTCCTTCTATTTATTCTTATTCTTTCAAAATTCTTTAAGCTGTTTTACTTATTTTCTCTTTCAATATAAATTTTGGAATAGTCTTGCCCATACTTGCAGAAAGAATCTTACTGAGATTTTCATGGAAATTAACTTTAGTACATTGATTTGGGGATAATGACACCTTCACTATTTTAAGTCTTCCGATCCAAGATCATGTTATGGTTCTCCATTTACTTACATCTTCACTGATTTCTCTCATCAACATTTTCTGTTTTTCAACATACAAGTGTTATACACGATTTGTTAAATTTATACCAAATTTTCTCATTTTTTCAGTGATTTAAATGCTATTTAAAATTTGTCTCTGTGTTTCCATTACTAATATGTATGCGAAATTAATTTTTATATGGTGATGTAGTAAACTGCAACTTTGCTGAAATTACTTATTAATTCAATAAGAGTTTTGCATATTTCTTGGGATTTTATATCTAGACAAACATGGCAACTCAAATAGAAATAATTTTATTTAGTTTTTTGCAATCAGGTGGCCTTTTATTTTTATTCATTATTGCTGAGTAGCACTGACTTACAGCAGAGAGCTGATTGTTATGAGAGTGGACAACATCCTTGCCTTGTTCCTAATATAAGAATTCAGTCCCTCACCATTAAGTATTGTGTTAGCTATTTGTTAACTGTACATGCTGTTTATAAAGTTGGAAAAGTTTTCTTCTATTTCTATGTTCTGAGACTTTAAATCATGAATAATTGTTGAATTTTGTCAAATGATTTTCTGTGTCAATTGACGTGATGATATACTTTTTATTCTTTAGCATGTTAATATGATGAGTTACATTGACTGATTTTCAAATACTGAACCAGGTTTGCATCCCACACTTGGACACATCGTATACTTCTTTTTATCGATTGATGAATTCTACATTTTTAAAAGGATTTTTTGCACCTCTATTCACGAGTGATTGTTTTTCCTTCACAGGTTAGTTGTCATTTTTCTCTCTCTAAAGATTTGTTCTTTGTTTTAGCTTTTAAAACTTTAAGTATGATTTGCCTTGGTGTGGATTTCTTTGATTCAAATTTGTTGGAGTCACGTAGCCTCATGAATTTGTAGGTTTATTTATTTTTTCCCATATTTGGGAGGTTTCCCATATTTGGGAGGTTTCCAGTATTTCTTCAAGTATGTTTTCAACCTCATCCTCCTTCTCCTCTTCTATTATTCCAATGATAAGATTAGATGTTTGTCATAGTACCGCAAGTTCCTTAGGCTTTTGATTTTTACTATCTATTTTCTTTCTTCTAAGTAAGTGAGTAAGTAATCTCTACTTCTCTGTCTTCTAGTTGGTGGATTCTTTTCTCTGTTTCTTCCATTCTGCTGTTGATACCATCCACTGAACTTTTCATTTTGGCTACTGTGCTTTTCAGTTCTAAAATATCCATTTGGATTTTCTTTATATCTTTGGTTTCCAGCTAAGACTTCCATTTTTTTTGGGGGGGAGGGTTTTTACTCCTGCATTTGTTTTCTAGATAATTATAATTTCTCTCTGAAGCACTCCTATCATGTGTGCTTTAAAATCTTAGATATTTAAAAAATCTCTCTTATCTTGGTGTTGATATCTGTTGATTGTCTCTTCTCAATTTGTCTGAGATATTCCTGGCTCCCAATATGATAAGTGACCTGGGCATTGTGGGCAAAGCTCGGGAGTCTCTGGATCTTAGATAAGCCTTTATGTATTTAGCCGGCTTCCTCTGACACTTCTGTGAGGAGGAAAGGGGGCTAACCACCTCCTTACCACCAGGTGGGAGTGGAAGATGAGGCTCTCCACTTGGCCTTTATAGCTACCTGAGTTCAGGAGGCTCACTGTTGGGTGGGTGTGAGGTGCTGGCTTGCCTCTAGGCCTCTCCTGGTATGTCCTTATCTGAGAGAGGTAGCAATGACCCTTTACAGCTCCCCACCTGGCATCCACTGGCACCACAGAAGTGAGTGGCCTTATTAGCTGCATGTTGTTATGAAAGTCCTGATTTTCCTCTAGGCTTCCTCTGACACAACCTCACTAGAGCAGGGAAGCAGTGTCCTTGCTGCTGGTTGGGGGCAGAATACCAATCTCTCCCTATGGTCTCCACAACACCATGGCAGGAAGGGGAGTGGGCAATAATGCCCCTACTTGGCCTTGTCTGACACAAATGGTACCAGAAAGGGATTCTGGCTATCTCATTACAGACTGGCCAGGGCAGACATCCAGGCCACACTTGGCCTCTGCTAGCCGGAGCTTCTTTCATGTTTGACTTGCATGCAGAGCTTATTGTGTAAAAGGTTTCCGTCTTTCTTGGCTGACCCCATTTCTGGTGCTTTGGGTAGAGACAGCAGGGTTTTTTGTGAGATTTTAAATCTGCATCTCTTTGCTTTTCTGGGCTCCTGGCTTTTCAGCTCCAAGTTGGGGATGTATAATTCAAAAGGAAACCCAGGGAACTCATTACTGTGTTGTTCCTTGGGTCTAAAATTCCCTTCCTGGTCTGCTTCATTCTCTTCACTTTTCAGAATCTTCTTAGGTTGGTTTTATATATAATGTCCAGTGATTTTAGTTATTCTTAGCAGGAAGAATAAGCAAAAGTTTACTTACTTTATCTTCCCAGAAGATGATAGCTTCTTTTTACATGGAAAAAAGCCAACGTTGAAAAGATTGTGAAATTTCCCATGTGTCCAGGTAACTGCAGAAGTGAAACCGAAAACATTTTTAGCTTGAAAATCATGTTTTTTCCAACATACTATACTAGTATTTTTATTCTGCATTCACCCTGTAAATTATTTGTTTAGTTATTAGAAATAAACCATTGTACTATTTTCTCACCATTTAATGCATTTAATCTTTCCACATTAAAAAGAAAAGGACAGCCCAAAGTCCCGTCATTAATTTGTACATTAGCAGGTGAATATATAAGTAAATATGGTATATTTGTGTCAGTGTGTATTTGTATATAACATGTTGTGTATATCCATACAATAACACATTACTCAAAATGGCAACAAACTACGATGATATGCAGCAGCATGGGTAGATCTCAACAGAGTGATGTTCAATGACAGAGTAAATATTACAGGATGCTATTTACATGATGCTCTAGAGCTGGTGAAACTAAGCTATGATGAAAGGAATCAGATCCATGGTTGACTGAGGTAAAGGAATTGCCAGCAAAAGAGCATAAAATAATCTTCCAGGCTTATAAAAAGTAGTGTATCTTAATCAGGATGTGGATTAGACAGGGGCATCCATTTATCAGGTTTATCAAATTATACACTTAAAATCTGCTGCTTTTATTCTATGTAAACTATATCACAAAAAAGTTGATCTAGGGAAGAAGAAAGGTTGGCTGCACTGCATATTTTGCTTTTGTGCTTCCCAAGGCCTAGTAGTTATACTTCACTGTAACAAATAGAGCAAGTGGAGTGAAATAAGATGTGACAGAATGGGGCAGTATGTGGTGTTGTGGAGCAGAAGAAATAGGGTGGGACAGAAGTAGATTTTATTCTTTGCTGAAAAGTCTAGGAGGTAGTATTGCTAAAGAGTTGGAGTTCAGTGTCTTCTGAAGACCACAGAGTTCCTCTTGCGAATGCTTAGTTAGTGGATGAGGAGTGGGAGGAGGACTCCCTTGTGCACTGGAGGACTCCACTCTCCCTGAGAGTGGCTATGAGGGTTGGAGTGGACTGTTCCAAGAAGAAAGTGGGGATGAGGATTGCTCATATTCCTCCCTATGGTCAGAAGTCACGTGTCTGGCTCATGCTGGCAACTTCACAGGAGACAGATGAGACAGACGCAGAGAATCTAGTGTGAGAAACGCAAGCTCCTATTTCTTCACAGCAATACAAGGTGAGCTTTTACACAATATCATAAATCGAGTTCTAGTACATCAGTGGCCTGTGTGAGCTGAACATCATTTAGTAGAGGAGACTCTCCAGTGCAATGCCTGCTTCATAGCTCTGGGCTCTCTTGCTGAGGGACATTTGAGAACGTCTGTTGGTTCCATATGTACCAGGCCCATGAACACTTATAGGACAGAGTATGCAACCAAGGATGTCCAGGTTAAATGATCAGCAAATCTCAAATTGGGCAATTGGGTATTAATTGCTGTATTCATTAATGCATGTGAGATTCTTCACTAACGAAGTAGAAGTGGGAGAGCAACTAGCTTTTACAAATATCATCGAAATGGTGGAGAAAATCTACCACAGTGAGAAGCTGCCAAGATTTGTCATTAACTGAGTGCGATTCCTAGTCAAAGCTGACTGTGCCAAGGAATTCTTGTCCTATGGCCATAGCTCACTGTTCTGCTTAGCAGGATTTAGAAACAAACCCAAACAAAACAAAAGCTTTCACAGGGCTAACCTCTTTAGGAAATAACTCTCTTCCTGGAGCCACTGTTGATGGTGGTATTGCCGCATCATGATGCCATATGGCTATGCTCCCAGTTTCAAATCACACCCTGAGGTTAGGAAAATGTCCTGATTATTCATGAAGCAATAGCATATCAGAAACACTCATTTGCAGTTTCAGGCTTGTCCAAGAAGGTCACACCTTTGCTCTTGGACTCTCTGGATGGGTGTGCATGGCACATTCAGACACACTCACACGGCTGGAATGACGTTACTCTTCCCTGGAGCACTGCAGCCATCCTTGGTTGCATTATATTCCACAAGTGTACACAGTCGGGTACCTTTGGTACTAACTCACCCCAGTAACCCCATGTGCCCAAATCTCCTAGGCAGGAGGTGGGGACTCAGAGCAAGCCTCCCAGGGAGCTGTGTGCAGGCCATCCCTCAGCCCTCGTCGTCTCTCTCTCCTCCCTCTCCTTAAAGAATCCACCTCTCGCTGTGTCTCTGAGCAACACCAAGATGGCTGGTCCTGCTCCCTGTCCTACATAGGAACCCACTCCAGTGACAACATTAAGAAGTTAACGTTTCCAGTGCTCATAACCATTTTTTTTCAGCAAACCCCAATCACAAGGCCTTGGCCTTCTGTTTGGGAAGGTCCACAGAGGTGGTCTTCTCTGCCATCATGATGGAAAGGGATGGCCGGGGTGATCTCTGGCCCTCTGTCCTGGCATTCTTACAAAGGGCAGAATGACCCCACTTGCCAGGCTCTTCAGCAAACCATCTGTGCAAGGGGGATCTCTGGCCTGCCTCTCAAAGTCTGAGTGGGTAAGAGCGGACTAGAGGGAGGGTAGAGAGGGTATGCTCAGGCAGAATGGCAGGTTACTTGCTGGAGCAGGTCAGAGGGGGCTTATGTGCCAGGTTGGAATGAAAGCAAACCAAAAGAGAAACTCCAAAGAGAAACACAGACCTGGTGGAGAACATGGGCCTGGTGGGCCCCTTCCATGGAGAGCTTGCTGCTCCAGGGCTGAAGGCTGCAGCAGTCAGGCCCACTATCAGTTCAGCACCACAGCGGCAGAGAGCCACTGGCTTAGGTCTCCCCAGACAACCAGGACTCATCATGCAGGAGCACAGAGGCCTGGCCACCCAGTCCCAACTCAGGACAGCCCCAAATGTCATTCTAGCTTGAGGACCCACAGGGCAGGTGACAGAGGCTCTCCTTAGTGCTGCCTCATAGCTCAACCTCATCCCTTCCCTTCATAGGCACTGACACCAGACACTTCTCAATAAACACCCACCCCACTAAAGCCCATTTCAGAGATGGCTTCCTAGGGATCCCAACCTATCTCATGAGCTTTAAGATTGGGTTAGCATGGGTCATAAGTAATAAACAAAATTGTTATGTTAAAATTATTGTGTGCCACAGAAATAACAAATTTCTTTGTCAATGTGAAAAAAAAAGATTGGGGTGGCTGGGGTCATGGACAGCAAGAGAGGTTTCCAGGAAAAGAAGGGGTTCTGAGGGCCCGATGATGCTCAACTCTGGCTTACTCAGGTGTGAGCAGGAGGAAGCAGGGGCAGTGGGGGAATCTGGTGGAAGCTGTGGCACTAGCATTTTCGGGCAGTGCTCCTTGGGGGCCCACAGCAGCCCAGATCCCTGGGGGAGTGTAAGGGAAAGAAATGACACTTTGGCAGATGGGGTCATTGCAGGGTGGCACCAATGGGGACACTCTGAACTCAGGAACAGGGTGGAGGTGAACTGGAACATCCACTGAGTGCAGTGCCAGAGAGGAAGGCACCTGCAGCAGGGGTCCGACACAGGGAGGGGTGCAGGGTAGGGGCAAGCAATGCTGTAAGGTGCCCCCTGAGGCTGAGAGGGAGCATGGTGGAGGCTGGACCCCCACTCTTGCAGCTGCACAGAGTTGAGGAGACTCTGGCAAAGGCTGCCCTCCAAAGGCCTATGGGGAGGGTGCTTGCCATGGCAGGTGGGATGGCTAGAGTGACTCATGACATGCCGAGAGCATGGTCTTTATCTCAAGCAATGGGCACCTACTGCCTGTGCCAGCACAGGGCCTGTCCTGCATCGGGCTTGCAGGTGTCAGAGGTTGGGACACCCCAGAGGGACACTGCTGAAGTGGAGGGTGGGCTGCACATACCTGGAAGACCCTGTGGAGAAGGCACAATGGCACGCCCAGGCCTGGGATCTGGTGCTGGAAACCTGGGCTGAATCTGTGAGGACCTTTGGGGCCCACTGGCTCACCTTCCTAAGGGGTAAACATTTCTCCTGAGGGCATGCAGGAGTTGTTCTCCCAGGGTGAGGTGGGTGAGCCAGGAGAGCCACCAGGTGGAGGTGAAGGTGTGGGCCAGAGCCCCCTAGTCAGTTGCTGGATTCATTTTTAAAACAAAAGTAAAGAGGGTCTGAATGAGGCTTGAGTTTCTCTCTTCAGAGCAAGTGTCATGTACTTGGGCCAACTCAGATACCTGGTCTCCTCCAGTCTTGGCTTGTTTTCAGAAGAAATGACTAAAAATCTGGAGACAAAAGATGCTGGAGAGGATATGGAGAAATAGGAACACTTTTCCACTGCTGGTGGGAGTGTAAATTAGTTCAACCATTGTGGAAGACAGTGTGGTGATTCCTCAAGGACCTAGAAATAGAAATTCCATTTGACCCAGCAATCCCATTACTGGGTATATATCCAAAGGATTATAAATCATTCTACTATAAGGACACATGCACATGAATGTTCACTGCAGCACTGTTTACAATAGCAAAGACCTGGAGCCAACCCAAATGCCCACCGGTGATAGACTGGACAGGGAAAATGTGGCACATATACACCATGGAATCCTAGGCAGCCATCAAAAATGATGAGTTCGTGTCCTTTGTAGGGACATGGATGAACCTGGAGAACATCATTCTCAGCAAACTGACACAAGTACAGAAAATGAAATACCGCATGTTCTCACTCATAGGAGGGTATTGAACAATGAGAGCACATGGACACAGGGAGGGGAGCACTACACACTGGGGTCTGTTTCGGGGAATAGGGGAGGGACAGTGGAGGGTGGGGAGTGGGGGAGAGATAGCATGGGGAGAAATGCCAGATATAGGCGAAGGGGATGAAGGCAGCAAATCACACTGCCACGTGTGTACCTATGCAACTATCTTACATGTTCTTCACATGTACCCCCAAACCTAAAATGCAATTTAAAAAAAAGAAATAACTAAAGCCTCACAACACTGTGTGTGTGTGCGTGTGTGTGCAGTTTTTGGGGTGTGGGCTATTTTCTGCAGTCTCCAGTAGGAGGTCACCTCATAGCCCCGCTCATTTCCTCCAGCCATGGGACAGCATGTGGTGGTTAGTGTCCTGCATTTGATGAAAGCTCAGCATGGATGAATTGAATTTAGATGTACTATAAATCATAAATGTGAATACTTCCAGATTATACAGAATATGTTATTTAGTGTCAAAATATTTATTCATAAACAGATAATAGGATGAATGTGTCCATATAACTTAAATTCAAACATATAATTAGGTTGATCATATGATTTTGAATACACAAGAATAGTCACTTAAAAACAAATGATTTTGAATTAAGAAGAACATGAATAATAAAATTGATAAATTAATTCTGGTGGAATTTGAGTCAATGGTGCCATCAGTTCTTTCCCATTTTATGTTCAGAGATACACAACCCCTCAGTTATTCTCACGGAGGCAATAATTGTCTTCACTTGAAGTGTCTAATACTACTTAATGGTAATCGGTTGGACATGCTGTGCCTCACCCAGATGTAGTTAGCTCTAGGTCCTGCCAGCTGTGGCTGGGAAGCCAAGACTTCAGGGACCACTCTGCTCTGTTTGCCTCCTATGTGGTATCTTGTGAAATATGACATTAACAATGATTTCCAATAAATGGGCAATGATGCAGTCAGTCAAATCAAAGTTTTGCTGCATCTCTAAGAAAGAAAGTCTGGTTGAGCAAAAGCAAACTCAGAAAGAAGTGACCGGACCAATGATGGGATAGCATGGATGAGCCAGGTCTTTTTGGCCAATTCTCAGGGCTCCAAAAAGGAGGCATGAAGGCCAACATTTAGTAGAACCTCAAAAAATATCTGTGGTGTGAATGAATAAATTAAACGAATGATTACATTTTATTCATCCATGTCCCTCCTTTCAACATTTAGGCTTTGTAGATACGTATTGTTATAAATGATGTTGAAATGCACATCCACATCCTCACCTCCTTCATCCCTGTGTGTGCTAGAGTTTCTCTAGCATCCACTCCTAATTATTTTCCAAAGCTGTGTTCCAATATTTCTCTGCTCTACTAGTGTAGCACAGCTTTATTTTCCTTGAACGTTTGTCAGTTGAGATTGAACTTAAGGTGGGCAGAGACAGAATCTACTTAACTCCCTTTAAGGTCACCATCTGCACTGTGTCAGACCTCCTATTTCCCTTCCAAATACCCATTCCCTCCTTCCTTTTTTTGTGTGGAATTGGTTTTATTTCTTTTTATTTTTTTATTGTACTTTAGGTTCTGGCATACATGTGCAGATCATACAGGATTATTGCATAGGTACACACATGGCAAAGTGGTTTGCTGCCTCCATCCCCCCATCACCTATATCTGGCATTTCTCCCCATGTTATCCCTACCCAACTTTCCCACCCCGCACTGTCCCTCCCCTAGCCCCTGCTGCAACAGACCCCAGTGTGTAGTGCTCCCCTCCCTGTGTCCGTGTGTTCTCATAGTTCAACACCTGCCTATGAATGAGAACACGCGATGTTTGATATTCTGTTCTTGTGTCAGTTTGCTGAGAATGATGGCTTCCAGATTCATCCATGTCCCTACAAGGGACACAAACTGATCGTTTTCTATGGCTGCATAGTATTCCATAGTGTATATGTTCTACTTTTTCCTTGTCCAGTCCATCATCGATGGGCATTTGGGTTGGTTCCAGGTCTTTGCTATTGTAAACAGTGTAGCGGTGAACATATGTGTGCATGTGTCTTTATAACAGAATGATTTATACACCTTTGGATATATGCCCAGTAATGGGATTGTTGGGTCAAATGGAATTTCTATTTCAAGGTCCATGAGGAATTGCCACACTGTCTTCCACAACAGAACACAGATGTTTCAGGGTTCTTAGTAATTTCCTTAGCATTAAACTCCCAACTTCCCTAGCAGTAGAGTTGATAATGGGTTGAAGTTCAAGCAGATCAGGTGTTGGTAGAAATCCCTTAGAAGGACACACTTTCATGAGTGGAAGGCCCATCCTTGTTGGAAAGGAGTTTCTCTGCCCATTTGCACCTCTAGAGCCTGCCTAGGAGGGGATATGAGCCCATAAGATGTAGCAACTACCTTGTGGTATGAAGTGACAGGCATAAAGATTAAACCTTGTCTACTATAGTAGACTCCAGAGGGCTCTGCCAAGATGTGTCCCCTATATATTGAGAGTGGTATCTGAAGACACAATTGTGTTGCTTCTTAAGGTTGCCCTTCGCCTAAGGGAACCACCAGAGCCCAGGCAATGCTGGGCTGATGTGGGATTTGGAGTGCCTGCATTTGAGATGACTCTGAAGGGCGTCCCAGCTCCAGAGCCTTCCTGGGATTGGCTGAGGCATGGGTTGCTACTGCTTTGCTATTCAGCGTCACCCTCTGCCCAGATCTGCCTTCCTCATGTCCCTAGCCGGTGCATCTCCTGGCAGCTCTCCCCAGTGAACCCTCTTAAGGAAACACCTGGTCTCACTTCTGTTTCCAGTGATCCCAATCTGAAACACTCAGAAGGGATAACAGAGCCCATGTGTTGAAAAAGCCTGATGTCATGGCTCAGGTGTCACACCGTCCCTGTTTTCCCAGATGTTTCGTGATATGTGACAAATAAAACCTTTTCTATTTAAGCTACTGTCATTTGATTTTCTGTTACTTATCTGGACACAATTCTTACTGATTTCTGGAGCCCCATATGCTTGGCAAAGGGCCAAGGTCCTGGCAAACACGGTGTTAGGAGTTCTAATGTTTTGCACAGTATTACACAGTTACGTACATAAAACAGAGGTGAATACAGTTCTATGGTCTCAATTTTCTCTCCTCCCTTGCCTCCATCCCCACTTTTGCCTCATGCTCCAGCAACTTGGAAGTGCCTGGGGAACACCACACTGTGTTTTCTTCCTTTTGGCACACATGCTATTCTCACCTGAGAATTCTCTTGTGCACTTGGAAAACACGTCATCCTCCTCAACCTGGTTCTGGCTGACTGCTCTCCTGTGGGAGATGTGGCTCTCTGCTGGCAGCATGCCCTTTATCCCCTCTACCTTGATACTTTGGTTCTGTTATATGTCAACTTAGCTAAATTAGAACTACCTTTCCCTGAATTCCCTCTTGTGTGGTTTTTGGTAAGGGTTGACCAGAAAAGAAAAGAGTTTGTATAAGGTTTGGGAGGCAGAGGTGAAGCAGCAGGCACTGCATATGTTCTGAAGTGCCATGTAGGGCACCAGATGCTGCTGTGCTCGGGGTTCTTGTCTCTGCCTTGCTGGCTCGCCCTGCTGCCTCCTGGCACCTGCAGTTCTAACAGACTGCCTCTTTCAGCTGCTCTAAGTTCTGGGTAGTGCATGCATCACTTCTTTGAAAATGGCACCAGCTTTTCCTGCAGGTCACCCATGCCATTAAAGGTGAAGGCTGTGAGAGACAGATGTGGGGTCCAGTTTACTCCAATGCGTCCTTATGGGATCCAGTCATGCTAATAGTAACCAGTTTGTCCTTGCAATCCCTCATGTCACTTACAGTCTTCCTCCTGACTGATGGCCAGGCTGACCTTAGGTTCAGAACCAACATCAGACATAAAGATAAAGAGTTACATAGACTTTTATTTATTTTAATTTTTATTGTACTTTATGTTCTGGGGTACATGTGCAGATCATGCAGGGTTGTTGCATAGGTACATACATGGCAAGGTGGTTTGCTGCCTCCATCCCCTCGTCACCTATATCTGGCATTTCTCCCTACTTTAGCCCTTCCCACCTTCCCTACCCCCTGCTGTCCCTCCCCTAGCCCCTCCCTGCAACAGACCCCAGTGTGTGCTACTCCCCTCCTGTGTCCACGCGTTCTCATTGTTCAACACCTGCCTATGAGTGAGAATATGTGATGTTTGATTTTCTGTTTTGTTTCAGTTTGTTGAGAATGATGGTTTCCAGATTCATACATGTCCCTACACAGGACATGAACGCATTGATTTTATGGCTGCATAGCATTCCATGGTGTTTATGTGTCACACTTTCTTTGTCCAGTCTATCACTGCTGGGCATTTGGGTTGGTTCAAGGTTTTGCTATTGTAAACAGTGCCACAACAAACATATGTGTGCATGTGTCTTTATAATAGAAGGATTTATAGTCCTTTGGGTATATACCCAGTAATGGGATTGCTGGGTCAAATGGAATTTCTATTTCTGGATCCTTGAGAAATCACCACACTGTCTTCCACAATGGTTGAACTAATATACACTCCCACCAACAGTGTAAAAATGTTCCTACTTCTCCACATCCTCTCCAGCATCTGTTGTCTCCAGATTTTTTAATGATCGCCATTCTGACTGGAGTGAGATGGTATCTCAATGTGCTTTTGATTTGCATTTCTCTAATGACCAGTGATGATGAGCATTTTTTCATATGTTTGTTGGCCTCATATATGTCTTCTTTTAAAATGTGTCTGTTCATATCCTTCACTCACTTTTCAATGGTTTTGTTTGTTATTCTCTTGTAAATTTGTTTTAGTTCTTTGTAGATTGTGGATATTAGCCCTTTGTCAGATGGGTAGATTGCAAACATTTTTTCCCATTCTGTTGGTTGCAGGTTCATTCTAATGATGGTTTCTTTTGCTGTATAGAAGCTCTCAAGTTTAATTAGATCCCATTTGTCTATTTTGGCTTTTGCTGCCATCTCCTAAAATTACAAATTGTCTAATCCTGTTAATTAATCCCTTATTCTACATAACTCATAGTGGTTCTGCTTCTGTGGTTGAAGACCAGCTGATACACTTAGTAATAAATATATGACATATTCAGATTGTTAAAGTGCTCCAATAAAAGACTACATTTCCCACATACCATTGCAGTAAGATGGGCCAATGAGATGTAAGGGACATCATTGGGTGGAGACTCTGAGAAGCGGCTGAGGTCTTCCTCTTGCTCCTTTACCTTCCCTTTCCTTCTCTCTGGCACTTAGACAAAAGGCCTGAGTTCCAGCAGCCATCATGTGACCTTAAGGAAGGCAGACACACACCAAGATGGTAAAAACAGAAGAATGAAGGAGCCCAGGTGCCTGGTGGCTTCCTAGAGCCTGCACCAAAGCCTTGGACAGCCAACTCTGTCTATGTGGGAGAGGAAAGCCACAATTTAACAAAACACTGTAGTTAGGAATCTGTAGTTAGTCACAAAACACTGTTTTTATTGATCCTGCAAAAATTGTTTGCCTTCTTTGAAATCATTTGTACTGTCATGCTCCTTTGCTTGTGTGCCCAGTCGTCCGGTTAAGGAGTTGACTATGAGCACAGTGGAAATTGCACACTTTGTCTGGCTCATCCACATCTGGCATTGCATCTGGCACATAGCAGGAATGTAGGCAATGTTTGTGGACTATAGTTGAACTGAAGATTGACGTGGTTATTGATTCCCCATGAAGAAACCGAAGTCCTTCACTGAAAGAGGAATTGTTTTGCAAATCCCACACTGATGGAGCACACCATTATTTCTATTCTTCCCCATCCATCTTCCCTGTAACTGTCTCTTCTTGAAAAAGGTAAAAGTAATTATATTGTGGTTTTATCACAGGCTTTCCCCTTAGCCCCATTGCTACTCACTCCATAGTGAATTTTTGGGGTTTTTCAAAATTTTGGAACTGGAGATAGTGGACACCCAAGTGGGCTGCCAACTCTTGTAAAGAATGGAATTTGTGGGCAGCATGGCAGTAGCCAGAACTTTACCTTCACCATCTGCAAAACCAGGGCCCTGGCTGGGTGGGGCAGTGTCAGGGCAATGCTCCCTCCTCCCTCTGACTCACTACCTGATGTGATCATGTCCCTCAAAGGCCTGGGGACCTACACCAAGCAAAATTTCCTGGAAGCATTGAATAAGGAAATAAAGCCCCACAAATATTCTTTAAATAATCTCCCACTCTCTCTCTCTGTACACACACACATGCACACACACACACACACTACATATGCATACACATCTTATTAGTTCTGGTTCTATGGAGCAGTATGGCTAATAAATAGTTTTAAGTATCCTTATTTGTTTTATTCTTCCAAAACTATCCTTCAATTTTTAATTTTTTTTAATTAAGGCAAAATCCATGTAACAAAAAATTTACCATTTTAAAGTAAACAATTTAGTGACATTTAGTACATTTATAATGTTTGCCACCACCACCTTTCTCTATTAATATATATTGATCTATAGAATTTTTTGTGTACGATTTTTCAAGTTTTAACATCTGAGTTATTGTGTTGTGTTATTAAAATATGGTGGAAATTTTCCATGATTTCTGTTCCATGGAATAGTTTGCATAGCATAGAATACATTCTGCATTTTTTTAATGAACTTTTTTTTTTCAGAGATGGAGTCTTGCTCTGTCACTCAGACTGAAGTGCAGCAGTGTGATCTCAGCTCACTGCAGCCTCCACCTCCTGAGTTCAAGCAATTTTCCTGCCTCAGCCTCCCAAGCAGCTGGAACTATAGGGGCACACCACCATGCCTGGCTAATTTTTTGTATTTTAGTAGAGACAGGGTTTCACCTGTTGTCCAGGCTGGTCTCAAACTCCTGAGCTCAGGCAATCCACCTGCCTTGGCCTCCCAAATTGCTAGAATTATAGGTGTGAGCCATCATGCTGGGCCTGGATTTTACTTTTAAAGCAGATTTAGGTTCACAGCAAAAAGAAGAAGGTACAGAGTTCTCATATACCTATTGCCCCACACCTCCACAGCCTCCTACTATCAACATCAGCCACCAGAGTAGGATATTTGTTCATTTTCTTTTTGAAGCACAAAATAAGAGGACCATTTGAACCTTCAGCGTTTTATAAGGATATGAATGTTTGATATTGAAATATTAAGATAATCAATATATTCTAATTATTTAGGACATGCAATATCTTTCTTAAAAATACATTACCTTGATGGAAAAACATTTCATGCTCAGAGTTAAGAAGAATCAATATTGTGAAAATGACCATACTGTCCAAATTAATTTACAGATGCAGTGCAATCCCTATCAAGCTAACTGGAAAAACCAACTTTAAACTTCATATGGAACCAAAAAGAGCCCACATAGCCAAGAAAATCCTAAGCAAAAAGAACAAAGCTGGAGGCATCACACTGCATGACTTCAAACTATACTACAAGGCTATAGTAATGAAAACAGCATGGTAGTGGTACCAAAAAGAAGAAATAGACCAATGGAACAGAAATGAGGTTTCACGAGCAATGCCACACATCTATAACCATCTGATCTTTGACAAACCTGACAAAAACAAGCAATCGGGAAAAGATTACCTGCTTAATAAATGGTGTTGGGAAAACTGGCTAGCCGCATGCAGAAAGGAGAAACTGGACCCCTTCCTGACACCTTACACTAAAACTAACTCCAGAGAGATTAAAGATTTAAACAGAACACCACACGTTCTCACTCATAGACAGGTGTTGAACAATGAGGACACAGTGAGGGGAGCATCACACACTGGGGTCTGTTGCTAGTGGGGTGGGGCTAGGGGAGGAACAGTGGGAGGTGGGGAGGGTGGGGAGAGATAATGTGGGGAGAAATGCCGGATATAGGTGATGGGGGATGGAGGCAGCAAATCACCTTGTCATGTATGTACCTATGCAACCATCCTGTATGAACTGCACATGTACCCCAGAACATAAAGTACGATAAAAAATACATTACCTTTAGGTTTTTAAAGTTAGAATATAATTGTATATTTCAGGCTCTTAAATCTTTTTTGCCCCTCAAAATCTATTTTAGTTTCAGTCAGTGTTAAAATTAAAGAGGCAGAACTATTATGAGTTATATAAAATGAGGTGTTCATTTAGAGATTAGATGTTACCCTATTGTGGGAGTTGGTGGGAAACCCTTTGCAAGGCTATTTATTGTCTCTGTATATGATGTTGAGCCCGAAGTCAGCCAGACCAACATCTGGAAAGAAGCATTGGCAGTGCTCCACTTGGCAGGCAAAATGGCATAGAGCCTGCTCCTCCCCTCTAAAGACAAATGTACTGGGATTAATTCAACAGGAAATTATAAAAGGAAACTCAATGGTGGAAAGAGGAAGGTGGACTGGGTAGAATCTAAGGATTGGAAGAACAATGCTGTGACAACTCTGCTGAGTTTTATTTTATCTCCTATACATACCACACTGGTTCATTCCAGGGAGTCCTACAATCCACAGTCACCATCCACAGATGAAAAGGGTAGGAAAAAAAAGCAAGGAAAGCTGATCTCTCAAACCAAGGGACCAGTAAAGGAAAAACCCAGAGGGGACTGGTAGGAAAACTCATGCCCAGTTGCAGTGGTGGCTGATTGGTGCACAGGAGGATTTCCAGGAGAGCACGGCAGGCCAGGCCTTCCTCTACCTCACCCTTCTCCTGTCCCCTAACAGCAGCTGACCTCATCTGCTCAGAGTGGAGAAGTCAGCAGAACATGAGAGGGCCTTCAGAACCTGCACACTAAACTTACATAAGGTTACTGTCTGCTAAGATAGAAGATTTAAACAGGATCAAGAGTCTCATAATGTAATATCTAAATGGACAGGCTACAAACAAAAAGATCCCAGCACTTTGGGAGGCCGAGGCGGGTGGATCACGAGGTCATGAGATCGAGACCATCCTGGTCAAAATGGTGAAACCCCGTCTCTACTAAAGATACAAAAAAAATTAGCTGGGCATGGTGGCGCATGCCTATAATCCCAGCTACTTGGGAGGCTGAGGCAGGAGAATTGCCTAAACCCAGGAGGCAGAGGTTGTGGTGAGCCAAGATCGCGCCATTGCACTCCAGCCTGGGTAACAAGAGTAAAACTCCGTCTCAAAAAAAAAAGAAAAAAAAAAGGAGTAACCATGCCATGAACAAGAACACTGCAGGCTCTGTTATTTAAAAAGTACTGGCTGGGGGTGGTGGCTCATGCCTGTAATCCAGCACTTTGGGAGGCTGAGGCGGGAGGTCACCTGAGGTGAGGAGTTCAAGACCAGCATGAACAACATGGAGAAACCTTGTCTCTACTAAAAATACAGAATTAGCCAGGTGTGGTGGCACATTCCTGTAATCCCAGCTACTCAGGAGGCTGAGGCAGCAGAATCGCTTGAACCTAGAAGGTGGAGATTGTGGTGAGCCAAGATCATGCTATTGCACTCCAGTCTGGGCAACAACAGTAAAACTCAGTCTCAAAGAAAAGAAAAAATTGGACAAACCTGCAAATTAATGACTTTTCTTGAGTCAGAGAACTGAGGTCACAAGGCAAATAACTGAAAACTGAGGGCAGAGGGCAAATAATCTGAAATATAATGAGAGAGAACGGGAGCACCCTGACAAAGCCAGGCAATTTGCTTGCCTGAGATAGAAGCTGGTAAGAAAGTTAAGCTGTTTTTAACCAATTGTGGGCTACCATGTGAGCATAAAAGAGTCTAGAGACTGGAGAGATAGGGGTCCTTCACACCTTTTTTCAGGCTTTTTCTCCAGGAAGTCCATCAGGTTCCCACAGGGAAGACTGTGGACACCCCAGAAAAGGCTCTACTTGTGGTCTAGCTGGGGAAGGGAAACAGCAACCACAGTAAAATCTCCCCAAACCCATCACTCCTGTGGAAGAAAAGCCTTAGACTTCAGGGGAAAGGTACAGGACACTGGAGCCTAGGATGCTCCTGGTGAGCCAGTACATCTGGGCGAGGATAATGGGGTGGAGGAGGGGAGGTGGGTCAGGGACACAGGCTGGGTTGAGAGTGGGGATGGGTCAGCTGTGAAGGCCCCACCTGGAGATTCAGGATCACAGACCTGCTTGATGCTGAGGCTAAGGAGAACATCAGAAAATATGCTCCACCTCGTCCACACTACACCACCATGCTAGCAAGCATGCAGTCCAAAGGACAGTGTGGGCCAGGGACACCGACTGTCTGGGAAACAGTATAACAGGAGGACACAAAACCGGAGCCAAATACAAGGAACCAGTCAAGGGATTTGAACCATTCCTCCGACAGTGACCTCGGCAACAGCCCACGTTAAACGGCACAGCTGGGTTTAAAGGAAACCATCACACAACCATGCTAGCAGCCTTAGCAGGAAGGACGTACTCACCCCTAAGCATAAAAATACTGACCTTGGTATCTAACATCCTGTTACCTGTTCTAGATTTCAAGAGAAAATCATGAGGAATACAAGGGCAAACAATGGTGGTCAGCACCAGGCTCAAGTGAGACGCATCAGCCAGAACTGTAAGACAGGTAACTTACAACAGCTGTGATTCATGTGTTAGACGCACGAATGCAAGAGGCAAAACACGTGCAAGGTCAGACAGGGAACCCCAGCAAGAGAAGGAAGCCATGAAAATCAAGTGGAAATGCAAGAAAGCAGAAGCGCAGGTGATTTCTGTGAAGAATGCCTTCGGTGAGCTTATCAGCAAACCTGACACAACCAAGAAAGCATCTGAGAACCTGAAGACAGGTCCACAGAAACTGCACGCAATGAAACACAGAGAGGAAAGTGGGAAAAATAGAGCAGAGAATCCAGGACAACATCAAATGGTCTCGAACAATCAGAATCTCAGAAAGAGAAGAATGCAAATGGGACAGAAGAAATGTTTGAAGAAAAAACACTAAAGTGTACAAAACTAGTGATACATACTAATTCAGTGATCTTCGAAGCTCATAATAAGGAAAAGAAGTAATAAAACGGGCCAGGTGCGATGGCTTACGCCTGTTATCCTAGCACTTTGGGAGGCCAAGGAGGGCGGATCACCTGAAGTCAGAAGTTTGAGACCAGCCTGGCCAACATGGTGAAACCTCGTCTCTACTAAGAAAAAAAATTTTTTTAATTAAAAAATTAAAACAAAAATTATGTGGGCATGGTTGTGAGGACACTTGTAATCCCAGCTACTCAGGAGGCTGAGGCAGGAGAATCACTTGAATCCAGGAGGCGGAGGTTACAGTGAGCTGAGATCATGACTCTGCACTCCATCCTGGGGGACAGAGAAAGACTCCGTCTCAAAATAAATAAATAAATAATCAAACCAAGCAAAACCAACCAACCAACCAAAGAAAAAAGTGCGTGTGGGCACAACATATCTCAAACTTTGAAAATCAAAAATGAAGAGGAAGACATTCAATGATTCCAAAGGCAGATGCAGAATGCCCCCTGCCCCACTCACATCAATACTTAAGACAACCCATACATACGCCTTTGTGCTCCAATAGTTGGCGACCATGCGAAGACATTTTTAGGCGGGGGAGAATATAAATAAAGGCTATTTACAACCTTCAGAAAAGCTCTAGGACTCAGGGGAGAAAAGCTTCCTGGGCCTCTGAATCTTTGTGGTAAGGACACCCAAGTCTGTCCTCGGAGACCTCTTTTCTGAGATGTCTAAGGCCACATGTTCAAACACTGTTGACCTCAATCGAATAACACAACATTTCCTATCCATCATCCTATTTTTCATTTTCTTTCTTTTTATAAACATTTTAAAATTGAAGTGCAGTATCTACAAAAATTGCCCAAGTCAGAAGTTCTCAATTACTTATGCCAAAGAGAATACACCCATGTAACAAACACAGAAAGTATAAAATCACCACATTTCAAAAGCACCTACATGCTCCCTGATACACCACCCTCCCATCCTCACAGGGGTAAACAATGTCCAAAGTTCAAACACCACATATTAGTTTTCCTAATCTTAAAATTTGTATAAATGGAATAAGTCATTATTTACCCTTTTGTGTCTGTCTGCTTTCAGAGAATGTTGTTTATGAAATTAACCCATATTTTAGAGTATAGCTTTATTTTGTTCATTTTCATGGGTGGATAATATTCCATTGTATAAAAATATCATAATTTATTCATCCATCTTATCAGATTTTGGTGTCTTCCTCTTTGGTGTCTCTTCCACATAATGCCTTTAAGAACATGTCTGAACAAATCTTTCAGGACATGTAAGTACCCATGTCTGTTGGGTGAATTTCTGTGCCATATGGTGTGCATATGCTCAACTCTAGTGCACAGTGCCAGACACTTTTCCAAAGTGAATGTATCAATTTGCATTCCAACCAGCAGTGAATGAATTCTCCACTTTGCATCTATGCCAACATTTAGTATTTTAACTCCAATCATTCTGGTAGGTGTGTAGTGATATCTCATTGTAATTTTATTATATTTTCCTTATAACTAAAAGGTTGGCAAACTGCCCAATGTGTGTGGAGGGATTAGAGAATAATTAATTAATTAATTAATGACTAAAGGACAATGAATTAATTCTAAGGAAAAGCATGGCTTCAATTAAAATTATGCATTCACTGCATTGTGGAAGGAAAGGTTCTCTAATCATTGAGCCCCATGCTCCCACTGGCATGGAGGTAGACTGTTAGCAGGGCTCAGCTCTGTTTGAACTGCCCTTCTATTATTCAGTCTCAACAGTCCCAGGGCCTCAGAACACTAACAACCAGTCCTCCTCCCTGGTGTGGGCTCCAGGCCACCAGGCGCCTAGACTATTCACCAACATTGTGGGGTTTCAGCTCTGTCTTTTTGTAGGCACCTACTTGTTTAATTCAAGATGAAGTAGGACAGAAGAACTAACCCTCTTCCCCCACCTTTGCAATGCCAAAATGTGGGTCCCAAGGATTGTAACTGTCGTGAGCATCCTACTGGAGTCAGCCAAGAGCAAAGAATGACTGGAATAGTTAGGGTTTGTGTCTGCCGGGGAATTCAGTGACTGACTCTTAGTTTCAAAGGTAGGAGATGATGTGACCAGTATTGCAGTCAGGCATTGCAGGGCTATTAGCACTAATGGAACCAGAGACGATATGATGATCTGGGTGGTGCGTGACCAAGCTGGGGAGATGGGAAGAGCCTCTGGTGCTGCTGTCCTCAGCAGAGCTGTGCATTGGTGAGCTCAGTGGCTCCCACTCATGGTCCCACCTGTGGCATCTTACCTTGATCCTCATCATCATGACCAACATCAGAAAGCCTCCATTATGCTTGACAAGAAGGATGCTGAGTCCCATGACTTCCTTTGAAAGAGGAAAACTAATAATTTCCTTAGACCATAATGAGAAATGTCAGGGCAGTAAAAGCAGAATAGATCACAGGTGATGTATACGGGAACACTGGTACTATCTCACCCCTAAATATCACATTGCATCCTTCTCAATCTAACTTGGCCTTGCTGTAAATTGGTTTGCTGTACATATTCAGATAACATTTGATTAATTAATCTATTAATTTGATTAATTAATCTAGGTTATACCTAAGTGAAAAAAAAAGCCTTATATAGTCAAATGTGTAATCCCCCTCCTGACTGTAGGATCCTCGCTTATTACTTTTCTCCTGTTGCTGTTCATAGAAATCCCATGAATTCCATCGCTAACCACATCTTGCTTAGAATCTTCCGTCCACCAATGGCTAGCTTTATGACCTTGCATAATTTAAGCCTGATGTTAATTTCTCTATCAGTTGATGGGTATTATAATATCTCTGTTCTAATATTAAGGAATTAAGTGAGATGTTGAAGCTGACATAAGATTAGTGTTTAAAAAGTAATACTCCTTTCTTCTACTTTCCAAGGCTTTGAGCCTTACTCTCAATCCTTGTTTGAGATTGAATCATTCCCAATGAAACAAACTCCTTTTTTCCAAGTGAAAGAACTGATTCAAGGTGAGGACCTTTACTCGGAGGAAGTCCACCCAACACAGCAGGTACTGTCCACACTTTCAATATGGGTTTCAACCTCACAGGAGAGCCTCACAGGGTAAGAAACCCAAAGCCTTCACCACTGAAAGGGTGATGGTCCAAGGGCAGAGATGTAGGCACTTACAGAGAACTTCTGAAGCCCTGTCTGTTTATGCCAGGTGAGCCCCGCCATGCATATTTTAATTTTGTCACAAAACTTCGAGTCAGTGGTAAAATTTAACATACAAAGTAAATCCAATATCAGAGAAAAAACAATCCCTTTGTCTTGTAGCTTCATCCTTGGACAATTGTTGCTTTGATGCGTGGCCCTGCCTTCAGGCTTCCCTCTGTTCTGACCCATGTCTCTGCCACACTAATCTTCCTCCAGTCTTACTCCCACAGTTCTGCTTCTCACCTACAAGCTTTCGATGGCTCACTGCACCTAAGGATAAGTGTTTCAATCCTTCACCTGCCATGCGAGGACTTTTCTTGTGTCAAAGTAGCTTTCCAACGTCATACCCATCGCCCGTTTTATTCAAGTATTCTGTTCGTAAGGGAATGAAAACTCTGACCTGTGACCACACATTTAGTGTCTTGTTTCATTCTCTTTGCTACCATGAAAATGCGGCAGACAATGAATTTTGACACTCCACAAACGGTGCTCCTCTTCTGATGTTAACCTTTCTTTTATTTATTTATTTATTTTATTGCATTTTAGGTTTGGGGGTACATGTGAAGAACATGCAAGATAGTTGCATAGGTACACATGGGGCAGTGTGATTTGCTGCCTTCCTCCCCTTCACCCCATCTGGCATTTCTCCTCATGCTATCTCTCCCCAACTCCCCACCCCCCACTGTCCCTCCCCTATTCTCCTCAACAGACCCCAGTGTGTGATGCTCCCCTCTCTGTGTCCATGGGTTCTCGTTGTTCACACCCACCTATGAGTGAGAACATGTGGTATTTCATTTTCTGTTCTTGTGTCAGTTTGCTGAGAATGATGTTCTCCAGGTTCATCCATGTCCCTACAAAGGACACAAACTCATAATTTTTGATTGCTGCATAATATTCTATGGTGTATATGTGCCACATTTTCCCTGTCCAGTCTATCATCAGTGGGCATTTGGGTTGTTTCCAGGTGTTTACTATTTGATGTTAACCTTTCTAAGTGTCAGTCATATCTAGGTGCCTTCTTATAATAGCTAGATAAATGGGTTCTTGGATTAGAATGATCACTGGGAATGATTGAATGAATGAAAAGGTAATGATTATAGAGTTAACTCAGTAGTTACATGTAGTAAGCTGTACACCAGACATTTGGATATAAGAGGAGACTTTGACTGCCTTCCATGTGGTATCTACCAGTACTGCTGATAACTGGACCACTGTGAGCATCATCTCTTTACTCATACCTGGACCCTTTTCTCTATGTGTTTGTCCCATTCTGTTGATTCTGTTCTATGAGTCCTCATTAACCAAAAATCTTTATAACCCTTGTCTCAGTATTCCATTTGGTTAAAGTTTATATTTTAACAGATACTATACTTCAGTAACCTTTATTATGGATAGTTGCATTAAAATAAGTCAGATTGGGTTTGGCAGACCTGAATGTTGTCATTCCTGTTCTTCCATGGTTTTGTCTAGTAATGTCTATAAAAAGTATATGCAGTAAACACAGTTTTCCAATGTAGAACACGATTAAAACTAAAACCACCAGGGGCAACCTGTGCCCCTTTATTCTCACCCTTTCCAGGCCGCAGCTCATTTCACCCTTTTTGGGAACAGCTTGCAGAAGCCTTGCTGATAAAATAAGTTGCGCTTTAATGGATATCTTGCAGTCTTTGTAGTAGTTGAAGAAGTATTTCAAAGCTGCTGCCCCAGTCAGTCTCTTAGATGCATGAGCTAGTTGTGTCAAGGTGTTCAGCAGTCCTCAAGGTACATAAACCTTCAGGTTGCCAGTTAATAGGATCTGTGGTTGAGTGTATCTTAAAAATAGTGATAAAAAAATAGACACTGAGGAGACTTTCCACTGAGACTCTAAGAGTAGTCTGAATGCTTTTACTTTTTCTTTGCATCATATAAATATACTTGTTAATAATACTGTTAAGTAATATTTTCAAAAAATTTTAATGAACACTTTTAGCAGCAATGAACTCAAAACATTAAAATAAATGTTTGATGACAAAGTCAGCACAGAAATTAGTGTTTGGAGAATGTTAACAAGCATGCACAAAATGCCAACATATTAATCATTAAAGCCAAAGTGTTATTAATGACCATATAGAAACTAGAAGACATAAGTGTGCAGATGTGTCAATATCTATTTCAAAAGTCAGTGCTTATTTTAAGAAGACTGCAATCAATGATAATATGTTTATAAAAGTATCTGCAGAAGGAACATTTGCATTTCACTCAATAAAGTTTTTTATTTAGATTAACTTGTTTTTCAAAATAATCTAATTTTTAAATTCCAATATTTTTTGCATACATGTTAGAAAAACATGATTTCTGCCTTAATTTCATCATTTACCCAGGTGTCATCCAGGAGTAGGTTGTTCAATCACCATGAAATTGTGTGGATTTGAGTGAGTTTCTTAATGCCAACTTCTAATTTGATTGCGCTGTAGTCTGAGAAACCTAGGCAATACCATTTAGGACGTAGGCATGGGCAAAGACTTCATGGCAAAAATGCCAAAAGTAGTGGCAAAAAAACCCAAAATTGACAAATGGGATCTAATGAAACTAAAGAGCTTCTGCACAGCAAAAGAAATGATCATCAGAGTGAACAGCCAACCTACAGAGTGGGAGAAAATTGTTGCAATCTACCCATCTAACAAAGGTCCAATATCTAGAACCTACAAGAAACTTAAACAAATTTACAAGAAAAAACAACCCCATCAAAAAGTGGGCAAAGTATATGAACAGACACTTCTCAAAAGAAGACATTTATGGGGCCAAGAAACATATGAAAAAAGCTCAACATCACTGATCATCAGAGAAATGCAAATCAAAACTGCAATGAAATACCATCTCATGCCAGTCAGAATGGCAATTATTAAAAAGTCAGGAAAAAATAGATGCTGGTGAGGCTGTGGAGAAATAGGAATGCTTTTACACTGTTGGTGGGAACGTAAATTAGTTCAACCATTGTGGAAGACAATATGGTTATTCCTCAAGGATCTAGAACCAGAAATACCATTTGACTCAGCAATCTCATTACTGGGTATATGCCCAAAAGAATATAAATCATTCTATTATAAAGACACATGCAGACATATGTTTACCGCAGCACTATTTACAACAGAAAAGACATAGAACCAACCCAAATGCCTATCAATGATAGACTGGATAAAGAAAATGTGGTACATATACACCATGGAATACTATGCAGCCATAAAAAGGAATAATATCACGTCCTGTGCAGGGACATGGATGAAGTTGGAAACCATCATTCTCAGCAAACTAACGTTGGAACAGAAAACCAAATGCCATATGTTTTCACGCATAAGTGGGAGCTGAGCAGTGAGAGCACATGGACACAGAGAGGGGAACATAACACACCAGTGCCTGTTGGGGTGTGGTGGGTGAAGGGAGGAAACTTAGTGCAGCAAACCACTGTGGCACAGGTATACCTATGTAACAAACCTGTACATTCTGCACAGAGGTCCTGATTTTCTTTTCCAGAAAAAACATATTTTTAAAAAGAATGCAAATTAGAATATCTAGGGTAAACTATGAATAAAAGTAAAACACTGCATAAATAAATTAAAAGGAAATAATAAAGTATCTTATTAATCTAGAAGATAAAGAAAACAAAAGGGAACATTAAAAAGATAATTTAAAAAGCAAATAGCCTGGTGTTGTGGCTCACGCCTGTAATCCCAGCACTTTGGGAGGCTGAGGCAGGTGGATCACGAGGTGATCAAGACCATCCTGGCTAACACGGTAAAATCTCATCTCTAATAAAAATTTTAAAAAATTAGCTGAGTGTGGTGGCACATGCCTGTAATCCCCACCACTTGGGAGGCTGAGGCAGAAGAATTGCTTGAAACCAGGAGGTGGAGGTTTCAGTGAGCCAAGATTGTGCCACTGCACTCCAGCCTGGGCAACAGAGTGAGACTCCATCACAAACAAACAAACAAACAATCACAAATAGTAAGGTGATAGTTAAGATTACATCAAATATAAATGGATTAGTCTATATAAAATAGGATAATTTCTAGAGATGGCAAAGGAAGAAAAAATTTATAAGTTGGATATTATTAATATTAAAAGAAATAAAGACTTTTGCAGAGTAAAAGTTCATGTAAAGAGAATAGACAGACAAATTATAGCTTGGTTGAAAATATTTGCAAACTACATATTTGACAAAGGACTAATATCTAGGCTGTATAAATAATTCAACTGGTCAAATATGAAAAATGAGCAAAAGACATGAACAGAAATTTCACCAAAGAGGCTACACAGCTGGCAAATGAGCCCAGAAAATAATATTCAGTACCATCAGCCACCTAAGAAATTCAAACTAAAATCACAGTAAGACACCACTACACACTGATCAGAATTTTTTTTTTTAATGTTACAGTACAAAATATTGATGACAATGAGGAGAAACTGGATCCCTCATATATCCTTGTTAGGAATGTAATATGGTCTAGTCACTAAAAAATGGTTAATCAATTTCTTATAAAATTAATAATGCAATCAACACACAACCCAGCAGTTGCTCTTTTAAGAATAAAATGAAATAAAAACTTACGCACCCACAAAAACAGTACATTAATGCTCATAGCAGTTTTATTTGTTGTCACCAAGAACTGTAAAGAAAAGATGCCCTTTAACTGGTGACTGTTTAAACAATCTGTGTTACCTGTTTACCATTAAACACTGATCACCAGTAAAAAGGAATAGACTACTGATACATCCAACAGTTTGATGAATCTCCAAGACGTTTTTTTGAGTGCAAAAATGCTATATGAAAATGTTGCATGCTGTGTGATTCCCTTTATTTGACTTTGTGAAGTGACAGCATTTAAAAACGGAGGAACAGGTAAGTTATTGCTAGGGTTTAGGGGAGGCAGCAAGGTAAGCATGAGGAAGGTGAGTTTGGTGATAAGTGAGCAGTGCAGAGGAACCTCAAGGCGATGGAATGGTTTAGCATCTTGACTGTGGTGGTGGATACAAAAACCTAAAGTTATATAAAATTGTACAGAACTAAATATACCCAAACAAATGACAACAAGTAAAACTGGGGAAATATTAAATAAGATCAGTAGATTATATTCTGGTTTTGGCATATTACTATACTTTTGCAAAATGTTACCATTGAAGGGAACTTGGTAAATTGTACAGAGGCCCTCTCTGTATTATTTCTTTTGCAGCTGCATGTGACTCTACAATGATTTAACAAAAATGCAGCTATGAAATCAAATAAGAATAAATATCATGAAACATGTACCTTCACACTGAGGACTACACAGTATCATTGTTATAATCAATATTGCTACTAATGCAAAGATGTTATTTCTCCCCAAATTGTTATACTCAGTGCAATATGTTTCACAATTGCAGCTAGTTGTTTCAAAAAACTGACTCGGATGCCAAAATGTTTAGAAAAACACAAAGTGCAAAAATAACAGGTAATCTTGATGGGCAGAAAGATTATTCTTTAATATCAGATGTCAAGACATGAAAATAAAATACATAACACTTTTTATAGTGGTGCATAAAAAGACAAAGAAATAAAATAGGCAAAATAAAGAGTCAAGAAACAGACACGTACATATAGTCATCTATTATATGACAAAGGTGGCACCTCCATGCAGTGTATATAATTTTTTATATTCAATACATTATATGAAATCAATTGGTTACCATATAGAAAAAGTAATGAATTTTGATCTCTATCTCTAAAGTTACACAAAAATCAACTGCATCCCAGGTTAAAGTGATTCTCCTGCCTTAGCCTTCTGAGTAGCTGGGATCATAGGCGCCCATCATCATGCCTGGCTAATTTTTGTATTTTTGTAGAGCTCGGGTTTCACCATGTTGGCCAGGCTGGTCTTGAACTCCTGACTTCAGGGGATTCACCTGCCTTGGCCTCCCAAAGTGCTGGGATTACAGGTGTGAGCTCCTGTACCTGGCCAAACGTTCTATTTTTAAGAGTTGATCAATATGAGGACATTAAAATTGAGAATATGCATTTAGCAGAGAATACTGTTAAAAGAATGAAAAGACTAGCACATAGAGCAGAGATTATATATGATAGGTGTATTTAATAAAGTACGTTTTTCCAAAATATATCATGAACACCTTCAAAGAGTTCACTGACTTAAACAATTACTTCACAGAATAGCAGATGCAAGGGCCATAAACTTGTGAAACTATGCTAAAATCTATTAATGATCTGGGGAATGCAAATTAATACCACAACAATAGTGGTTATATTGTTTGCAAAAATGGCCTTATTAATTTCTTATGTCTCTGCAGGCCTGTTCCTTTGCAAGGAGTTTTTGTCCCTCCTTCCATAAATAGGTAACATTTATTTCCACAAATATATTCAAATACAAGACTGTAGAAACCCTTGAATCTGGAATGGCCTTGCCACTTGCTTTTACTGGTAGGATGTGAAAGAAGTGACATTATGTGCTTCCTTGGAATGTTGTTGTCACCATGCAAAGATGCCTAGCTTAGCCTTCTTAAGGAAGAGAGAGCATATGGACAGGGAGGCAGAGCCAGCAACCAATACCAAATGTCAAACCTGGGAGTGTGTCCATGGTGAAATATCCAGTACCAATTTAGCCCTTAGGTAACTAGAGCAGCATGAATGACCACTGAAAAAAATTGGCAGAGACAATCCCCAGCTGACCCAAGTCAGATTACACAATTTAGGAAGACGGTTTTGATTTTAAGCCTGTAAGTTTTGGTATTGTTTGTTATATAGCACTTACTCACTGAAACAATGATATAACTCTACACACCCACCAGATTAGCTATAATGAAACATAAAAACAATAAAATGTTACTCACAGTTCAGAGCAACTGAAATGCTTACACCCTGTTGCTGGAAGTGTAAACCAGAACAATCCTTTTGGAACACCACTGGCAGTATCTACCAAGGTTGAGCAGACACATACTCTAACACCCAGTAATTCCACTCTTTAGGTATTTGGCCAAGATGGATGCACCCAAAACAAGTAAAAAAAGACTGGTAAAACCCCTTCTATACTAAAACTATGAAATTAGCTGGGTGTGGTGGTACGTGCCTGTAGTTCCAGCTACTTGGGATGCTAAGGCAGAAGAATGGCTTGAATCTGAAAGGCAGAGGTTGCAGTGAGCCAAGATCATGACATTGCACTCCAGCCTAGTGGCAGAGCAAGACTCTGTCTCAAAACAACAACAAAAAAAGACAAAAAAAAAAAGACAAAACAAAACAAAACAAAAACACTGGTAATCACAGCATTACTCACATTACTTATAATGATGTAAGCTGGAGACAACCCACATACCCACCTAAAGTGGAATGGTTAAAAAATGTAAATGGTGATCTATTCCTATATTATACAGCCATGAGAGCAAAGAACCACAACTATACACAACTACCTGAATTGGTATCACAATCAACCACAGTGCTAAGTTCCTAGGAAAGATCTAAACCAAGCTACATGGAGATGCCACAAGAGTTTCTGCTTTCCTGGCAGTTTTAACATTTTGCTTTCTCCATGTGTTTTTCCCCTTATTGGGAGATTATTCTGCAGAGAAAGAGCAGCTGCTAGACAGAAACTTAGACAAAGCTTCCCTCCCCTCCTCCCTCATCAAATATGTATTATGGTGCAATGTGCCAGCCTCAGAAAGGGTTCCTGCAACAGTACGAAAATTAATTTTATTCCCTTCTCAGTGAACTCTGTGGAAAATTCTGTGAGATTAGACAAATGAACAAAACAACACCTGAAATGAACTTCTAAGTTGGACTGAGTTATGGTGGTCCTAAAAAGATATCTATAAATCAACATGGGGAATCCAGGGAAACTCTAAGCTTCTTTCTGATGGGAAATAAACATCTACCAGGTGCAGGGAATTTTCTCTGTCTAATCAGATGACAGAGAAAATAGTAACCGCAGACACTAGGATGTGTGAAGGAGCACACACTGCAGGTCACTGCTTGCTGGGTATGGACAAGGAGCACAGGGACCCGGCTGAGATCAAGCAGCAGAGGGAAGTGGACACCTCGCCATCCACATCCTGCAGGAGGCAGGGAGCACAGCTGTCATCACTGCTTTCCTGGTGAAGATGCGTAGACCCTTTACACCAAGGGTAAGATGAAATAGTCACGACAAGTGCCGATTTCAGAGTCAGAAAGATTTGCTGGCTGTGTAATCATGGGGAGTCACGTTACCTCTCATCGCTCTGTTTCTTTGTGACATCTGGATGTTAGTGATACTTATCTCATAGGTTTATTACTAGAATTAGTCCAGAAGAGATGTAACCTACTGATGCTGAGATAGCTAGTGCCCAATAAATAGCAACCAATATAGTGTTACTGTTTCAGGGATCTCAGAATTAAGTTTTTCACATCAGATCAAAGGTACTTGCTGCTGTACTGTACCAGAGGCTTCCACACTTCCTCCAAAGGGCCTCTTGGTCCCAGGCTTGAAAGTCAAGTGTAAGTGCAGGACATGAGACGTAGGAATGAGCCCTCTGTTTAGTATTCTGGAGCAACTGAAAGCCCCCTTACCCTCAGTCACATTTGCATCAGCATTTGTAAATTGCACATTGTTTTCTGGTAATCTCATGATTTAAATTGTAATCATCTTTTTCTTAAGAAACAAATAAAAAGTAAGAAACAAAAATGAGCTGGAGATAATGCATTTCTCTAGAAGGCTACCACTAATTAAGACACTGAAAGCAATTTTAACACCATTCCTCAGCACTGTGACAAATCTGACAGGTTTACAAATTAGTATTCTGGGACTCTCAAACTGGATGTCCATGTTTTGTCAGATTCTGTGAAGGATCACAAATGTGCTTGGTGATTGCTGCAAGTAATACAATAGCTCACGAAAAACAAAGTACACTCTCAGGAAACTGGCCCCTTGGGAAAATATTTTGGGCAACAGAAAATGGTACCCACTGCCCTCACCACAACTAACTCTTGCTAAGAAGAGGGCATACTCAGCCATAGGAAAATCAAAGTGGATTTTCAGGGACCCCAGAGTGGCAGAGCCCAAGCAACCTCCCACTCCTGGGTGTATTCTGTAGGCTTTACTGGCCTGAGTCAGCAAAGCATGAGACTCACCCAGCTCTGGCCATTAAAACCCTACTTCTTTTATTGAAATCTTTCTCCCCAGGGCTTTCCCGCATTAGTCTGGAGCAACCCTTGGGGGCGGCACATGATGAATCTGAAGGTCCTTTCAAACACTGACCCTTCAACTTCAACAACAGCAACAGAGCAGCAATCAGAGGTAGTGTTTTAACATGGGTCACCTGCTTTCCCATACATCATTGTATTGTATGTATCATCATAAATCCTTTATCAATAGGAAACCTACATTCTCCCTGACTTTGCTAGTGAGACCATTTAGATTCAGAAAGATTAGGTGACTTGCTCCAATTCACATACCCAGTAAGTGGTTGATTGAGGTATCATCATGACTCCAGAACTTGGCTTGAAGTCCTCACCAGTGTAAAATAAGTTCACCACTTTGAAATAAGTTCTAGCTAATTTATATCCATAAATATAAAGCTTAAATCCCTGAGTTCCATAGGATCCACTCAGATAGCACCACTCAAAGGAATGCCATTTCAATACAATTGCCTTCAACAAAGAGTTGGTGAGCATCTGCTATGATTTGTCCTTGCCAAAATTCATGTTAAAATTTGATACCCAATGTTGGGAGGTGGGACCTGGTGAGAGGTGTTTGGGTTATGGGAGAGAGATCTCATATGAACAGATGAATGCCATCTTGTTAGAGTGAGTTCTCCTGTGAGACTGGGTTAATCATTGGAGAGCTGGCTTAGAAGCAAATTTAACTTGCTAAAGTCTTGCTTCCTTTCACACCATGTGGTGTCTTTGCACACACTCACTTCTCTTCTACTTTCTGCCATGAACGGAAGCAGCATGAGTCCCTCATTAGATGCAGCTGCTTAGCCTTGAATTTCCAGTCACCAGAATCATGAGCCAAATAAAACCTCTTTTCCTCATACAGTACTCAGCTTCAGGTATTCTGTTACAGCAAGTCAAATGGACTAAGACAGCCTCTATTTTAGGCCAGACACTGACCTAGGTACTAGGGATTTAATTAGGAGATACTGACAATGAAACAGGTCCACGCTGAAAAAGAACTGTCATGAGCAACACAGTACTTGATAAATCCAGGAGGAAAAGAGTGATTTCCCCAGAGAGGAAATATTCCCTCAAGAGTCATGAGCACTGTCCTGAGTATACGGGGAATGGGACTGTAGAGAGGACCCCACTGGTCCTGTGACCCTGCTGATCTTTAGCCCTCCCTGAGTGTGTCGATGCATATGGGTGCTATTATCAGAATAATATTTCTTGATAACCAGTCACATTGCTCAGTTCAACCAGGTCTTCACATGTGGTTCCATAGAAAACATATCAGATTTCACTGTTATTACACTGTGTTGTAGTTACAACTTGAGTTCCTTATCGCTATTATGACTGTGGGTTCCTGAAAGACGAAAATCATGTCATGTTCATAGCTAGTAGCCTGCTGCAAGACAGGTGCTGGCAGGAAAGAAGTGCTTGGTAAATATTTTATACAAAACAAATCCTGAAGTGTTTCCTAAGCCATCCTACAACAAATTAATAACAATTTGAAGCCCCATTGAATAACACTTTCTGTTGAATAAAATTTAATTTGCATTAAAAATGACTGTTTTGGCAGTTACGAGGAAAAAATCGCATTTGTTAAGGCTAAATTACTAATTCTCCCGATTCCTGTGCTAGAGATACAAATCATATGGTCTCCTTATGAGGGCCCTTCCAGGATATTTGGAACCCAAGATGAAGGTGAAAACACATAGCACATGGTGCTCCCTCCAAATACGTACTTTTACAGCAAATAAGCTATTTGGGATAGTTTCTCATTTTATTATGTGCTGTAGCTGCGACTGGACTTGCCGCATTGCCATTTCCCGCTGGAAAGGAGTAATTCCAGAGGTAATTCTGAAAGGTTAATCCTGACAGAAAATTTTTGATAAATCGTCTGACATAAACTCAGTGCTAGATGACAATGTTTTCCTCTTCTTTCTCTTTTTATCTTTTCTTTCCTTCCTTTCTCATTTCCCATCTTTCCTTTTTCTTCTTAATATAAAGACATTCTGTGTTGGTAAATTTAGCATATAGGTAACCATGGAAAAGAGAGAAATTCAGGTTGAATTTCAATAACATCTAAGACATCGTTAGAGGTGTCAGCTTCAAGGGGAATTTAGAAAGTGGAGCCAGATATAAATGTAAGCAAACCTTTTCTCACCATTGTCCCTTTCCCTTGTGTGGGTCATTCTTCCTCTGGGTCCCAAGGTAAAGACTTGTATTCCTAGCATTTATAGCAGTAATACTGACATTCAGTACACTTCAGATTCAGCTACGAGCTGAGAAATTTTTACCCATTGTCTCATTTAAATTCTGTTGTATTAATCATGCAGTTAATTGGTTTATTACTACATTTCAGCGGGATATAAAGAAGCTTAGAGAAGTGAGCTATTTCAAGGTAACATTGATAGTGGTAAACCAGTATTCACTCAGGCCTGTGTGCTTCCAAAGATCTGTGCCTTTAGTCCTGTCCAGTTTCTCTATAGCACACAGTATTCTGTATCTGATGATGTCTGTTGAGGGCAAAGACCATGTCTTTGCTCTGCATTATAAGTGCCTGCATAGTTCACCAACAACAAATGCTCAACATGTGTTTTTCGAAAGAAGGAATACACAAATGAATATACAAACACATGTGTGAAACCACTATTGCCTCAATAATTCCTTTATTCAACATTCCATGAGTATTTTATCATGAGCTAGACCAGAGTTCCTTGGAAGCAGAGCCTGAGACAGGGATTTGCATGATTTATTGAGGGAATGATCTCAGGAGAAAGAGTATGAAGGAAGGAAGACAGAGTAGAGCAAAGATAAGCAAATATGTGGTCTCAGCTGGAGACTGACTTCAGCCTGATCCCACCGGGAGTTCTTGTGTGTGAATTGTATTGCAGAGTGCAATTAGGCAAAAAGCCAGACTTTTATCACTTAGCCATTAACTGTGAGCTGCCCATAGGGGAGGGGCCACAACCTCCCAACCAGGCAACTTCTAATAGCTAAGGGTGAGTCTCTAGAGAAAGGGGCAGCTGTGAGTCATTAGCAGCCAACACGTAAAGTAGCTGGTGGTGGGTACCTGGTGGCCTGAGGGAGGAGGGATGATTGAAGGGATCCAGCAGAAACAAACAGCATCTTCCAAAGCAGATGTTATTAGAGCTCGATGGCCATTTCCACAGGGGATTCCCACTTAGTGTGCGCTTTCATTGCCTACAACCCACTCTATCACTGCCCCTCAGGGCTTGTCTTGAGACCAACCTCCCCCTGAAGTTTCCCCGGACCACTCCAACCAAAAGGATCTCTTTCAGAAATGCTATAGTACCTCTCTGAACCAAGTGGTCATGCAGTTAATCGCTACCTTTAAATGCCTTCAAATTGTTGTGCATGTGTGTAACTGTTTACTTATTAAACTTGGCAGCTCTCCCAAGGCATGGATTGTGACATCAAATGGTAAGCCTTTATCTAGCAGCCTTGCTGCCTCAGTCCAGTGCCCTACATGCTGTGAGCGATACAGCAGAAGGCACGCATCCTAGGCAGTAACAAACAGTAATGACAGACTGAGTAGTAACTGATAATAATGTAAAATTGCCATCCTTTCTATTTGTCGGGCAATGTGTTCATCCCATATCGCAGGAAATCTGGAGATAGAGTCTCCCTGGCAGTGATTTTACCACTCTCTCTGATTCTTACAGTCTTTTCCATGGGACTCTTACCTCTGGTCACCAAATGGCTACTACTGCTTCCCTAGACATCACATTTACACCCAAAAAGAAAGAGCTGTTGCCAGCTACATGTGTCCCTGTTATCAAAGTAATATATTTCTCAGAAGAGACCAGCAAACTTTCCCTCCTGTGTTACGGCCACAATTGTGGTGTAGGGTTATCCTTTTTTAGCAAAGATGTTTGGAAAAACATGCATTTAATTTTCTCAGATGGTGAAGCACAGTGGGGTGAATTGCAACAAGAAGGAACAGGAGGCGGGAATGTCTGTCAGGTCAGCACACAGATGTCAGCTGCTATATGCAGCTACTAACTTACCTCCGTTTCATAGATGAGAAAAGTGAGGTGGTGATTGTCCGAGAACAGGTTCACAGTGAGCCCGCTGTTCTCGCTCAACTCTGACTGCGCAGTCTGCACTGTTGACTACTGTCCCTGATTACCTCTTCAGTTACTGCATCTTGTACTTCATTTCTATCCAAAATGCCAACTCCAGGATGGGGGTAATTTAGAGCACTAACTTAGAGCACTCATCATCAAAGATGAACATCCACATTTTAAAAATCCTGGATTGTTACTGATTTCCAGTGAAGATTAGACATGAGAAAGCTGGACCTAAGCTAATTTAGGAGCGGTCATCATGATAGGAGCACAAAGTTAATGGCTGAACACCGTTAAACAGAACAACAGAGCAGGCATATATGTGGCACCTCCATGCTTGCTACAGAAAAATGGCCATCCAGAAATCTTCTTTTCCTTTGGCCTGGGAAAAACCACTGTTATTTTATTTGATAGCAGAACACCCAGGTAAGTTTTGCACATCCTTGTTTTTCTGGTTCAAACCTTCCTTTCTTAGACAATTAATTACTTTTGAGGTTGTTTTCTAAATTTCCGCTGCAAGGAAGACACATGGCAGAATGTCTCTCGGCAGAAGGTATAGCATCAAGGTGAAGCTCATAAAAGAAGGGAGTCCAAGGCATGCATCTTCTATTGGGAGATAGGTGTACCTTGCAGGACACCAGCAGGCACAGTACAGACAAGGCGTGTTGGCCAGGCACAGTGCGTGGGCTGGAGCTGGCACACACTGACTCGTAAGAGCTGATTGCTAGCCTTTCTTTCCAACTCTGATTTCAGGGACACCACATTGACAGCTGGAAATGCACCACCCATAGTGGGTGTATTTAAACCACATTACATTTAAACCATACGTTGACAAACACTACAAATAAGATCCTTTTCTTCTCAGAGAGATAGTTATTAAATGTTTACTGGCAAATTACTTGGTAAGCAATTGAGCAGCTCATGCAATGAGCACAATCATGCTTCTCAAAACAAAACCCAAATGACGAGGAGTCTAAACAAAGTGAAAGAGCTGTTGCCAGCTACATGTGTTCCTGGTCTGTTGCCAGCTGTTGCCAGGTCTGTCTGTCCCTGGTCTGTAGCTGTGGCCAGCTACACGTCAGTCTGGTCTAAGGTGTGGAGAAGACCTCAGGTGTGAACTCAAAACTGCTCATGCTTCCCTGTTATGCACACAGTCGTGTCTTGCTTTTGTCAGGGTCCTAAAGTTCTGGGTAATTCTGGTAGGCAACTGGCCTTGGTTTCTTTAATCAAGATTTGTCTCTTTTTTGCTTAGTACACCTGCTATTGGTAATCAGAAAGCTAATGTAGGCAGGTGGTTACATGTATTATAAGTTCCTTAATGCTTTGGGGCAAGTTTAAATACTAACAGGTTTCTGGAGGCAAACTTACAAACTCACTTCACCTTGCACACTGGAGCTCTGCTCTTCCATTCATTATCCCTCTGATGAAATGACCTTTCACAGGTAATCAATAGCTAAACTGATAAATGGTAAGGCTTCTTAAAAATCCATTGCTTGATTGCTGAGACGGGATGTTTTATTCATTGGCAGGTGTGATTTATCATTCGGTGGCAAGGAGGAGAACATTTGTTCCAGCTGTTCTCACCCACATTGCACAGCAGTGGGGGCTTTCAGTCTGCACAGAGCAGACCAAGCTTTTGGTTAGGGAACTGCAACTATATTTAGCATATCAGGTCGTTAGCTATCTGTAAACAAGTTGCATGCATTATTCTTCCCATTGTTTATAATGAGACTCCTCATCGTGGGAATTGCAATGCAGATCGTCTTGGATCTCCTTTTCAGATTCTAAAAATTATAAAGCCTTTTTGTCCACGTGGAACCACTACTAGAACTTGACCCAGCTTCGTAATGAAGCAATTAGTGATAGCCACTCTTATTGAGGACCTACTCTGTGCTAGGCATTCAGTTAGGCCCTAATGTAAATTATACATACATACATGTAAGTGTCTGTGTATAATTTTTACAGCTACTATGTATGATTTTTATTCCTGATGCCATCTGGTCATCTACAGAGATGCACAATGAAAAAAAAACCTTGTCACATGAAATCCAAGAAGCAAAACCACTAGGAATGATACAAAATGAGGGACTTATTGTGGAAATTTGATCTTATCCCACTGTGGAAGCTGGTTAAGGTTTATCTGCAGCTGATGTTGCACCTGCAGTCATCAGGGTTGCAGCAATATGGAAAGAAAAAACCACAAGGACCATCAGGAACCATGGGATGAGCTGAAAAGCTGAAAGCCACATTGATCTGTCACCACCTCCAACCTTCCAACAGTGGACGATGCGGGGGTTCTACTCCTATTCATGAAACTAAACATGGAGCTGGCCCAGGAGCCCAAAAAGCTGAATGAGAAGAACTTGGTAGAAGCTGGAGGACTTGAAAGCCCAGCTGTTGACCAGGAAAAGGAGCAGAGGATGGGGAAGATGGTGTGAGCCGAGGAGCTGGCTGCTGCTGTATGCCAACAAGGCATGTGTGACCTGCAGCAGACTGTGCTGGGAAAGACTAATTCTAGGCTGGCTCTATGTGTTGGTGTTCTCATTCCTGTGCTGGCAGGTAGGAGCCTACATAGCTCCCATTGTCCAGTCCCTCTTGGTAGGCTCTTCCCTCATAAAGTCGCAGAACCATCCCAGCCAGGCCAGCAAGCACAGCGGACTTCAGGAGCACTGGTGTAAGGGCAGAGACTACAGAGCACAAACAGGGTTTGGATCTCACTCAGTCTGCGTGATGAACTAGGTGCGTGTTAACTCTCTGAGCCCAGTTACATCAAGTGAAAACTATGTTGTAAGTGATACTCTGGCTTGGGTGAGGATTCCTTGGGAAAAGGGTTGCAGGCAGACTGTGCAGTATCGGGAGTGTGACGTGCAATGTACACTGAGCACATGCTGGTTCCTCTCTCTTCCTTCTGTAACACAGCACTGACCTCCAGCCCCTTTCCTGACACCCCTACCTGCCCCACTGCCTATTTGAGGACCTTTCCCATGCACTGGTGCCTGCTTGACATGGAGCATGTTCCTGCCACCCAGAGTTTGGACCATCCACTCCTGCTGGACAAGACCCTTTCCTGGTGGAGCCACCTTCTTGGAACTCTAAGTATAAGTATTTCCACCATTCCCCTCAGTGACCCTCCCACGTGGCCCAAGATCCCAGTTACCCTGATGCAGGCCCTGAGGTCCCTCCGGGCTGCCTCTCTCTGATTTCCCATTGCTCTCTAGAGGGCCGGATATCTGCCTGGCACCGACTGACAGCTTTTATCTTATCACAACCCACACCCTAAGGTGGGATTCTGTTCAAGTGCAGACACTTTCAGTCTTCTCCACTCTCAGAGTTTACTGGGGCAAGCCTATACCTCATCTGTTTATAAAATACGGTCAATTCATACTCAGGGATTTTCTGGTTATGCTTTTATTTAAAATAAAAAATGAAATACTGTATTTTTAAAAATTGTCTATTTTTGGGGAGATGGCATAAGTGTCCAGGAGTTTATCGATTTCTTCTAGATTTACTGGTTTATGTGCATAGAGTTGTTTGTAGTAATCTCTGATGGTAGTTTGTATTTCTGTGGAATCAGTGGTGATATCTCCTTTATCATTTTTTATTGCATCTGTTTGATTCTTCTCTCTTTTCTTTTTTATTAGTCTCTAATGGTCTATTTTGTTGATCTTTTCAAAAAACAGCTCCTGGATTTATTGATTTTTTGAAGGGTTTTCTGTGTCTCTGTCTCCTTCAGTTCTGCTCTTATCTTAATTATTTCTTGTCCTCTACTAGCTTATTTTATTTTACTTTAGGTTCTGGGGTACATGTGCAGGTCATGCAGGGTTGTTGCATAGGTACATACATAACCAGGTGGTTTGCTCCCTCTATTCCCCCTTCGACTATATCTGGCATTTCTCCCCATGTTATCCCTCCCCACCCGCTGCTGTCTCTCCCCTAGCCCCACCCCGAACTGCCCCCAGTGTGTGATGCTCTTTTCCCTGAGTCCACACGTTCTCATTGTTCGACAGCTGCCTATGAGTGAGAACATGCAGTCTTCTACTAGCTTTTGACTTTGTTGATCTTGCTACTCTAGTTGTTTTAATTGTGATGTTAGGGTGCTGATTTTAGATCTTTCCTCTCTTCTCATGCGGGCATTTAGTGCTATAAATTTCCCTCTATACACTGCTTTAAATGTGTCCCAGAGATTCTGGTACGTTGTGTTTTTGTTCTCATTGGTTTCAAAGAACATCTTTATTTCTGCCTTCATTTAATTATTTATCCAGTAGTCATTCAGGGGCGGGTTTTTCAGTTTCCATGTAGTTGTGTGGTTTTGAGTGAGTTTATTAATCCTGAGTTCTAATTTGATTGCACTGTGGTCTGAGAGACTCTTATGATTTCCGTTCTTTTGCATTTGCTGAGGAGTGATTTACTTCCAATTATATGGTCAATTTTAGAGTAGGTGTGATGTGGCACTGAGAAGAATGTATATTCTGTGGATTTGGGTTGGAGATTTCTGTAGATGTCTATTAGGTTTGCTTGGTCCAGATGTGAGGTCAAGTCCTGGATATCCTTGTTAACTTTCTGTTTCGTCGATCTGTCTAATATTGACAGTGGAGTGTTTAAGTCTCCTACTGTTATTGTGTGGGAGTCTAAGTCTCTGTAGGTCATTAAGAACTTGCTTTATGTAACTGAGTGCTCCTGAATTGGGTGCATATATATTTAGGATAGTTAGCTTTTCTTGTTGCATTGATCCCTTTACCATTATGTAATATAAATGAGATCATACAGTGTCTATCTTTCTGTGTCTGGCTTATTTCATGTGGCATAACATAGTCTGGGTTCATTCATGTTTTTGCAAATGGCAGGATTTCCTTCTTTTTCAAGGATGATTAATATTTCATTATATATATATATATATATATATATATATATATATATATATGCCACATCATTTTCCATTTATCAATAGATGGATGCTTAGAATTTTTAATATTTGGATATTGTGAATAGTACTGTAATGAGCATGGTTGTGCAGATATCTCTTCAATTTCAATCCTTTTGGATAAATACAGAGAAGTGGGGTTTCTGGGATATGATAGGTCTATTTTTAATTTTTTTGAGGAACGTCCCTACTGGTTTCCATAATGGCCAGAACAATTTACATTCCCACTAACAATGTAACAATGTATAAAGGTTCACTTTTCTTTTCTCTACATTTTCAGCAACACCAGAAATATAGATATATATCATGCATATTTTTAGAAATATATGTTACATGCATTACATATATATTTATATGTGTATTACATATATTCACACATGACATTGTAACAGGTATGAGAGGTAATATTAGTATCTCATTGTTGTTTTGATTTGGATTTTCCTAATAATTGGTGTTGTTGAACCTTATATATATATATATATATATATATATATATATATATATATATATATAGTGGACATTTGCATATCTTTAGAAAATGTCTATTCAGGTCCTTTGCCCATTTTGAAATCAGGATGTTAATTTTTTTTTTTTTTGCTATTAAGTTGTATGCATTTCTTATATGTTTGGGATATTAACCCCTTATCAGATGTAGTTTGCAAATAGTTTCTCCTAATCCTTAGGGCCTTTTCATTTTGTTGATTTCCTTTGTGTGCAGAAGCTTTTTAGTTTAATGTAGTCCCATCTGTTTATTTTTGTTTGTATTACCTGTGTGCTTATAGAATTCTAGTCAAAATATCATTGCCAAGACTAATGTAAATGAGCTTTTTTCTTAAGTTTTCCTCTAAGATTGGTATTATTTAAGGTCTTGCATTTTAGGTCTTTAATCTATTTTGAGTTGCTTTTTGTAAATGACATAATGGTCTAATTTTATTCTTTTGCATGCAGATGTTTAGTTTTCCCAACACCATTTATTCAAGAGATAATTCTTTCCTCATTATTTCTTCATTGAAAATTAATAGACTGTATATGGTTGAGATTGTTTCTGAGATTTCTATTCTGTTCCATTGGTCTGTGCATCTGGTTTTTATGCCAGTACCTTGCTGTTTTGATTACTACAGCTTTATGGTATAATTTGAAGTCAGGGAGTGTGATGGTTCCAAATTCATCTTTCTTAGGATTGCTTGGTATATCCTTTGTTGTGAATCCACGTGAATTTTATAATTGTTCTTCTATTTCTGTAGAGAATACCATTAGAATTTTGATAAGAATTATGTTGAATCTGTATATTACTTTGGGTAGTATGACCAGTTTTATAATATTGATTTATCCAATCCATGAACACCTTATGTCTTGACATTTATGTATATCATCTTTAATTTCTTTCATCAATGTTTTATTTTCAGTGTAGAGATCTCTTACCTTGTTGCTTAATTTTATTCCTAGTTTATTATTTTGATGCTATCATAAATGGGATTGTTTTCTTGATTCCTTTTTCAGGTAAACTATTATTGTCATAAATAAATGCAAATTATTTTTGTACTTTGATTTCATATCCTGTAACTTTACTGAATGCAACCTCTGTCTCCCAGATTCAAGCTACTCTCCTGCCTCAGCCTCCTGAGAAGCTGGGATTATAGGCACCTGCCACCACACTTTGTTATATTTTTTTTTTGTATTTTTAGTAGAGATCAGGTTTGACCATGTTGGCTAGGCTGGTCTTGAACTCCTGACCTCAAGGGATGTAATTGCCTTGGCCTCTCAAAGTGCTGGAATTACAGTCATGAGCCACCGTTCCCAGACTCATTTATTAGTTCAAACATCTTTTTACTTTTTGCAGTCTTTAGGGTTTTCTACATATAGAATCATGTCATATCCAAATAGAGATTGTTTTACTTCTCCCTTTCTGATTTGGCTGCATTTTATTTTTTATTTTTTCTTGTCTGATTGCTCTTGCTAGTACTTAAGTAGTATTTTTAATAGAAGTAACAAGAGGGGACAATTATTGACTTCTTTATCTTGGAGAAAAAGCACAATTGAGTATAATGTTAGTTGTGGGCTTGACATATATAGTCTTTATTATGTTGAGGAACATTCCTCCTGTACATAATTTGTTGAGAGTTCTTATCATGAAAGGATACTGGATTTTGTCAAATTATGTTGCTGCATTTATTGAGATGATCCCATGGCTTTTCTCTTTCATTCTGTTAAAGTGGTGAATCAAATTTATTGATTTGCATATGTTGAATATCCTTTTATCCCAGGGATAAATATCATTTGATAATGGTGAAAATACTTTCATTAGGTGGTTCAATTTTGTTGAGGTATTTTGCATCTATGTTCATCAAGAATATTGGCCTTTAATTTTCTTTTCTTCTAGTGTTTTTGTCTGGCTTTGTTTTCAAGGTAATGCAGGCCTTGTAAAATGAGTTTGGAAGTGTTCTCTCCTCTTCAATTTTTTTGGAAGAGTTGGTGTTGATTTTTCTTTAAATGCTTGGTAGAATTCACCAATGAAGCCATCTGCTTTAAGGTTTTCCTTTGTTGGAATGTTTCTGATTCCTGATTCTATCTCCTTAGTCATTGTAGTTCTGCTCATATTTTCTATTTCTTCAAGACTTAATCTTGGTAGGTTGCATGTTTCTAGGAACTTATCAATTTTCTCTATTATCTAACTCGTTGGCATAAAATTATTCATAGTAGTCTCATCCTCCTTGGTAACTCTGTAATAGCTATTGTAATGTCTTCTCTTTTATTTTTAATTGTATTTATTTGTCTTCTCTCTCTTTTTATTAGTCTAGCTAAAGGGTTGTTAATTTTGTTTACCTTTTCAGAAAAACAACTCATTAATACTTTCATTGATTTTTTTAAATCATTTTTAAGTTCCCATTTAATTCATTTCTGTTATAATCTTTATTATTTCCTTCTGTCTGGAAACTTTGGGCTTGGTATATTCCCTTTTTTTGCAAGTACTTTGAGGTGTAAATTTAGGTTATTTATTTAATATCTTTTTTTTCCCTTAATGTAGGCACTTATTTCCATAAACATCCTTCTGATAATTGATTTTGCTGCATCCCGTAAATTTCGGTGTGTTGTTTTTTCAATTTCATTTGTATAAAGATATGTTTTTGTTTCCCTTTTGATTTCTTCTGTGACTTACTGGTTATTCAAAAGTGCACTGTTTAATTTCCACATGTTTGCAAATTTTCTAATTTTCCTCCTGTTCTTAATTTCTGCTTTTATGCCATTGTGTTCAGAAAACTTATTTGTTATGACTTCAGTTTCCTCAAATTTATTAAATTTTTTTGTGGCCTGACACATGACCTAGTAGAGAGTGTTCCACATGTGATTGAGAAGAATGTATGGTTTGTTGCTGTTGGATGAAATGTTCAGTATGTGTCTGTTAGGTCCATTTAGTCTATAGTATTGTTAAAATGTAGTATCTTTATCAATTTTTTGATCTGCATAATCTGTAATGTTCAAGGTAGGGTATTAAAGTCTCCTACATTCTTGGTACATTTGGACTGCTTAGGTTTTCTTCTAGGGTTTTTATGGTGTTAGGTCTTACGTTTTCCTTAGACTGGGTAATTTATAAATAATATCACAATTCTCACAATATTTCTCACAATTCTGGAGCCTGGGAAGTCCAAGATCAAGGTGCCAGCAGTTTGGTGTCTGGTGAAGGCTCACTCTCTGTTTCATAGATGGTGCCTCTTGCTGTGTTCTTCAATGGCAAAAGGGGGAAGAATTGAGTTCTCACATGAAGGGCAATAACCCTATGAGGGCTCTGCTCTCATGAGTTAATCTTTTCTCAAAGTCCTCACCTCTTAATACAATCACATTGGGAATTTAGTAATGACATATTAATTTAGGGAAGACACCAACACTCAGACCATAGCCCCCTACTATCATTGTATTGCTGTGTATTACTCTTTTCAGTTTTGTTACTATTTCTTTTATATACTAATGGCTCCAATGTTGTGTACATCTGTATTTATAATTGTTATCTTCTGTTGAAGAACTGAGTGCCTAATTATTATGTAGTTACATTTTCTGTCCCTTCTTAATGTTTTGATTTGAAATATATTTTGTCTAATATATGATAGTTACACCTGCTCTATTTTCGTTATCATTTGCATATATTATCTTTTTCTGTCTCTTCACTTTCAGCCTATATGTGCTTTAAAGCTAAAGTTAGTCTCTTGTTGGTAGTATTTAGTGGGATCTTATTTTTTTTAAATCCATTTAGCCACTCTATGTCATTTGATTTGAGAAGATAATTAATTTACATTTAAAGAAATTACTGATAGATGAAGACTTCCATTTGCCATTTTGTTAATTTCTTTCAGACTAGTTTCTTATTCTTTTTTTCTTCTCTTGCTCTCTTTTTTTTGTTCATTTAATTTCAATGTATGATTATTTGGACTCTTTCTCATCCTTGCATATCTATTACAGGTTTGTTTGTGTATCTATTACAGGTTTGTTTGTGTGTGCTTACTATGATGCTTACATAAAACATAGTTGTAACAGTATATTTTAAGCTAACGTCAACCTAATTTGATCACATAAAAATCTCTATTTGTCTCTTTTTATGTGTATTTATCAATGAATTATTGTAGCAATAATTATTTTATGATTTTTGTCATCTAACTTCCAGGCTAATATTAAACATGATTTACACACCACTATTAATAATATTAAGGTATTCAGAATTTAATTATATACTTAACTTTTTCCCCAAGTTTTATAATTTCATATGTTTTGTTGCTATTTAATGTTCTTCTCTTTCAACTTGAAGAGTACCTTTTAGTATTACTTGTAGTGGAGGCTTGGTAGTGATAAACTTCCTCAGCTTTCAGTCATCTAGACTAGTCTTTCTCTCTCTTTCATTTCTGAAAGACAGTGTTGCCAGGGAAAATATTCTTTCTTGGCAGTTTTGTTTTCTTATAGCACTTTGAATATCATCCTACTCTCTCCAGGTCTTCTGCTGTAAAATCTACTGATAATCTTATGACATTTCTTTTGTACGTGGTAATCCAATTTTTCTCTTGCTGTTTTAATTTTTTTGTCTTCAACTTTGGACAATTTGAATATAATATGTTTTGGGTAAGATCTCTTCATGTTAAGCCTATTGAGGTCCTTTGTATATCATACATATGGATCTTCATTTCTTTCTCCAGATTTGGGAAATTTTCTTTTATTATTGCTTTAAGTAAGCTCCTTCCCTGTTCTCTTTCATTGCTTCTTTTTAGATTTCCACAGTGCATACAATGTTTCTGTTGATTGTATCCCATAAATCACATAGGCTTTTTTTCATTCTTTTTTATTACTTCTTAAATTGGTGTTCCCTTCTGAATAATTTCAAATAATCTGCTGAATAAATTCAAATGAGCTTGCTGATTTTTTCCTTCTGCTTTATTGAGTCTACTCTTGAAGCCCTCCACTGAAATTTTTAGTTTTGTTATTATATTATTTAGCTCCAAAATTTTTGTTTGGTTATTTGTTATGGTTTCTCTCTCTTTGTTAAATGTCTCCTTTTGTTTACTTACTGTTTTGCTAATATTGTATAGTTTTCTCTATGTGTTTCTTGTAGTTCACTGAGCTTCTTTAAGATGATTATTTTGAATTCTTCATCAGGCAACTTATAGATTGCCATTTCTTTGGAGTCAGCCACTGGAACGTTACTTTGTTCCTTTGATGGTGATATGTTTTCTTGATTCTTTATGTTCCTTGAAGTCTTGCCTTACTGTCCTCATATATGAAGAAGTAGTCTTCTCCTCCACTCTTTAACAATTGTAGGAGAGAAAGACTTTCACTAGTCAGCCCAGCTAGAGATTTGGGGGATCTGTCAGGCCTTTTCTGTGGATGCATCTGTCTCACTCCTCTTGTTTATTCCTTTTAAGATTGTATGCCCTCTTTCAATATTCCAAAATCAAGCTGGCTCTCTGTGAGTGCTTGTTAATAATCTGCAGGTACTCACATGTGCTGCAGAGACTTTCACATACCATCTGAAGGATACCTGTGGAACACTAAGGACACACATCAATTCATGCAGGGGCCTCAGGTGAGATGTCTCACAGGGATCATGGGCAGGCCTCTAAAGTTATTAGGACAGTTACTAGTATCTGTGTCTAGTTTTTGAAATCCACTAGAAAGTTTCAATAAGCCCCCACCCTTTCTCCCTACTTCCAACTCCTCTAGACCATTTAGTTATGCTGATACCCTCAGTAGTTTAGGTGAATGAGTCAGAAGTGGGCCTCTTGAGCAATATCTTACAAGCCTGGGGAAGTCAGGATCTCACATTGCTCCCACTTTCACATGTGGGAGAAATTGTAGGCCAGTGAGGTATCTTTTGGCACTGAGCTGTGCTGCTTTGGGGAAGGGTAATAAGTTAAAGTGACACTGTTCTTCTTACCCTCTTAACTGTAGGTATAATCATATTTTTTCTATAACAGCGTGCTGGAATCTCTCCATTGGATTACTAGGTTCCCACATAGATATTCCTGACAGTGGCTGGTTGTCAAAATATCAATTTTTATATGGGTCTGTGAGAATTGGGATTTCATGTTTTTTCAGCTTGCTGATGTCACTTCTGTTATAAAACATTTGCATCCAATTTTATTTAGTCATAAAGTTTACACACTTTCCTGACAGTGAGCTTATACTGGATATGGATGTGATTCCTCTTCCAGCTGCTAATTTCTGGTTGAGTGCAGTTTTTTAATTTTACTATTTGCTTCTATGTATATCATTCCAATTGTCACATTATCTATATTTTATTCACTGATTTCTTACAGCTCTATAAGTATTCTTTCTAAAGTCCTTATTCTGTATTTCTATTTTGAGGTTCAAGAAAAGCTTTGATATTGAGTTCCATGAAATGTTAGAACACAAAGAATGTTTCACATAGGTTATTAATCTCCAGTTTTACAGATGAGAAAGTCAAGAATCAGAGAAATGATGGGATTTTCCCACACTCTTTGTTGATAAATGTTATATTGAAATGATTGCGATGTTCTCACTCCTGGTCCATCCAGTTGCCTCTGAACTATCTGTCCTTAGCAACATATACCTATCTCTTATAACCAGACAATGCCCTAATGACTGAATCAAGGGAGTCCCTCGGAACTTCACCCTTTCTTAGTTGCTTTGTTCTCAGTAAATGCAAATATAAGCAACTCCTTGAATAGCATATGATCTACCTTCATAGCTGTCTATGATCCTCTTGTCAGTTTCAGTGTTGTTAGTGAATTAATGTGAAAGTTTGAGACATTAGAGTGTTATTTCAGTAAGGGGGTTCAGGTTTTTATTACTCCCCTTCCTGAAACTCTAATAGGAATGAACTCTAATGAACTCTAATGTGTTCATTCAAGACACAAAGATACAAAAAGTATCTGGTGGGCTTGTCACAGACTGGTCTTATCTGATTAGTGTATACTCTCAGCTTGGCCTTCACAGATCACATTTGCTAGACTCTCATAGGATTTGACCACATTCTTGATGGCATTGGTGAGAGCAGGTGGGACCTGCACCCTAAGATCCCCCTCTAAAAGCTCTTTGTAATATAGGAAAAACGGTTTAGGTTTGAAGCTGCTTCATGGATGCATGCACAGTTGACCCATATGTAGATTCTTTAGCTGCAAAGATCAACACCAATCCAGATTGATCACCATAACACTTCTGAGTCCTGGCTGAGATTTTCATGTTTAGAAAAGAAAAATAGTGAATTGTTACTAATCTCAAGGTTTCCTTGTATCTGAAACATCATGTCAGGTTCTGAGTTTAGGTCACAGCTGCTACACTTGTATGCTCCTTCATATATTTCAGGACACCATGACTTCAGCCTCCTCCCTCATCTCACAACTGCGTGTCCCTGGGTCATGGGAATTGATAAGACCTGAAGATATTCCTGACATCCCTTGCTAATCATTCCCAATCAGAGTTATTGTGCAAGATCCAAACTGTACTCTCTGAAGAGTGTTTTTCCCTAAAGTAAGTTGTCCTGGCCAACACTTCTATGGCATCTATGAAAGCCAAGTATGTACACACTTACATAGATCCTTTTGCTTAACCTTCGTAACAACCACAGAAAGAATGTATTTTTATCACTCACTTTCTTTTACAAATGCATAAACTGAAGCACAAAGAAATTAAGTGATTCAGTGCTTATAGCAAGTAGGTGACAGAGGCGGGATGAAGCCAAGCAGGTTATCTCAAGAGTAGCTTCTCTGCTTGCTAGGCTGTACCCTCTTTCTCCAGCGTTACTTGTCTTTCTCTGTTACAGTCAATGAATGGCTGTGTTGTGGTTTACATAAGTTCTAGAATGCCAATCTGGATGGTCACAGTGTTACCCTTACTGTGATTAATCTTTATCTCATATATTTATTCTTAAGATAAAGATTTTGAAAAAATATTTCAAAGAAAATCTGCAAAATCACCTTTTGGATTTTTTTTTTAATCCAACATCCCACCATTTAATACCATTATCCTAAAAAGTCTGTTGAAGACTCCCTTCTATTACCTATCAATTCATTTTGTAGCCATTCCTTACTATAAAACAATGCATCCAGATTTGAAGAAACTGGAGTGAGCACTCACATTGAATGAGAATAACAAGAAGGACGCTCAGCCTTGCAGTTTAGAGATAGCACATTGCTGTGATTCTGTAACACTCTGTTTTGCCTACAATGGTTGCAAACAGAATAAACAGTGGAAGGAAAGAAATCCAGTGAAATGCGGGTCCTGTCGAAGAAGAAGTTTTATTGATGCAGTGGCCATAAAATCTCTAAACTATAGTGGTTTTCTCTGTTAGCTTCCCATTAATTGAGTATTTTGAATTTAATTAGGTCACATCTTATATCTTTCTATGCACAAGATAAATTACCATAGGCTTGAAAAGCAGAGAAGATCACAACATATTGAGTGCAAAGAAATGGCTGAGAGAAAGAAGGCAGACAGAGAGGGCTGGCAGGCCCTGGGCAGCTGCAATCAGCCTCTCTTGACAAAAGGGCTGCCATCTCTGACTCTGTGTGTACATTTACATTCCAAGTTACTACTCAGGCTGTACTGCATGGTATGAGTGCAAATAAATCAAATAAACAGATAGGTAGCCAAGCTCCTGACTAGCAGCATGCTGTTAAAGCTTTGGTGTTTATGTGTTAACTAGTAATTATACCATCTCTACAGAGTAGTTTATCTAGAAACTACTATTCTAGGGTTTTTAGACTAGAATATAATTTCAATAAGAAAATTAAAGCTCAAGGAGGGAAAAGAAGAATTGTCCAAAGTCCCGTAGGTGATTACTGGTAGGGGTGGAGCCACTATTCAGGACTCTTGGACAAACGCTCTTTTTACTTCCTCATGTGTTCCCTGCACCAACGTCAGATGATCGTTCCTGGTTTTATAATTGTGATGCCTGCAGTGAGCTCTGAAATTCTGAAATGGTGCATATTTGTCCCCCTGTTCTTATATATGTGTTTGGTGAGGTGAATCATTAAAATTAGACATAGACTAGGTAAATGCAAGTATTTTAGCTACATATTCCTTTTGGAAAAGGAGTATCCCAGAGGCTTGGTGTCTCCTAACAGCCACTAAAGGACCTTGCTAAAGTGAAAGGAGCTGTCCTCAGGGGCTCTTGGTGGTGTTAGATCTCCTCCCCGTTTCATGAGCCTGAATTACTGAAACAAAACTCCAAAGACCTCAAATGCCTAGGTCCTCTCACCACCAATTTCCAGCTGCCCTTAACCATTGTTAATGCGGTTGTAGTATCATAGTATATAAACACAGCCTTAACACTGTTTGAATTTACCTTGTGAAAGGAGTCTGGATTGGGTTCCAGAGCTGTGGGAAAGGTTGTTGCCAAAACTCTTCTTGGAGAAATTCTGTTGCCTTTGTTTCTCTGGTGACATACAATGTTAGCTGCAGATTATCGTTTCTCAGGTATAGGCCACCTCTTTGTTTCTGATTCTCCTATTTATTTTACCCTCATCCAAAAGCAAAGAAAAAACAGGAAACACTAATACAGAAGCCTCAGTAATAACCTTTTAAAATAGAATAAAGAAGATAGGCTGGATTATTTTCTAGTAACCAACAGCCACCAGATTGTAAGACTTACACAACATAAATTGATAGCTTGCTCCATGCAGACTTCATTCTAGAGGACAGTTACCTCTCTGGGGCCACTTTTTCTGCCTCAGTCATAGAATGGCACTGGTGACTTATGCTTATATTTCATTGGCCAGAACTTGTCTGTGGATCCACTACTTTGCAAGGGGCTATGACCACAGCCACTTGAATGTCTGATAAAGAAAGGACAATGACATATTGGGAAAGCTGAAGTCAGTTTTTGCCCTGGTAGTTAATTTCTAAGATATTTAAATTCACAATTCCCAACCAAGTTTATACACACTGATAGAAGAAGTTTTAGCAACGACGGTAGCTGCAATATATGTATTTAACTATTCTGCATCTTTAGCTATTAGCATCACTAAACACATATAAAAATAGTGGGGAAATCATATCATTACCAAAAACTGGGGAAGGATGTGAGTGCATTCCCAAATCTCTTCCAGACAATAGGTCTATGACGAGACTGGATTTAGGAAAATGTTGATCTGTCAGCAAAATACTGCATGAAGAAATAGTTTTCTATGAATGTAAATGGAACCAGGAACAACCAAAGGAAATCAAGGAAGTGCTCTCGCCAGTTACTGCCAGCCTGAGGCCTTGTGAGGCAAAGGGGAGGAGCTTCTGTAGCAGGCTCTCTGTGAGGGTGGTCATTCCTCAGAACCAAGGCTCTTAACATCTTTTTTATGCCCAAAGGCTACTAAATCTTGTATCTGACAAAGGAAGGTTGCAATACTTGAGAAGCTTCTCTATGAAATTCAAACAGAGACCAACACAATCTTGACAAACTAATTTCAAATTGAAATTTTGGGTAAGCATTGACTTTATGATTAACCAAAGAAGAAAAAGTAAATACACATATGTGTGTATGTGATTGTATGAGTATACATGTTTATTTATTGTTTAATTATATATGTACATGACATACACATATACACATAAATATATTTATGTATTTGCACTAATGTTGGAAAATAATCAACACACATGACAGCTATGGGTTATTATCATTATTATATCAAGATCTCTTACAAATCACAAAGGAAAATATAAACATCTCAAGACCAAAATGGGCAAAGGCTCTGTATAGACAATTTATTCATGAATATATGCAGATGCCTAGTACTATGTAAACAACATGGTACTTCATATTTACTACACAGGTTCTAAATCACTTGAGAAATAAGACAATGTCAGCAGGCTTACTATACTATGCTGGACAGAAGGATACAGCTAGAAAAGGTGTGCTGGCTCCAGTCTGGAGCATGAGAAGTCCCACAGAGATCACACCTGAAAGGCATCACAGTTCCCCAAGTCACTGCTCCCCCTGGCTGAGTGGAAATGATGGGCTAGAAAAAGATCAAGTATTTGGTCCACTGGCTCTACCTAACTGTGAAACATGGAGTCTAGGTGGGTGGGTGAGTGGATGGGTATCTTGGTGGGTGTCTAGGTAGATGGGTGAGTGGGTGTCTAGGGGGCTGGGTGTGTGGGTGTCTAGGTGGGTGGATGAGTGGATGTCTAGATGGGTGAGTGAGTGGGTGTCTACATGGGTGGATGAGTGGGTGTTTAGGTGAGTGGGTGAGTGAATGGGTGTCTTGCTGGGTGAGTGAATGAGTGTCTAGGTGGATGAGTGTGTGTCTAGATGGAGGGTTGAGTGGGTGGATGGGTGGGTGCTAAAAGAGAATGTGACTAGCTAGGTACCCAGGTGGGTGGATGAGTGAGGGGATGGATCATATGTGAGTTTGTCTGTGAGTGGTGACCATGTGTGGTGGGGGTAGGAAGAGGTCAGGTAGGACAGTAGGTGGTTGGAGCAGGTGAGCAGCTGAGTAGTGAGTGTGTAGGCACATGGATAAGTGAGGGGTGACTGAAGCATTAATGGAATGGAGCAGGAGCAGTGTGACAAGCTCAAAGTCTTATAGAGTTCAGGCAGACACCTCACGTTCCCGACAGGTGCTCTCCACACCCTGTGCTGTACCCACCCTCCCTCTGAGCCACTCCTGTCACTCCACACTCACATTGCCCTTCATTTGCTACAATGCATGCCACATGGTCACTTGGAAGCAGAAGGCACTAAGATATGACTCAAAACCAAATCGGTCCCTCAGCCCTGTGCAGACAGAAGGCTGGCACAGATGGAGCAGCTTCGGTCAGACCCTCCAGCCCAGGCCCTGGGCAGGGAAGGGGGCCTGGGGCTGGAGCTGCCATCTCTTTTCTGGCAGGTGATCTCACACTCAGTCGTGCTACCAGGGGATAGGTAGCCATAGCAGGGACATGCATATATCCAGGCCCAATGCTGTGAGGGTGGATGCAGATCTCCTGAGATCAGTCCATTTGTGAGTCCTCAGGACCCAGCTCAGAGCTGGAAGAGTTGGGGCTCAGAGAAGGCATAATGAGAAGCCTAAGGAAGGCGCCCAGTAGACTCTGAAACTCCACTGGAAGAAGTGGCGTCTCTCCTAAGGTAATGTTCTCACCCGCATGCTGAAAACCCTGCAGGGACATAGCATGGTATTACCTATGGTTTTGGAAAATATATTATAATAAAAAAACTGAGGACATTAGAAAGAACTATAATAAGTCAGGTGGTATTTGGAATCTCAGCTCCTCATAAAACTGAATTCACAAGCAGCATCAGTGGGCGAGAATGGCTATTTCCCCTAGGTGGAATCTTAAGAAAAACACATTTTGAAAGTTAATGAGGAGGGGAAGAGGCAAAAAGAAACACAATTTGCTTTAAAAACATATGGAGAGAAAAATTCTCAACAGATTCCCACGCAGCATTTGTGATCCTGGTTGTCTGACATTTGTGTGGCAAGGACAGACTGCCGACTGCTCAGACATGCCCTCCGTCTACGAAATCACGTTTATGGGCAGCGGCAAATTTCACTGCTTTTATTAACTGCTCGAAATGTTATGTACTTGATTGAATTACAGTTCTGGCCATTAACACTTTGGAATAACAGCCCAGTTAATTAACACGGGAGAGCAGTGACAATGCCACCACCATCCTTAAGAGGGCCACATCAGCACAGAGAGCTCCTGGAGCTGGGTGCTCCGCAGTGAACACCCTGAAACGGAGTGGTGCAGAAGCCTTAGGTGCGTGGGTGAGTGAATGTGCATCTTGCTGGGTGAGTGAATGTCTGGGTGGCTGAGTGGGTGTCTAGGTGGAGGGTTGAGTGGGCAGATGGGTGGCTGCTAAAAGAATGCAAGTAGCTAGGTACCCAGGTGGGTGGATGAGTGGGCTGCACAGCGTGACCCCTGGGGCCCCTCATTCATCCTTCTCTTCCAGAAGGGATGATAGGTTTCCTTCAGGGCTGCTCAGTGCCCTAGTATTTAACTCCAGGGACTTAGAAGGGGGCACCCAGTTTTTCCCAAGTGTCTGATGTGCACCAGGGACTGAGGTACATTATCTCATGTTACCTTGTTATTGGAGGATGAGGCATATGTTTCTAGTCCATTATTTGCAATAGAGCAAACTAAAGTTAGTGTAATCAATGGACTTGCTCATGTTTACACCCTGTGAGGGGCACAGTGAGGTTGGACTCGCGTGGCTGTGGTGGTGACACCTGTTAGCTACTACACTGATCATCAGCTGTCCTTTCAGAAGCTTTCTGGAGCATCACCAAAATGGGAAACAAGAAAACTAAGATGAGGGAGGCATGCGTTCCATTTTCACAAAGTGGTGGTGCCTCTTTCCATCCCTGTGGTTTCTGCCCACAACCATATCTTCATGGGATCTGCAGGTGTGCTGTAGATCACGTATCAAACCCCCAAACTCCTCACAAGTACACATCCCCGGGAGCAGCACCAAGCCACAGGCCTGCCCGAACTGTGCCTGTCTCTTGATGAACAGCCTCTGCTGCAATCACATCTAGAATTTTTTTGCCTTTTACAAGAAACACACACAGTGTAATAACCATCTGGCCCCTTTATTTCTCAGGGGAGCTGAGTGTGTTCAGTGCTGACCTTGCTGGCCGTGCATTTGGCTGGAAGCAATCCTCTTATTAAATCAGAAACCGGAGGGGACCCCTGCCCCCTACCTCTGACCCCAACACAAGCCTGAGGCTGGCCTCATCCTGACTTCACCAGATTGTCTGGCATTTAAATGCCAACATCTCTCCAAAGAGCTTTGATGCAGGCAGGAGGCTGTGCACAACTTTTTATACTTCATTTCTCATTTACAGGAAGAAAAGAAAAGGGAAAATGTCAGAGGAAATTCAGTGCTGACACCCAGGGCAGATAGCTGGTTGGACTGAGAGGGCAAATGCCTATTAGATGAGGCTGCAGGACTCCCCAGAAAGGTTGGGGTCCCTCCCTCATGACCCCATGACCTCTGACTGTTGCCTGCAATCTGTCATCAGTGTGGCTGCCTTTCTAGAGCATCTACTGTGTGTGGGGAACAGTTCATGGCGATTGGCATGCCCTATGTCAACCCCTCAACTTTCACACTTATTGTGAGAGGCAGGTCGTGTAGCAAGTGTGAGAAAGTCCAGCTTTACAAGGTGCAGAGAAGGCCTGCTGCCTTCAGACCTGTGGCCTTGGCCATCCAGCCTCTGCTGATCAGCCTGCAGCTTCAAAATCTGTGAATGGGGCATTCACTATGGGCATCAAGTGCAAATAGGGACTATGACCAGTGCTTTCTCTGCCATAGATCATACAATGCAGAATAGTGATGAGAAACTGCTTTGCCGGCTGGGATTCAAACTGGCAAGTTCAGTAAAGGAAACACGTGTTCTCCGTGGCCCCCTGCCAAGATGCTTAGGGTCTCTTACTGTATTTGGAATATGTGGATTTCTCCTGGACCACCCTGGCACGCAGACCTCCTGCATTTGTTCACTTCTCCAACTCTGCTTTTACGGCTCCTTGACATTCACAGTCCTCTGCTGACTGACCCCGCCTTTCTGCAGATAATTTATTTTTACCTGTGTTTCCACAGCATGGGTTCCCTTGAAGGCAGGGACTTGAAATAAAGGCTTGCATGCAAGTAGATTATTTGGGGTGTGATCCTTGAGATCAAGAATGGGGACTACAGGGGTAGGAGGAGAGCTTGAGGATGGAGAGAAAGGCAAGGCAAGAATGGGCATGGGATTCGCCATCAGTAGGGCAGAACATTTCTGAGAGGCCTTAGGAGCTCTTTCTCAGCCCTTAACCCCTCTTGGTGAAAGGTAGCCCGTGGCATTAACTCTCTGGCATCTCTGGGTTGTACAAGCACCGAGGCTGAGGTGCACAGGTGCTGCAGGCCGTGACATCAGCTCATCCCATGGCAGGAAGGGAGAATCAGAGGCAAGGTGCTGTCTGATAGCATCTGTCTGAAGTTGCCGTAAGGCTGCTCAGCCCCGGTCACTGAGGTAGTGGCTGGAGTGAGAGGGCTGAGAGGACTTGGGTGGTGCACCCATGATACGCTACACACTTGCCATTGCACCTTTCACTTATTAATCAAGACATTGACTCTGGATTTAACCTATATTCTACTCTAAACAGTTACTCTTTAGGTTTTGCTTGTCTTAGGGATGTTCCATTTCTTAAAGCAAGCTTTGCCTATCTCTATTCTTATGCACTCAGACATAGCAGTTGATCCCTTCTGGGCCAATCAGAGTCCCCAGCTCAGAGATGCCCTGTTGCAGACAGATGGATACAATGAGACTAGAGACATTAAAGAGCTTGCCTCAGTTCACTGAGCCTATAGCTGCTGGGAGAGGTCGTTAACCCCAGCCCGGCTTTGTCCTTTTTCCACTGCATCACCCTACCTCTTATGCTAGTAGACTTTAAGAATGTCATGTTTTCCATTAAGATTGCCTCAAGTCACTTTCTCTTTTTGTTTGTGTTAATCTATGCAAAATTTCTTTCTTATTAGTCTTAATAAGACTTTGACGCCTCCTCATTGTCTACAGAAGACACTGTAAATACCTTATAATGGCTTTCAGGTTTCTCTAAGAGGTCTTTCACAGCCCGTCTTTACCTGCTAATAGGCACTTTATTAAGCAATATGAGATTATTGTCTATTCTTACAATTTTCCAAAACCCTCCTAGTTCTCTGCCCTTGCTATTTCCAGTACTTGGCATTCCCTCTACTTCTCTATGAAAATGGTGGAAGTGGCTTTGGAATCAGGCAGTGAGTGGAGGCTGGCAGAATTTTGGAAAACATGCTAGAACAATCCTACATTACTTTGAACAGACTTTTATAGGGACACTGTTGAGGAAAGTAAGGAGAATTTTAGAAAAATCTTAGAAATTGACTTAGAAAAATCGCAGCAAACAGACTTTTGGTAGACATCTGTACTTGAAAGATACTACTAGCCAGGGCTCAGAGGGAAGCAAGTGACTTGGAAACCCGAAGAAATAGGATCCTTATAATACAGTGGCAGGAAGCTTAGCAAAAGTGTGTCTTGTACACTCTCAAATAGATCTGAAGAGTGAGGAGACTAGGAGGCGGCTGCCATTTGAAGATGAAGTGTGCAATATGACAGGGAATCAAGTGAGCAGAAAGCATTGACGAGGATCCCTGCGGATAGCCAACAAAAGGGGACCTCATTTCCACAGCAGCAGGCGACTGCATTCTGCCAAAAACCTGATGAACTTGGAGGCAGATTCCTTGCTGGAGCCTGTAGACAAGTGCCTGGCTTGAAGACACCTTGATTTCAACCTTGGGAGACTCTAAGCAGACGGACCAGGGGAGCCCACCTGGGCTTAGGACCTATAGAACTGAGACAACAGATACGTGCTGTTTTAAGCCACTGATTTTGTGGTAATTTGTGACAGCAGTGGCAGGAAACGACGACATTGAGATTCACGTACTTCTTACATCTGTTGCCATGCTTTTCATTTGTTTTGGAAAATTATCATCCACTTCTAATACATTTTGTCTGATCCGTTCTTTCTGCCCTCTCCTTCTGGACATTGAATTAGATGAACGTTAGATATTTTCATCATTGTCTTATTATGTTTTAACATTTGTTTCATGTATATCATTCCTCTTTCTTGTATTCAGAGAGACAGGTAAATGGAGCTAACTCCATTTGGTGTCTCCCAATCCCCTAATCCTCTCTTCAGCATTGTCCAATCTGTTATTAAGCTCATGTGCTGAGTCCTTAATTTCATTTTGATTTAAATGAAATTTAAAATGCTTTAAAAATTCAGTTTGATTATTTTCGATAATAATATATTCCACTCCTCTGGTGGATTTCTTCATTGTGTCGTTTATTTTCTTGACCATATTAATGATAATTATTTACTAGTATATGTTTCATTGCTATATTTTCATTGTCAGAATTTTCTCTTGGTCTGGTTTCTTATGCTTCCTAAGGTTAAATTAAAAGCCACTCACAGTCGGGCACCGTGGCTCATGCCTATGATCGTAGCACTTTGGGAGGCTGAGGTGGGCAGATAACTTGAGGACAGGAGTTTGAGACCAGCCTGACCCACATGGTGAAACCCTATCTCTACTAAAAAAACAAAATAAGCCAGGCGGGTGATGGGCACCTGTAATCCCAGCTACTCGAGTTGGGAGGCTGAAGCACAGGAATTGCTTCAACCCAGGAGGTGGAGGTCGCAGTGAGCTGAGATTGTGCCACTGTACTCTAGCCTGGGTGACAGAGTGAAATTGTCTCAAAAACACACACACCTGCAAACAAACAAACAAACAAACAAACAAAAACACAAGAAAAAGGCCACGCACTATTTATCAAACACTGAGGAGACCCTGGATAATGTTTATCTCTTCAGCTATGGTTTAGTCTATCCTCTGGCAGGTGGCTACGGTAGAGGTACATCACTCCAACCCAAGATGGAGTGTCTGAGCACTCCGGAAGCTGGCTTTGGTCTTTGCAAGGGCTGTTCTATTTCAGGTTCACCCTCACTTTTAGAGTAAAGCCCACCCATTGTTGCAACTGAGACCCTTTAACTTGTTGAATCCTCATTTTCATCGCTTTCTGCTCACCTTAGCCTCTTGTGTTCTAGCTTGAGAACAGGCTTACTTCCCTCCTCGCTGGGGCCTTGGTCTTTTGGCAAATCTTGACTCTTAATTTTGTTCTGCTCTTCTCAGAAGGCTCCGTGGGTTCTGTGAAATCACTTCTTTCTGCTTGACTTTCTCCCGGGCTTCTCATCCTTCCATCAGCATAAGCCCCAGCACATTGGTCATTTCAAAATACTTATTTTTTGTCCCCTTACGTCCAAGCTCCTTTCAGTCTGTGGTCACATCAATCTTGGATCCTTAGAGGACTTTCTTTCTTCTCGGAGTTAAGGAAATAGAAGGGGTATCAGCTGCATGAGCCTTGGATGGGCCAAGTAACACATATGGCTTTTGTTCATAATTCTTTGCCTAGGCTTGAGTCACATGATTGCACCAACCACAAGGAAGGCTGGAAAGTGTGGTCTATGCCTGTGCCCAGAATGAAAGAGACAGGTCTTGTGAGCAGATAGAAATCTATGGAATAGCAGGGCCTAGATTTAATAAGCTGAGAGATTTAATTTGGAAAGTTTAATAACATTGGAAAGGTGGAAGTGACCCAAATGACCTCTGAAGGTGCCTTCAGGCCTAGCAATTCCTCTTTGATTTCTAAATGTGGTTTACTGAAGAATTGCATACAGCAGGCTGATACACACACAAAAATAAGAAGACAAAGACATTCTGCTCATTTTTAGGAATTAAATGCTACATTTACAATATAGCATGTTCTTGTCTGAGGTGCCAAGAGAGTCTTCATGATTTAGAATTTACAATGGCCTCCCTTAAAAATACCATTTCTGCACAAATTAATTCAGTGAGTCCTCTGAATATGCAACTTCAATGAGCTGGAATAAATGTTCACTGGAGACTGGATAACTTAAAAGTTTCATCTAGCATAAAGCTAAAATGTCTTTGTATCCAAGGAGAATATTACCTTATTTCAAATTTTCACTGTTGTTAAATTATGGTTTAAGTTTTAACTCTATCTATTTGCCTTTGAGAAGGTATTTGGGGGATGTAAGAAAAGCAAAAATAAGGTATCTTTTTAAAAGATATTATATTCTAATGAAACTTAGGTGCAGAAACTGATAATGAAGTAAAGCATCTGGAGAAGATCAACATCTGAATCAGAAAACAAGAATCATACAATTAGGGCTATATTGGTGATTTTAAAAAATTATTATATTTTATTTTTAGAGAAGTTTTAGGTTTACAGAGAAACTGAGCAGAAAGTATAAAGAACTCCCATACACTAGAATTAGTGGGGTACATTTACTACATTTGATGAGCAGATATTGATACATTGTTCTTAACGAAAAACTATTGCTTAGATTAGGGTTCACTTTTTGTGTTGTATGGTTGTATAGGTTTCAACAAGTGCATAATGTAATTTACAATAATATAAAGAATAGTTTCATTGCCGTTACTTTAATGTGAATTTCCCGATGACATTTGATGTTGAACATGTTTTCATGTGCTTAATTGCATTTGAATACCTTTTTGATCAGGTATCTGTTCAGATACCTTGCCCATTTTGTAAATGGGTCATTTGTTTCCTTATTGTTGACTTTTAAGAGTAGACTGTATATTTTGAATATCAGTTCTTTATCAAATATGTCTTTTGAAAATATTTTCTCCCAGTCCATAGTTTGCCTTTACATTCTCTCAACCATGTATTTTACAAGTTAGAGGTTTATTAAAGTCTAAGTTACCAATTTATTCTTTCATAGATCACATTTTTGTTGGTGTATCAAAAAGTCAAACCTTAGGCCACCCAGAATTTTCATCTATGTTATCCTCTAGGAGTTTTATAGTTGTGTATTTTACATTTAGGACCATTACCCATTTTGAAATAGCTTTTATGAAAAGTGAAATTCTGAGTCTAGTTTTACCTTTTATCTGTGAAGTTCATTCACTTCAGTATTATTTGTTGAAAAACCTCTCCTTTCTCCATTGAATTGCCTTTACTCCTTTGTCAGTGATCAGTTGACTATGTGGATTTGTTTCTGGGCTCTTTATTTTGTTTTATTTATTATTATGTTACTGATTTATTAGTCTTTCTTTTCATGAATACAGCACTGTCTTGATTGCTGTAGCTTTATCATAAATCTCTAAGTCAGGTAATGTCAACAGCCTTCCAACTTTGCTCTTCAATTAATTATTTACTTTTTTCTTTTCTTTTTTTTGGGGGGGGGTTGGGGAGGAAGGTGAAGTGGATGTTTAGGGATTAACTTTGTCTTTAATTTTAAGAGCACTTTGGAAGTGTTTCATACCTGTAGGAGGAAGTTCAGATGCTTAAGTCGGTATTCAATAGCATTCAGAATGTATTCCCTGCTTACTCTTTTCAAAAACATCATCTATTACTCCAGCCATAGCTGTCTACTCCCTGTTCCTTAAACTCCCCTCAACCTCTCATACCTCCTTTCCTTGTGCACATTGTTCTAATTGGAGTGTCCTGCTTTGCATTCACATGGACACATTTTCTGAAGACTGTGAGGACAGACAAGAGTCTGTTGACTTTACAACAAGTGATTGGTGACATTGAGAACAGCAGTTTCTGTAAGTGAAGGCAGAAAAAGAATAAAGAGTGAATTGCAAGCTTGAGGTGAAGAAATTTGCCCTCACGGGAAAAGAAGGAAGGAAAGAAGGGTAGATGGAGACGCGAGGCTTGGTGGAATATTTTTGTTTTTAGACGGGAGTAAACAGAATGTTTTTGGGTAAGGGTGTTTCCTCCTTTGAAATTCCTGTAGCTTTACGACACTCCTCTGAAGTATCCATACCTATTTACTTGGCATGTTCCTTACTTTCACTTCCTGGTGATTTGATACCAGTCCTCAAGCACTTACCAGAGGGCCTCGTGCACATCAACCTCTCTGCTAATGCTGCTGAATGAGTGACATCCTTCTGAAGGCGAGGCACTGATGACCAAGATTAGGAGATTGCAGAGTGTGGTGAGAAGGCATTCATAGGGAAAGTGTTGTAGAACCCATGATCATTCAGGGAGATCAGCAGCCTGAGCCACTTCTGGGGGCACTCAACTCATGCTCAAGATGTGTCTCTGAGGGGCAACTCATGAGTGCTCAGTTTCCAAAGGAAATGTGTGAGTTCATTTAAAAGTTATTCCTTCACATTTTTGTTGATAGAAACCTAATTTTGTTTGGAGCAGCAAAGTGTCTGGACTGATGAATTTTGCTGGAAGTTTTCACTCTCAGCATCTCTTGCAGCTAGGGCTGGCCATGTGACTGATACTGGCCAACAAGGTATAGGAAGACATCTACTGTGAGGCTTCTAGGAACGTTTTCACTTTCCAATAAAAGAACTTTCATCTCCATTGACATCCTGCATGTCTAGGATTCTGGGATAAAAATGTAGCCTGGAATTGCAGCAAATATATTTAGATTGGAAAGTGACTAATGTGAGGATAGAAAGCTAACATACCTGCAAGAGACTGAGTCCTTGATGAATGTATTGAATAAACTTCTAAACTGCCCATTGCACAACTTAGACTATTAAGTGATTGATATCCTTAATATTTAAGACAGTAGATTTTCTGTTTCTTGCAGCTGAACACATTCTAGCAAACTAATATTAATAAAATTTCTTTCACCTTTTGTCTTAGTATTTCTTACTTTTCCCAGAGAGTTTAGCAGAAAGAGAAATACTGGAAGAGAGAAAGTGAAAACTGGACTGAAACATTGCTAGCTGGGGACCTCGGGTACTTTGGTTAATTTCTTTGAGCCTCCAATAAAAACAAAATGATTCAGATGTTCCTACAATTTGGGCAAACCTTATCTTCCACTAATCATATCTGAACAAATGGGATTTTTAGATTAATACATTTATTTATTGTAATGTACTTATTGCTGAGACATACTGACACCATTAAGTTGAATAATGCAGTCCAGGTTTCCTGATCAGATAAAACGGGTCTGATTTCTGTCAATGAGGGGAATAGAGCACTTCAGATCAAGCACATTTAGGCTTCCTAAAAAAGTCAGGATCAGAAATCAGGACAGTGGCTAACAGTCAGGGGCAGAGAAGGCAAAAGAAGTCAATGGTGTATCTTGATAAAACTTGACTATGAGCTTATCTTAACTTTCTTTTCAAGCAAGCAGACATATGAAGGTGAGGGCATTCCTTATTGACTGAGCTCAGGTTCTCCCTTCAGCTCTTGCTGACCAACTCAGCATGGAGGCTGCCCCACATGTGAGGAGCTGATGATCGTCAAGTCTTTATTTGAGGGTCTCAGCACACGTGACAGGCTGGGAAAACAACCCAGGACCGTGGCTTATCTCCCAGGCTCCTTGATGCCCCAAGCCAACAACTCTTTAGATTTTTTTCCTTTCTTCCCACCTTGCAGGCCAGCTTTCTCTTGGAAGCTACAAAATAGTTATGGCCTCAACATTGATTTCCAGAGATAGCAGTTTATTAAGTAGAACAAGGATAAACATAATGCAATTAGGTTATGATGCCTGGAGCTGATCTCAGGACTTGGTTTTCAATCTCAATAGCCTCTCTTGAGGCAGCTCACTCCTAGTCCTTTGCTCTGCACATGTGGGACTTGTAATGAGCACCAAGCACAATGAATGAAAATAAATCCAGACTGAGAATCACTGATGAAAGTGCAACCCACAAGAGAAAACTAGCCAGAGTATCTGCACAGGAGGAACAGGAAGACTGATGGCACACTTCTCTTCATAATAACAGAAAACAAGATGATCCGCAAGCTGAGCATGAGACCTGAAAGCTGTGCAAATAAAGATATTTCCAAGCAGAGGCTGAGTTAACCACTCAAAGACTTGAAGAACTAACAAAATATATGCTTCATGGTGAAAGAAACTTAATCCTGAAGAAAGAACACAAAAACAGAGAAAAAAAACTTGTCAGGATAGAATATATCACGTAAGAAAGAATTAAATATAGAAATAAGGTGAAATGAAACATTCAAAATGAGAAGAATGAGTAAATTAGAGTTTTAAGAAACAGTATCAAAGTTGTTACACTTGTTGACCAAAAGTGGAAATTTTAATTCAACTTCAGACGTTTTGAAATAAAGAACATATCTTCAAAGCTTAAGTGTAACCACCAAAAGAATGAAAAAGAGATTTATAACTAAATCTCCCAAGCCAGTAGAAGTTATAGAAACCTTAATAAATCTAGCTCATGTGACTTTTCTCTTCTTCCCAGGTTCTTCCCAGAGGGGAGATTGTGACCTGTCTATTGCTGGCCCCAACACCAAGTCCAAGTTACACATTTGCTTTGGCCCTGCCATCAGAAGGCATTGTGACATATTGCTGGACCCAGTACCAAGGTATGGGAGTCTTCTGCCTGGAACCTGCCCACAGGGGCATTGTGACATATCTCTGAGAGCATCACATATTTGAGGAACTCTCTTCTCTTACATGGGCTTTGTTCATAGGAGAGATTGTGACGTATCTCTGGGTCCAGCACCTAGGTGATGGGACTCTCCTCTCTAACTGGACCACACCCACAGAATAGAGAGTGACTTATTGCTGGGTCAAGCACAAGGGCAATGTGATTGTTCCACCTGGTCCCTGCCCACAGGGGTCTTTGTCACATATCTCTGGGCCCATCACCTTGATGACCTGACTCTCCTCTTTCTCCTGTGGGAATGGTGATATATTGCTTGGTGCAATGGTGATGTATTGCTTGGTCCAGCACCTATGTGATGTGACTCTCCTCTCATGCCTGGACCCAGCCCACTGGGTCATTGTGACATATTACTGGACCCAGCCCCTGGGTTATGTGACTCACCTCTTCTTCCTGACCCCTGCCCACAGGGGACCTTGTGACATATCTCTAGACTCCTCACCTAGGTGATGTGACTCTCCTGCTTGGGCCCATCCCTCAGGGTGTATAGTGACATATTACTGGACACAGAACCTAGGTGATATAACTCTTTTCTACTCCTTGACTCTGCCCAAAGAGGGACTGTGATGTCTCACTGAGACCAGCAGCTAGGTAATATGACTCTCTTCTCCTGCCCAGGCCCTGCATACTGGGTGTATTGTGGCACATTGCTGGGTCCCACACCTAGGTGGTAGGACTCTCCTGCATGGGCCCTGTCCTCGGGGGTATTGTGGCTTATCTTTTCATTTATCACCTAAGAGATGTGACTCTCCTCTTCTGCCTGAGTCCAGCCAAAAGGGGGGATTGTGACATGTCACTGGACGCAGAACCTAGATGATGGGACTCTCCTTTTGACCAGGCCCCACATATTTTAGATATTGTCACATATCACTGGGCCCAACACCTGGATGATGGAAGGCTCCTGCCTGAGCCTTGCTCAGAAAGGGCCTTGTGACGTATCTCTGCATCCATCATCACCTAGGTGATCTGACTCTCCTGTTCTGCCTGCACCCTGCCACAAGGAAGGTTGTCACATGTCACTGGGCCCAGCATGTGGGCGATGGGTGGTCCCTGCTTGGGCCTTGCCCACAGGGAGTATTGTAACGTCTTGCTGGGCCCAGCATTCAGGTGATGAGACTCTGCTGCCTGTACCCTGCTTTTGAGAGGGGATTGTAACATCTTTCTGGCCAAGCACCCAGGTGATGTGACTCTTCTGCCTGGGCCCAGCCCACAGATGGGATTGTGACATGTCATTTGACCTAGCACCGAGGCAATGTGACTGTTTCTGCCTCATTGGTGCCCACAGGGGGCATTGTGACATATCTCTGGACCTCTCACCTAGGTAATGTGACTGTCTTGCCTGGGCCCAAACCTTACGGGATATAGTGACGTATTGCTGGACCCAGCACCTATGTGATGTGACTCTCCTCCTTTTCCTGGCCACCACGTATTTTGTGTATTGTTTCCTAGGTGATGGGAGCCTCCTGCTTAGACCCTACCCATAGGGGGCTTTGCAATATATCTCTGCATCCATCATCTAGGAGATGTGACTCTGCTCTCCTGCCTGGCCCCAGCCAAAAGTAGGGATTGTGACATGTCACTGGACTCAGCATCTAGGTAATGGGACTTTTCTCTTTTGCCTGGGCCCCACAAATTTTAGGTATTGTGTGACATATCTCTGGACCCAGCACCTAGGCAATGGGAGGCTGTCTCATGGGCAATGGGCCCTGTTCACAGGGGGCCTCGTGACACATCTCTCCTTCCATCATCACCTAGGTGATGTGACTCTCCTGTTCCCTGCCCATGGGGAAGACTGTGACATACCCCTGGGCCCAGGACCAGGTGATGTGTCTCTCCTGCTTGGGTCCTGCCCACTGGAGCACTGAGGACCTGCTTCTGCTGTCTAGTTGGTCCCTGCTGTCCTCAGTCTCACCTCACGGCCTTTGCCCCAGCTGTATCCTCTGCCCTGTGGGATGCACCTCTGTTCCATGTGGCTCCCTCCCACCCTCACTCAGGTCTGGTCCTCAATGCCCAAACCCCTGAGCCCCACCGCAGTCCCACGGTACCTTGGCTCTGCAGGGCAGCTTCTTGATGATGTTCGTCTTCCAGCAGCAGACAGGGAGCCCCTGCAGTTGCCACCTGCACCCCAATAGACCACACTCCGGGGGACATGGGTGTGGACGTCTTGTTTACCGCTATCCCTCAGCATCCAGAGCAGGACTGGAGCCCAGAGCAGGCACGTGACAGAGTGCGGCAATGAATGACAATGGAAACCCTGTGTAGAAACACTGGCTGAATACTGCCTGGAAGGAAAATGTCTCAAGTGCTTACATTAGCAATGAAAAAAACACTGCTAATTAATGAGCTAAGCATTTAATTCAAGGAACGATGAAAGCAACGCATCTAACTTATAGAAAAAGTGAAAGAAAAAAATAAAAAACATAAGGTCAAAAACCGATGGAGCATCAAGAAAAACAGAAGTTTGTTGTTTGAAAAGCACTGCTCAGTAGCACCTTCGGCAACGTGAGAGCGTTCTGTGCTATCTCAGCAGCCACCAGCCACGTGTGGATTAAGCACTTTAAATGCGGCTAATCCTCTGAGGATCTAAATTTTTAATCATATTTAAGTTTAATTTTAATCCATTTAAATAGCCATACAAGGCTAGTGGTACTGCCTTTGACAGCACAGTTCTAGAATATTTCAATACAGTGCTCCCAAGTTGACATGTAGAATAATTGTTGTGGGAACACAATGGGGGATAACTAGATATAACTTAAATGACTACCCGCAGTAAAATGTATTAATAAACTGTGATAGATTCAAGCTATATTAAATTATTTAAAATTAAAACTGATTTACTAGAGCTGTGCAATTGAGTGATGCACAAATGCCAACACTCAGCTGCTTCATGCTACGGTAACAGCAGTTTCAAGGATTGCAGCTGAATACATTTATAAATATATTTAATTTCCAAAAATATTCGATTCTGTGTCAAAAGCAAGTTGTGTAATAATATTTAGAGTATCATGTTACTACATATTATTTAGAGTAACATTTAAAAACTCTGTAAATTAGCACTTTATGTTTTAAGGATAGGAATAGATACAGGACAAGTGTTTACTGGTATTTGACACAAATGTTACCATCTCTGGATGAGGAACACAGATGCCCTCAGGGACGTGTATGCAAGACCCTCAGATTGCTTAAAAATCTGAAGCCAATGGACAACATGTTCAAACTTGCTAAAGCTGGTGGTGAGGGGATGGATGTTCATTATATTATATTATATAATTTCTCATGTAATAAGAAAGAGACAACAGTAAAGAGAAGGAAAATAAATCATCAAGTCTCCAATGCTCTGTTTCCAAAGCCTCTGCAGTAGAATTCCGGGAACTCCCGACTGTGGGTGCAGCACGGGAGGTCTGTATCTTGCAGAGGCAGCGGGTGCAGGCAGCCAGGAACATGGCCTCACCTTGCTGGTCTGCTGCAGAGTGGGGCCCTTTCGGTGCCCAGAGGGCATGAGGAAGCATCAGGGAGAGTGTGGACAGGCTGCGAACGTCCTGGTGTCCACTCTCAGACTCCCCAGAAGACTACAGTGAGAGTCTCAGGTGAATCTTGCATCAGTGAGCAGCGTAGCTGGGCCTGCCACCATTGCGGAGTAAAGGACCTCTCATAAGTGGCCTGGAATCATCAAACTATCATATAATTCACTCACCAACCAGGAAGGCCCAACTCAAGTCCTGTTACTTTTAGGAAATCACTTTCTGCCCTGCAGACGTCTCCCTTCTTTACAGCCCATGTGTCTGCCCCGTCCCCACTTTTCAAAGGCAACTGGAATTCACCTCACTGCCTGGCACATGCAGCCAGCTCAGCCTCTTGCCGTGATGGGGCTTACATCACCACTATGCCTGCCCCTTTGATGTAGATTTCCTTGCTCTTTTCTCTGGGAAAGAAGGTCTCACATAGGTGGACGTTAGAGCATCGTCTGGCAGTGAGGTAGCTGCTGGGGAGAGGCTTCCTCAGCTGAACCCCAGGTGGGACCAACTGGCTCAGTCCCAGGCAAGGAGCTTTAGCCTCCATTTCTGGGGCAGAGCCTGTGCCTGGGAGTTCATGGCATAAAGGGACAGAGACAAAGGAGGTCCCCCAAGGTGGCAAATCCCCAAGAGACAAGAAGGAGAAGCTAACTGAGCACATGCACCCAGCTTCTGCTCCCAAATGCACCAGTTAGATAATTCACTCCTCCTTCCCTCACAGAGGATGAGAAGGGAGAGGAGGCCCTTCTGCCTGGAACGAATTGCTAAGAGCTTCCCCTTATTTATGTTGTGTTTGTATTTGCTGTTAACTATTATGGCCAGCAAATGTGCTGGGTCATTTCTATTCACTTCTCCTTTTACCAGACTTTCCTTAGAATACAGATAACAGTAACAGAGGGTATTGGAGCTGTGCTTAAAATCCAAGTCCGACTTGGAGCCAGAGCTTCTGCCAGAGAGCAGGTGGAGGTGGGGGAATGAGGGCCTGTGGGCCCTGGGTGCAGACCCCATGCATGGGCCTGGACGCAGCTCTGCTCCTGTGGCTGGGGGTGGGAACCCATTGTCAACAGTCATGGATTGGCCTGCCCTGAACCCTGTGAATGCAGCTGTAGGGGAGGGGACCGGGAAGGGAGGAAGAGGTTGCTAGCTGATCTCAGTACAGGACTCTCTCCAAGACTCCAGCCTCTGTGGAGTCAGCTCAGCACTGAGTGGGATGTCAGGGCTGAGCTGACAGTTCTCTCCCCACAGTCAACTCTACCAAGGTCAATTGTTTTGGTGGAGTGACTGTGTGCCCAGAGTCTAAGATAAATTATCACACAACAAGTCTGTTTAATGAGCACAGACATTTGGTTTAGAGCATAATGAAAATAAATCTCTGCAAAGCGTTTTCAGCTTATTTCCTCATTTAGGATCTGTCATATTAGTGTGGCTTTCTGGTTTACAAAATAAGCCTACATGAAGGCACAATTAGAACCTCCTTAAAAATCTTTATTCCCTTTCCTAGTTGATTTAAAATATGGCTTTTCTTATTCTTCTTCAGCACCCTGGCATAGAATGCACATGTGCTTCTAACCCCATGCCGTCTGCTCAGCCCATCTTCTGCTGAAGATGACAAAGCCTGGCCTCTGCCAGGCACTGGGCAGGTACAGAGAATGCTGTCGAGGCGATCCTGGCATGAGTTGCTGCCTTCTAGAACCTGTGTGTGGATTCAGATGTCACTGTCTCTCAGGATTTTGACAGGAGAGCTAATTATAATAAAAGATACACAAAGAGAAAGCGTACCTCCCTCTTCATAGCCAAGCTCAAGCCTGCAATGTATAAGGGACACAGATCTGATTACTGAACTCCTCATATTTTATGCAGAAAATGCCTCCCTTCTCACATTTTAAAAAAAATAAAAGCAAGTGGGCTGGACACAGTAGCTCATACCCGTAATCCCAGCATTTTGGGAAGCCAAGGCAGATGGATCACCTGAGATCAGGAGTTCAAGATCAGCCTGGCCAACAGGGTGAAACCCCATCTCTACTAAAAATACAAAAAATTAGCTGGGCGTGGTGGTGGTGGGCACCTGTAATCCCAGCTACTTGAGAGGCTGAGGCAGGAGAACTGCTTGAATCTGGGAGGCAGAGGTTGTAGTGAGCCAAGATTGTGCCATTGCACTCCAGCCTGGGTGACAGAGCGAGATTCTGTCTCAAAATAGAAATAAATAAATAAATAAATAAATAAAATAGATTTAAAAAAATAAAAGCAAGTGATGATTTATTTCCACAAACTATGCCGGATGAGGCATAGAGATGCAGGATGTGCCAAGGTTGTGTTCACTACCCTATTTTCTAACTTCTTTATAAATACTTTAAAGGAAAGAAAAGTGGAAAGAATTTGAAAGCAAACACCTGCATACCTGTCTTAGTACATTTTTTGCCACTGTAACAGAAAACCACAGACTGGGTGATTTACAATAAGCACAAATTTATATAGCTTATGATTCTAAAGGCTGGCAAGTCCAGGAACATGGTGCTGGCACCTGTTCAGGGCCTTCTTGCTGAGTCATGACAGGGCAGAAAGCATCACATGACTAGAGAGCAACAGCATGCATGACATCTCAGCTATCTCTCCCTCTTCTTATAAAGCCATTAGTTCTGATCACCTTTTTTTTTCTTTTTAATTTTTTTTAAAATTTTTATTGCATTTTAGGTTTTGGGGTACATGTGCAGAACATGCAAGATATTTGCATAGGTACACACGTGGCAGTGTGTTTTGCTGCCTTCTGCCCCCTCACCCATATTTGGCATTTCTCCCCATGCCATCCCTCCCCCACTCCCCCCCCGCTGTCCCTCCCCTATTTCCCCCAATAGACTTCAGTGTGTGGTGCTCCCTTCCCTGTGTCCATGTGTTCTCATTGTTCATCACCCACCTATGAGTGAGTATATACGGTGTTTCCTTTTCTGTTCTTGTGTCAATTTGCTGAGAATGATGTTCTCCAGATTCATCCATGTCCCTACAAAGGAGACCAACTCATCATTTTTGATTGCTGCATA
>CM052653.1:117700343-117740279 GCA_028533165.1 Leontopithecus rosalia | reverse complement strand
AGGATGCGGAGAAATAGGAACACTCTTACACTGCTGGTGGGAGTGTAAATTAGTTCAACCATTGTGGAAGACAGTGTGGCGATTCCTCAAGGACCTAGAAATAGAAATTCCATTTGACCCAGCAATCCCATTACTGGGTATATATCCAGTAATATACCCAAACTGGAAAATACTGCTTTACCACCTGTTGGGGATAAGTTGCAAATGGAATAATTGAGTGTGGTTTGTAGCTCTTTTGATGACCACCTCGCCTGGATACCCTCCCATAACCACTCTGCTGGTCAGCACCTCTTCCACGAGCTCTTCCTGCAAATCCTCCTCTAGATTCCCACTGTTGCTGTTGAAGATTCTGTTCCTTCGACATGGCTACTTTGATTTCACATTTACTAAGACCAACACTGTGATATTTCTTTTCCATTTTCTTCACTGGTTCTTCTTCCTTAAAGGTAATGAAGCAGAAGCCACACCTCTTATGGGTCTTGTCCATGAGGAGCTCTACGGATTCCACCTCACCAAAACCACCAAAGTACTCCCTTCTGTTCTCTTCAGGTGTATCTGGAGAAAGGCCACCAACAAAATGTTTCTTAACCGGCTCTTTTGTTTTCATGGCTTTGGCCCTTTTAGGATTGAACAGGGTAAGAACCTTCCCATTCAATTTATGTTCTTTCTGATCCATAACCTTATCTACACTTTCCGATTCTTTAAATAGCACAAAGCCAAACCCCTTTGATCGCCCTGTGATAGGATCTAACTTCAGAGTGCAGTCTGCAACTTCACCAAAATTGGAAAAGCAGTCCTTCAGATCTTTCTTTATAGTGTCCCAGCTAAGGCCTCCTATAAACATTTTCCATTCTTTCCGCTGTGCCGTCGCTGCTTCAGTGTGTCATGGGGAGGAGTCTGAATGGCTGTTAGAGTGGCCGCTGCACCGCGTCACTGAGGGACTGCGGCAGGGTGGAGTCCGTGCTACTGGTGGTGCTGGAGGGTGACAGAAAGGCTCAGACTAGGGACTGCTCTCAACTTTGCACCCGGCCGCCGCCCGTGCTCGGCGCGAGTCGTCTTCTGTTTTATCATAAAGCATTTCGCTAGCCTTGTCCTGATTGCTGACAGGTGTCTTCTAAGTCTTTGGAATGATAGAAGTGTCTGTTATTTAAGGCAGGCCCCTCAGATCACACCTGAGTTGAGTTTATGTTAATGAGGTGACTCAAGTGGGCACCAAAATACTTTCAGAAAGGCCATGCTGGACACAACAACTATGTGATTAGAGATTGGGGTTTTGAGCCAGCTGATCTTGGCCGAACCTCCTAGGAGAGGAGGGGGACTGGAGATTGAGTTTAATTGTGTGGCCAATGATTCAGTCAGGCCTATATAATTAAACGGCTGGAAAATCTGGCCCCTGAGGTTCAGGTGAGTTTGTCTGGTTGGTGATGTATGCAGTTGTGCTGGGAGGGGAAACGTTCTGAAGACATGGAAACTTCATGTTCAGAACCCTCCAGAGGTCACCCGTGCAGTCTCCTTTTTAGTGGTTTAGGCTTGTATCTTTTTGCTACAATAAAACTAGGCACCCAACCCAAATGCCCATCGATGATAGACTGGACAGGGAAAATGTGGCACATATACACCATGGAATATTATGCAGCCATCAAAAATGATGAGTTCGTGTCCTTTGTAGGGACATGGATGAACCTGGAAACCATCATTCTCAGCAAACTGACACAAGAACAGAAAATCAAACACCACATGTTCTCAATCATAGGCGGGTGTTGAACAATGAGAACACATGGACACAGGGAGGGGAGCATCACACACTGGGGTCTGTTGGGGGGAAATAAGGGAGGGATAGTGGGGGGTGGGGAGTTGGGGAGAGAGAGCATGGGGAGAAGAGCCAGATATAGGTGAAGGGGAGGAAGGCATCAAATCACACTGCCATGTGTGTACCTATACAACAATCTTGCATGTTCTTCACATGTACCCCAAAACCTAAAATTCAATAAAAAAAGAGAAAAAGAAAAATAAACTAGGCACATAAGGAGAGTGCTTTTCTGAGTTCTGTGAGCTGCTCTAGCATATTGTCAAACATTAGGAGGCAGTAGGAACGTCCACATTTGCAGCCAGTTGTTCAGAAGTCTGGGTGGGCTGGGAGCCCTCAATCTTGCAGCTGGTATCTGAAGTGAGAGCAGTCTTATGAGTCGAGGCTTTAACCTGTGATGTCTGTGCAAACGCTGAGTAGGTGGTATAAGAAATGCATTCTACCTGTTTCTCCTCAAAGTGGAGATGTGCAAAAGCTTTTCAGAACAAAGAGCGAAGACTGAAAGTTCCTTTGCCTTGCCTCCTGGAAACACTCTCTCCTCCATCATCACAACAAAAAGAAAGCTACAAAGGACTACCTTGCAAGCTGATGTGAGAATTCATGTAAAAAGTAGATGGTAAGATAAGCAGATTGCTTAGCACATAGAAGGTCTTCAGTAAAATATTGAAATACAAAAACATTGCTCAACTGCCAAGGCATAGCCAACATTATGGCCCCATATGTTCTCCAAAAGATCTCCATCTGAGTTGAGACACCCTGGGACCCTGAGAGAGCTAGTCCCTCAAGTGGAGTGACCCCGTGTCTGTTAGGGATGATGGGTTGGATGGGTTGTGGGAATCAGGAGGCCCCTCACGATATGGAAGACAGCTGCTGCAGAGGCTTGTTGAGGGTGAGAGCCAGATTGCCAAGGCCATGAGAAGAGGGTGCTGAGGATGCAGGCAAAGCTTGGCTGGGCTGAGAGGAGAGTACAGCAGCGGGGCGGTGGCTTCAGAGAGGAGCAAGTTCCTTTTAATTCCAAAATTTCCAACTCAAAGGATGAGTGGATCCAATGATAGTCAAGCCATTTCCACAAATGAAATATTTTCTTTTATAATTCCCCAGATTGGTTTGTAAGGAGGAGACTCAATCCTAGCCTCATGCAAATCTGGAGAATTCACACCTAGGATTCTTTGTTCCAGCCCCAAGGAAGAAATTCATCAGTGTCACTTACTGATCATCTATCACATGCCAGGCATCTCATATGCTTTATGTGTTAAGTAATGATAGCAGCTCCTCCAGGAAGGAATTCCTCATTCCATTTTACAGGTGATAACTCTGAGGTTTAGAGAGTTCTCCTTATCTGCTCACAATCACCAAGGGAATTAGCAGAGGGCTCTGTTGGGTTCCCTTTGACCTTTTCACTAACTGTCAATACTTCTGTACACTTGGTGGAAGAAGATGTGGGTACTTAAGCAAAGAATTCAGATTATTGAGTCCTCAAGGAGGAAGGAAGGAGGTTTATAGAATTGTGCAGGACGTAAAGAGAAGAACATGGATTTCAAGTTCATTCCTTGTCCCAAATCTTAGAGTTCCTGTGGTAGTTCCAAACCTGTAAAAATGCTTAAAACCAAGATGTGCCAAAAGCTAGAAACTGTTAAGAGATTTAGCTAATTGGCTAAATGAATTCAAAACTGAGTTATCAGCAACTGTTGAGAAGAATTCTGTTTGTGTGTCAGTTAGATCTCTGAGCTGTTGCAGCAAAGTCATGAGCAACCTCGTGAAGCCTTACATAAACAACTCGTGACCCACTCACACATGGGAGCTTTAACTGACAGGACCAGTTCAATGCAGACATGGGGAGTCCAAATATAATCCACTCATGTACACTGAAATGTTCTGGGATCTATATTTAAGATGTAAAGAGAGTTAAGTATATGAGTATACTTCTATACTTAATATACTTAAGCATATTAAGTATGATACAGATGCTTATATGCAAGTGTGGGAGTGAATATTTAATGGTTTTCATGTCTAATGCTGGATTTCTATTAAACGTCATTCCCTTGTGCAGATTTTGGGGGAGCTGGCTGACAGATTCCATTTTAATCATCCCTAATCATTAACAGTCATGGGGTTTGGTTCCAAACTGGTATGAAGTGAGAAAGGACTACACACTGAGGCTGGAGGAGGAGCCAAAAGTTACATGGAAGGGCAGAAGCAGGACAATTATCCATTGGGTTGACACATGGTCTCCATCTTCCATCCATCCATCTATCCATCCATCCATCCATCCATCCTTCCATCCATCTTTCCATCTAGTCATTCCATTAATACTTGTCTTTTCACTTTCTTTTTACATTTTAGCTCCAATATACTTCTTCCTCTAAAATCAACCAGAGAGGATGTTGTGTCAGGCAGGAAACAGGATGCAGAGTGGGAGGCAGGTGGGACCAGGAAGAAGTGTATTGGATGATGCTGCAGGGGTGCAGGGTCTGGTTCCATAACTCCAGCTTCACAGCCTAGATCTCCTTCACAGCTGCCGAGTGAGCGTGGACAAATTGCCCCAGCGACAGCACCCCGCTCCTCTGGATGTGCTGCCTCCCTCACCCTTTTCTGCATTTGAGATATGTCTTATGTTTTCTTCTTTAATAATCATGATTTGTGTTTCTTAACAGTTCATAAAACAGATGTCTTACAGTTATCAGTGCCAATTTCAATAAACAGAATATGAGCTTCCATTTTATTACATGTAAAATGCTGAAGATGATACTTAACTCACAGAATCCATAAGAGAAAAAAACAAGATAACATATATGAGATGATATATATGCCAACAAAACACAGATGTTATTGTTAAGTATTCAATATTATAATTATTGAGTGTCTGCAACTGGTGTGTCAGGCTAGCTTAAAAGCCACAGTTCTGAGAATGACATTTTCTAACAAATTTCCTGTTAACCTAAACTTTTTCTTTGACACTGTTGAACATCTTCAATTATCTATTGGGTTGACACATGGTCTCCGTCCTCTATGCATCCATCTACTCGTCCATCCTTCCATCCATCCACCCATCCACCCATCCACCCACCCATCCATCCATCCATCCTTCCATCCATCCATCCATCCATCCATCCATCCATCCATCCATCCTTCCATCCATCCATCCATCCATCCATCCATCCATCCATCCTTCCTTCCATCCATCCTTCCATCCATCCATCCATCCATCCACCCACCCACCCACCCACCCATCCAGTCATTCCATTAATATTTGTTGTCTTTTCACTTTCTTTTTGTATTTTACCTCCAATATACTTCTTCGTCTAAAGTCAGTCCTTAGTAGATTTCCATTTCCTAATGAGAAGAAACAGCCCCCTCCTGCCCAACCTCTCTTGGCCCTCACAGACAGTTATTTTATCACCCTCCAGATTGAACGAAGCCCATTTATTTCACCTTCTTGGAGAGGTCTTCTCTCACAGCCAATTTCTCATTTTAAAACAGTAAGCCCTTGTAGTAAAGGTGAGGAGAAGTAATATCAGTAGCAGCTCTTCACTGAGGGGAAGCACCCAGTCCTCTGGACTTCCTTCTCTGAGCTCAAGGGAAGCTTAGCAAGAGAGCTGCAGGTTAACAGCCTAGCAGAGAAGACAGCTGAATGTTGCTCAAGAGTGTTATTACCAGGGGAAATGAAAATAAATTAGAAAGATCCCCTTTCACCTGCCTGCCTAGGTTCTGAAAACTGCCCAACACAGACACCTTCTGTGATGGGAAAATATCTGCAGGATGCATTTGACATTTGCAGGGAAGGACTTTTATTCCCTTTTTCAAAATCCAGCAATTAAGCCTTGCCTCCAGGGCTCTCTCTTGCATTCTCACGTTGAAAGTATTAAATGCTCTCTGCTCCTCTCTTGCTGGGCAACATGCAGAGGTAAGAGAAAACCCTTACACCAGCTACATCTGTCACTTAGCACTCAAGACCATTTGCAACATCACCACATTACAGACAGAGGTGTGTTAGCACTGGGAAGTTTTGGGAGGGCCTCATCCAGGATTTCCTAGCCTGTGCCTTCTTGGCACATGGCTCTGTGAAATAAATATAAGCTCTATACACATGTTAAGTTGAGAGATGATGGGATATGTGTAATTCCACAGATATTTTTTCTGCAGAAATTTTTCAAGCTGTTAATATACTGACATTCATTTAAAATCTCCAGGAAGCAAATATAATTAAAATGTCTCATAAACGTATTTGAACCTTGCACTCCTGTTAGCATTTCTTAAAAGCAATGTCACAGGAGAGGGAGTTCTGTAGGTATTGCTACAAACCAATGCTCATAGATGGAGAAGCTGCAGCCTGACTTTTGAGAAGGAGCCAAGGTCACATGGGATGGCATCGTGAGAACCCAGGTCTCCTGTCTCCCTGTACAGCCGGTGTGGCAATCTGCTTCTTGTCAAACATATTACCAATATGCTTTATTGCTAAGATAAAAGAAGTCCAGAGGAATAGGAACACGTCCTCTCTTTTCTGTGATATTCCACTGTGGTCAAGAGAATAAAAAGATGGAGCAAATAAAACAGAAAGAATAAATAGTGTCGCTAATCTCCCTTTACTGAAAACTGTCAGGCCTCCTTCTTGCTCTCCTTCCTAGCCCTTCGTTTTCCCCACTCAGGGGCCAGAATCAAAGTGCAGGTTCCTTCCAAATGAACTCTACAAATAATTTCCTGGTTGGTTGCTTCGGTTTCCATTCTATTTCCAATTCTTCCTGAATGCCACAGTAATGATAGCTAACGTTTATGAAGCACACACAGCTTACAGGACTGCTCTATGAGCTTTACATGTATGGTCTCTGTATTCTCAACAGTCTTTTGGGGAAAATGTTTTTATTTGTTTTATTGAACATATGACTGTATGGAGGCACACAGAATTTTAGTAAATTGCCCAAGCTCACAAGGGTGGTAAGAGACAGAGCTGGGATTCAAATCTAAACAGTCCAATGCTGCCAATCACGAAATGTTTAACATTGCCTTCCTCTAGTTTGCCTTCCTTCAGGCCTGTCTCCATGGCTCCCTACTGCCTGTGGATGTCTCAGTGCCTTGTTGGCTCTCCACTCCTGGGCCGGCCGTCCTCTCCCAGCCTGTGTCCAGTGCCCTGTCTGAGTCCCTCACCACAGCCAGGGCCCTGACCTCATGCGATGCAGCCTGGCCTCGGGGCCCAACGTCAGACCCTCACTCTTGCTGCCACCCTCATTACCAGTCTGTTTCCTCTCCTCTCTCCTGCTGGGCACAGTTTCCTTTCGGCCTTCTTCTTAAAATCGCATTTGACAGCCCCAGCTCACGTCAACATTGTCCTTTTCTGACATCCCCTGGTGCCTGGAAAAATGGATAGTTCTTTTGTTTTGCCCTCATAATGTCACATCCACTCATCCCAGCAATTTAGCCACTTTATTTTTTACCTCTGTCTTCCTGAAACTAGACTTTACCCATCATGTGTCTAGTGAAGAGGAGGCACTCGGAATGTGTGCGCTGAATAAATTGTGAGCTACCGTAGAATGTATCACCTGACACTGGTGTGATAGCACAGCATATGACTTGGAGGAATTCACAGTGGTGACAGCACTGCAGTGACAATGATGACGGTGATGATCATTCATGGCAGACATGGTGTCAACATTGCCTTTTATGATGAGTGGCTCACAGCTGGACTGGAGATGCACAGAAAGGCCATATCCATATTTTACAGATGATGGTACTGAGTCTGTGAAACCAGACTTGACTTGCTGATGGAGATGAATGGAGAGCCAAGACATGAACACCAAATTGTCTGAACACCCCCAGGTGCTTCTTGCTCCCTGCGCCACTGCTTTTCCAAGAGAAGCGTTGCTCCACAATGTCTCCTGTCACTTTTGTTTTGATTTTTTTTTGGTGGGAAGAGTAAAATACACATGACATAAATCCAGCATTTTTGACATTTTTTATTGTGGTAAGATACACATAACATAACTCTGGCCACTGTAACCATTTTTAGGCATACCGTTTTGTGGCATGAAGTTAATTCTCATTCATGGTGCAACCATCACCACCATCCATTTTAAGAACTTTTTATCTTCCCCAAGTGAAACTATACACCCAGTAATTCCTAACCTCCTGACTCCACAACCCCCTGGAAACCCCCATTCTTTCTGTCTCTGTGACTGGCCTTATTCCAGGTACCTAATATAAGGGAAATCATACAATATCTGTCTGTTTAACTTCGAATAACATCTTTGAAGTTCTTCCATGTCGTAGCATGTGTGTGGCCTTTCTTTTTAAGGCTAAACATTATTTCATGGTAGACATCCGCAGGCAGTGGCTCCCTCCAGAGATCCGTGGAGGGTTCTTCGGTAGGAGACAGGCCTGAAGAAAGTCAAACTAGAGGAAGGCGGTGTTAAACGCTTCATGATTGGCAGCACTGGACTGTTTAGATTTGAATCCCCGCTCTGCCTCTTACTATCCTGGTGAGCTTGGGCAATTTGCTAAAATTCTGTGTGCTTCTGTGCAGTCATGTACAATAAAACAAAAATACCTACTTCAAAATGCCGTTGAGAAGACAGAGATCATACATGTAAAGCTCATAGAGCAGTCCTGTAAGCTGTGTGTGCTTCATAAACATTAGCTGTCATTACTGTGGCATTCAGGAAGAATTGGAAATAGAATGGAAACTGAAGCAACCGACTAGGAAATTATTTGTAGAGTTCATTTGGAAGGAATCTGTGCTTTGATTCTGGCCCCTGAGTAGGGAAAACGAAGGGCTAGGAAGGAGAGCAAGAGGAGGCCTGACAGTTTTCAGTAAAGGGAGACTAGGGGCATTATATATAATATAACATAGTACAATACAATGTATAATATTATGTACATCACATTTTGTTTATTCATCCACTTGTCAATAGACACTTGAGTTGCTTCCACCTTTTGGCTTTTACGAATGATGCTGCTATGAAATGGGTATATGCATGCCTATTTCAGCTCCTGCTTTCACTTCTTTTAAATATATAACAAGAAGTGGAATTGCTGAGTCATAAGGTAATTTCATCTTCAATCTTTTGAGAAAAATTACTGTTTCAATGGGTGGAAAACACACTGTTATCTATAGAAGCTGCACCACCTCACCTTCCTACCAGCAATGCATAGGGTTTCAATTTCTTCACATTCTCACCAACATTTGTTACTTTGTCATTTCATGATAGCCAAACTAAGGGGTGTGAAGTGGTGCCTCACTGGGGTGTTGACCATTCTAAAGTGAACAATGTAGTGGTCTTTAACACGTTCATATGTTGTGCAAATATCACCACTATCTAGTCCCAAAACATTTTCATGTCTTCAAAAGGAAGTCCTTACCTGTGAGCACTTACTCTCCATTTCCTTGACAACAACTGATTTGCTTTCTGTATCTATGGATTTGCCTATTCCAGATATTTCAAATAAATGGAATCCTTCAGTACACGACCTTTTGTGTCTGGCCTCTTTTATTTAGCATAACATCTTCAAGGTACATCCACATTGTAGTACGTATCAGCACATGTGATGATTAATTTTAAGTGTCAATTTGGAACACATCACCATGCACGTTGCTGTGACAGTATTTTTGGGAGACATTAGTATTTAAGTCAATAGACTTTGAGTAAAACAGATTACAATCTATAAAGTGGCTAGGTCTCATCCAATCAGGTGAAAACCTCAATAAAAAGAGTGAGCCCTCCCTTACCTCCCACTGCAGGAATTCTGTCAGAAACTGCCCTCAGACTCGAGCTGTAACATCAACTCATCCCTGGGTCTCTGACCTGACAGCCTGCCCTAAATTTTGAACTTGCCAGCCTCCACAACTGCATGAACCAGTACTTTGAAATCAATTTCTTTCTATATACACATGCTATTGACTCTGTTTTGCTGGCGAACCTTGACTGTTATAGTACTGTGTTGTTTCTACGGATGAATACTGCTTCACTGCATGGAGAGAACACATTTTGCTTGTCATCAGTTGAAGGACACTTCGGTTGTTTTTTCTGCCTTTAGCTATTGTGAATAATGTTTCTATGAACATCTGTGTACACTCTTTCCTTTGACACCTGTTTTTAATTCTTCGGGTTGTATAACTAGGAGTGAAATGGCAACTCCTCAGTAAGTTGAACATGGAATCAGAATGTGACCCATTCTGATTCCATATTTAACTTACTGAGGAGTTGCCATTGCTGGTTCTTACTGTAATTCTACATATTAATTAAACTTTTTTTTTCCACAGAAGCTGCACCATTTCATGTTCCCATTAGCAGCTTATGAGGATTACAATTTCTTCGTCTTTGTCCACATCTGTTCTTTACTTTCTTTTCTTATTACAGCTATCCTGGAGGCTGTGAAGTCGCATTTCACTGTGGTTTTGATTTGCATTTCCCTAAATTACTAGCCATTTGTATATCTTTGTTGGTGAAATGGTTAATCCAAATATCTATTTTAGGTGAGGATTTACAAAAACACTCCTTTAGTTTCCTGAGGAAACTCTAGGGAAGAAGACTCTTTGCTCTCGGTGGAAAGTTGCCTGTGTTGGGGAAATTCTAGAAATATTGGTTCCAGCTCTCCCATGGCTCCTTCGTGCTCCCTCCAGGTCTGTGAAAACTGCGGTGTCATTACTGAAGCTATTACTTATCCGAGTTCTAGGTTTGGAAGACGTATACATTCGTTCTGTTATTTAATCCTTACTGCCACCCTGTAAGTTATAGTTAGGAAAATTCATTCACATTTTTTAAAAATTGAGAAAAAAAATGAAAAGAAAAAAACGATTTCCTCCCTTTCTAGAGAGCAGTGACCTTATTGATAATTTCTAAGACAGATTTTTTTGAGATGCAATTCATATACCACACAACTCATATATTTAAGTGTACTGTTTAATAATTTTGATTATAATCACAGTTATACAAACATGACCATGATCAATTTTAGAATATTTTTATCACTTTAAAAGTAACATTATGCCAATTAGCACTAATTCTACATTTTCCCTCAAACTTCTCCATCCTAGACAGCCACTAAACTTCTTTCCCCATAGATTTAACTATTCTAAACATTTCATAGAAATGGAATCACACAATGTGTGGTCTTTCGTGACTGGCTTCTTGCAATTTAGAAAACGTTTTCAAGGTTCATCCATTTGTTTCATGTGTTCAAGACAATGCCCTTTATTCTTTTTTCGTCACTAGGTAATATGCAATTTTATGGATATATCCCACGGCATTTACTAATTCTTAAGTTGATGGACATTTTGGCTTCTTCCAATTTTTGGCTATTATGAAAAATGTCCTGGACAAATTTTACTCTGGACATACACCTTTATTTCTCTTCAATATATACCTAAGAGTGGGTCATACGACAATTCTATGTTTAACAGTGGTTGCACTATTTTACAATCACGCCAGTAGTATATGAGGGTCAGATGTCTCCAAATTATTGTCAACACCTAATATTTTATGTCTTTTTAAATTTTAGCAATCCTAGTGGATGTGAAGTGGTACCTCACTGGAGCTTTGATTTTCACTTCTGTAATGCATAATGATAGCATCTTTTTGTGTGCTTATTCAGCCTTTGTATGTCTTCTTTAGGGAAATGTTAATGTATATCTTTTGCCCGTCTTTTATTTTATTTTTTTTTTTTTGAGACGGAGTTTCGCTCTTGTTACCCAGGCTGGAGTGCAATGGCGCGATCTCGGCTCACCGCAACCTCCGCCTCCCGGGTTCAGGCAATTCTCCTGCCTCAGCCTCCTGAGCAGCTGGGATTACAGGCGTGCGTCACCATGCCCAGCTAATTTTTTGTATTTTTAGTAGAGACGGGGTTTCACCAAATTGACCAGGATGGTCTCGATCTCTTGACCTCGTGATCCACCCGCCTCGGCCTCCCAAAGTGCTGGGATTACAGGCTTGAGCCACCGCGCCCAGCCCCTTTGCTCATTTTTAATTGGGTTATTTATTTTGTTATTGAATTGTAAGTATTCTTTGTACATTATAGGTAGAAGTTCTTTATGACATATTTGATTTTCAAATATTATTCACTGAGTTTTAAAAAATTTTCTCAAAAGGTATATTTATAGCACAGAGTTTTTTTAACTTCATATGTGTATATATTCACCTCAATTAGCCTGTTTTTGCATTTTTATAAAGAAATGCCTGAAGCTGTGTAATTTATAAGGAAAAGAGGTTTAACTGACTTAGAGTTCTTCCATTGTGCAAGCATGGCACTGGCATCTGTTCCTGGTGAAGCCTCAGGAAGCTTCCAATCATGATGGGAGGCAGAGGGGAAACCTTTGATTACATTTTTCAGAGTTTCTATAAAGTCAGAACTGACAGTTTTTAAAACATTTTTTTCTTTTTTATTATACTTTAAGTTCTGGGATACATGTGCTGAACGTGCTGGTTTGTAACATAGGTACACACATGCCATGGTGGTTGGCTGTACCCATCAACCCGTCATCTACATTCGGTATTTCTCCTAATGCTATCCCTCCCCTTACCTCACAACCACTGACAGGCCCTGGTGTGTGATGTTCCCCTCCCTGTGTCCATGTGTTCTCGTTGTTCAACTCCTACTTATGAGTGAGAACATGTGTGTTGGGTTTTCTGTTGCTGTGTTAGTTTGCTGAGAATGATGGTTTCCAGCTTCATCCATGTCCCTAAAAATATATATATTTCTGTGTAGGCACAAGAGCTAGGAACTTCATGGTCTGCCATTTGCTGACATCCAAGTACTTACGTTTTGATATCCTTTTTTCAAGATTATTTTGATTATGCTCTTCTTGAATTTAAAATACAACTTTTAGGATGATCTTGTCAATATCTGCAAAGAAAAAAAGCCTAAGCCAGCTGGGGTTTCGATAGAGATTGTGTTAAATCTGCAGATCAATTTGGAGAGTATTGCTATCTAAACATTATTAAATTTTCTAATCTGTTTATTTACATCTAATCATTTATTTCTATCTTTAATTTCTTTCAATGTTTTATACTTCTCAATGTACAAGTCTTGTACTTTCTTTTGGTAAATTTATCCCCAAGTATTTCATTCCTTTTCATACTGTTATAAATAGAATTATTTAATTTCATTTTCAGATTGTTCATTGTTAGTGCAAAGAAATAAAATCATAAATTAATTGCTAAATTTACTAAACCCACTTATTGTTTCTTTCCTGAATTCATTTATTAATTCTAATGGTGATTCAGTGCATTATTTAAGACTTTCTTTATCTAAGTAATTTTGCCAAACTCATTTATTATTTCTAATTTTGTGTGAATTATCCTACATTTTCTATATACAAGGTTATATACTTGTCACATACAAGTACTTCTATTTTTCAACTATGGGTACATTTTATTTTTTCTTATTTATTTGACTTGTGTAGAACTTCCAGGAAAATTTTGAGTAGAAATAGCAACGGTGGAAATCCTTATCTTATTCCTGATCTCAGGGGAAACATTCTGTCTTTTGCTATTAGAGATGCTGCTTATATATTTCATAGATCCCTTTAGCAGGTTGAGAACATTACTAAACCCAGTTGATGTTCATATCATGAAAGCATGTTGTTGGATTTTTTTCAGAAGTGTTTTCTGTGTCTACTGAGATGATCATGTGTTTTCTGTCCTTTATTCTTCTATGGCATATTACGTCAATTGAGTTTTGGCTTTTAAACAAACTTTACATTCTTGGGATAAATTCTATTTGGCAATGGTGGATGATTCATTTTATATGTTGCTAGAGTTGTTTTGCTAGTATTCTGTTGAGGGCATTTTTGTCCATACTCATAAAGTTATCAATCTATAGTTTTCTTTCTTGTGATATATTTCTCTGGTTTTGACAGCCAGGTATTACTGGCCTTACAAAATTAAGTAGAAAATATTCCATTATCTTCCAAGTTTCAGAAGATGTTGTGAAGAACTGATGTTATTTTCTTTTAGTAATTGATGGAAATCACCAGTGGAGCTGTATCTGCAATTGTCCTTATGCAAACTTTAAAAACACATTGATAATTTAATTGCTTTGTTTAGATTTATTGAGATTTTCTATTTCTTTTTGAATCACTTTTGGTCATTTATATTAATAATGTTATCATCAAGTATATTACCTTTGTATATGTCATAGACACAACAATAATTGCTTGATAAATCAGTTAAGAGAAGAAAGGGAAGCATATATCCAATTACACTGCCTATTGTAATTACAATTGCTGTTATTTTTTGATTTTTCACTTGGATTAGAATTACTCTCTGGGTCACTTCCTTATGTTCTGAAAATCTTCCTGTATTATTTCTGTAAGGCACATGTACTAGGAATGAATTCTACGTTTTTCTTTATTTGAAAGCATATTTATTTCATCTCATTTTCATGGGTAATTTTGACAGATAAAAGATTCTTGGTTGACAGTTTTTCTTCTTCTTCAGCAATTTGAACATGTCATCCCACTGCCTCTGGCCTTCATTGTTTCTGACAAGCATTCTGCTGTTAATCCTCTTGAATTTCCCATGTTCATAACAAGTAATTTTTCTCTTGTTGCTTTCAAGATTTCTTTTTTTCTGTATCTTTCAATATTTTTACTGTGATGTGTCTGCATGTGACCTTCTGTAGTTAGTCCTACTTTAAATCATCTGAACTTCTTGTATGTGCATATTAATGTTTTCACCATGGGAAGTTTAAAAATATCATTTTTTTGTGTACTTTTTGCTCTTCTTTTTCTGGACTCCCATTATCCATATGTTAGTGCACTTGATTGTGTCCCATATTTCTCATAGGATGTATTCATTTCAATTTTTTCTTTATTATTCCAATTGCATAATATCTACTGATATATGTTTAAGTTTGGTGATTTTTTTTTAAATGTCAGATCATGACAACTGTTGAGCTTCTTTAGTGAATTTGTCATTTATACTATTGTACTTTACAACTCCAGAATTTTCACTTAAAAATTGATTATTTCTTAATAGTCTCTTTTAAAGGGGCATTGTCATTATACATTTATTGTCTTTCGGCCTTATTTTATTTAGTCTTTGAATATATTAATAATAGTTCATTTGAGACTTTATCTCCTAAATTCAACATTGGGTCCTCTCACTGGCAATTTCTGTTGCCTTCTTTTAATTAGCTATGTATTAGCCACATTTTCCTATTTTCTATCACATCTCAAAATTTTTAATTAAAAACTGAATATTTTAGAAAATGTATTATAGCAAATCTAATTCTTCCTCCCCACAGGGCATGCTGTTATTCTTGTTTGTTTTTCTTATTTGTTTAATGTCATTGCCAAATGATTTCGGTGAAATCTATTTCCTCCACAGTGGTCTCTGAATGTCCTTCCTTGGAGGACTTTGCCTTGGGCAGGCGTCTGGTCACCCTGGAATGACATGGTTTCAGTAGGGCTTTCTTTTACTGTCCCTATCAAGGAACTGGGGCAAGGAAAATTGGAGGCTAGTTTTTCTCAGTTATCATTATTCGAGGTAGAGCTTCCACTTCCAATTGGGGGATAGATAGAGCAAAGGACTCTCAGCCCTCTTGAAGGCCTTGCTTGGAAAAGAACTTTCAGAACAGAGAGTTGAAGTGGATGAAAAATTCTGGAAGACTACCCCTCCCAGAAAAATCCCAGCCAGAAAAATTCCACTCCCAGGAAGCCCAGAGGGAGCACTTCGTCCGAGGGAGACCACGCTGCAGTGATCTCCTAGGACACAGATGTTCTTCCTTCTATCAAAGTTTTAATTAGCGGCTTTTAGAAACCTAGCACTGAGATTCACCAGCCAAGGGGACACAGAAACAGAAAATATGACTCTCCTACAGATGCTCAGTAATTTGGGAGAATACATTTTGATAAAAGAAACAAAATACACAACTATTTTTAATAGTTAATGAGTTCTCTCAGTTTAGTGGGTAAAAATACAATTTTTAAAAATACAATTTCTTTGGAATTTGTTTTGTATAATTTTCACCATTTCACTGCTTAAAATTAACATTTAAGTCTGATTTAAAACCTCAATCTTCTTTTTTTAATGAGCTGTCTTTTTAAAATTGAAACATCAAACTTTAAAATACAAGGTCTTAGGTATTATTTATCATCTTTTGTTTCTGAAGCTGGACAAATCTCACCTCTCATTTGGCTAAGACTTTCCTCTTTTGGAGGCAGAAATGCCATCGACTTTTTGGTTTTATATCTTGTCTAAATCAAAGCATTACACGTGTAAGGCCATTTTCTTCAAGATTTAACTTATCTTTTCGGGGCTTCTTGAACCTAGCACACCTGGTCTCATTCAAATAATGTGAATATACTTTTCTCACAAGAAAGTCTGTAGTTTAAGAAGAGACTTGCATTGCCGTAAAGACATAGATGCAGCAGTGAAGAATCCCAGTGGTACCCACAGGGATGCTTACAGAGGGTGCAAACTACAACTATGTCCTTTCTCTTGCCCCAGTGGTGGTTGTCCCAAAGTTCCTTATTTTCCCCAAGGAGACTGAGCTTGACAATGATGAGACTGAGGTCTTGCCACAGGTTCCTCTGGGTCCTTCACAACAGTTGGGTGTGCATTCAGAATGACGCTGATACGTTCTGGGATGGTTCCTGAGTTACTTTTTGTCTTCACTGTAAATTCAGCAAAGAGCTCAATGCTATTTTGAATTTAAAGTTTCTCCTCATTCTACCTCATAAATGCCACTTCTATGGTGACATTTTTCCCTTCTCCTCTTTTTGATTTAAATCCTCTTGTATTCGGGAAGGAAGCTATGGATGGAGGAAGGCAACTAATTTGTTGCTGACATGGAAAAGCCATTCTAGTCATCTTGAGTAGTCTGGTTTTGCATAGCGTTTGCTCTTCCCCATATAGATGTGTCAGATGTTATCTGACACATGGGGACAGTGTCACATGTTATCTCAGCCTCCCTTTTCCTTTGAAATACCATTTCACCCTTAGGACAGCCTGGGGAAGTACCAGGCTCGATTTAGATCATGAGAACTCAGTAAATCTCAATCTTTTTTGCACCTTGATGATCAAATGCAAGGAAAAAGACCATGCAGGGCCTCGCACAGATGCACATTGTGGCAGATTGCATATTCTACATTATAACTACTGAAAAATCTCAGAGACAAGAGCGCTCCCTGACCTTTCTGGTGTTTGCTCAAAGTTTCTTAAAGGGAGTGAAAAGATTACAGAAGTTAGAAGCTGATTTCATAATCTTAGAACAACAAAACTGGGAATTATTAGAGAATATCTTGACATATTAGAGCTGATGAATTGTTAGTAGGTGCTGAATGTGCTGCATAAAGCAGATACCCTTGTTTGCCGCTGCCCTTACCCAAATGACTGGTATGCCAGTCATTTGCCCTGTGGATCATAATATGCTTGGTGAATTACCGGATAATAAACATGATGTGCTAAAGGCTTTTTCTTGGAGTGGGGATTACTTCCGGAATAGTACAGTCAGGACCAAAAAAAATATCTGCTCCTCTATAAAATCAATGACAACACTTGCAACATTTTTCAAAGACAGGGTTTTTAGAACCCTGAGAATTAACCAAGTCTTTCAACAATCCAGGGAAAAGGCTGAATGTCAGTACTAACAGAGAGCTTTATTGTATTTCAACTCATCTTATTTCCATTTCACTCATCAGTTCTGCAGTAGCCTTGAAAACAGACAAACTTACCATTACAGTAGCTATGAAAGCTAATCACCTAGGAGCCAGAGGATGAAGCAGATTTAGAACTCTCCTAAAAAAAGCTCCATTTGCATAGAATTGTTATCATTAAAAGGTCTGGCAGTTCCCTGGAAAACCCTACTCAACTGTTTTGTCTTTATTTGATCTGAGCAAAGCACATTTGTTGTGAACAACCTTTTCTCAATGTCATCTATGAAAATACTCAGGGGCGTGTGTTTAACATCGCAGTTTCTGAAGTGGTGATGACAGTAGAGGCTGACAAAAAGTCCATTAAAACCCCTGAAAGGAAAATCTGGGGAATTCAATGTCCATGGAAGGTATTGGAAAGCATTCGCAGATTCCCGAGGACCTAGAAGGCATCACATATTTGCAAGACTGCATATATGCCCAGGGATAACCCGAGAAATTCTCTCCCTCAGGCTGACTTTGAGGGTTTGCAGAGGCAAGAAGTGAAGACAAAGGCAGAGTTCTAAGCCACCTGACTGATGTGATCTCGGAGGTATGTCCTAACCTGTCATCAGCGCTCCTTGCTAGAGGCAGGCAGACTTAGTAAGATGTTTAAGAAGATTTCTGAAAATCTTTAGCTGACCACTAATGCTTTAGTGAACAAAATTCCTGAACAGAATTTGTTCAGGAATCACTAAACAAACAGTAACAACAACAATGTGGCAGAACCAAAAGGTAGACACAGAGATCAGTGAGCTATCACTGCGAGTCTGTAAATAAACCCTCACACATAGGTTTAATTACTTTTCAACTAGGGTGTCAAAATAATTAGATTTTGTTGAGACAACTAGATATCTACAAGCAAGAAAATGAGCTTGAACCCTTTCCTCACGTGTGACGAGCCCTTATGTTATCTAAACACTCCCTTCCCCTCCATATTATTCCAGAGAAAAGCCCAATGTTATTTCATCCATTGAATTTTAGTATCTCTAAAATATAAGGACTCTTGTTTAAAACATAGCCCTACTACCACTATTAAGTTTCAAAAAATCATGAATTCTTTGTAACCAGCAAATATTTATTCGATGTTCAAAATTTCTCTGCTTTCTTGTAGGAAATACTTTCACAGCAGGATCCTTTGAATCAGGATTCACATTTTGCATTTGGTCAATACGTCCATAGATTCCTCCCCTCAACTTCTATGTCTTTTTTCTTTGCAATTTATGTTTTGAAGAAGTAGGCTGCTGGTCCCATTGAGTTTCTCAAGCTCTGGGTTTTGCCAATTGCATCCCTGTGACGGCATTGAACATGTTCTTTTGTTCACTGAATTTCCCATAAACTGGAAGGTAGACATAGAGAGCTGATTGTTCACACAGTCAGTGTTTTGGTGCTTATCTCAATTTCTGGATGTAACCCAGATAGTTTTCAATGGCATCCCTACTTTCATTTGTTACACTGTGGTCAATTTCTTCTCTCCTGCCTGGTCTCTAGGGCCATGCATGTTAGACTTTCTGATATTGCTCCACAGATCCCTGAGCTTCTGTTTGTGTGTGTGCGTGTCTGCGTGTGTGTGTGTGTGTGTGTGTGTGTGTGTGTGTGTGTGTGTGTTGAGACGGATTCTCATTCTGTCACCAGGCTGGAGTGCAATGGTGCGCGATCTCTGCTCCCTGCAACCTCCGCCTCCCAGGTTCAAGCAATTAACTGCTTCAGCCTCCCGAGTTGCTGGACTACAAGCACGCACCACCACACACAGCTAATTTTTTGTATTTTAGTAGAGACAGGGTTTCCCCACGTTGGCCAAGATGATCTCAATCTCCTGACCTCATGATCTGCCCACCTTGGCCTCCAAAAGTGCTGGGATTACAGGTGTGAGCCTCTGTGCCTGGCTTATTTCTATTCATTTTATCCATCGTTTTTTATTGTTGTGTTATTCAGATATGTTAATGTTTATTCATCTATCTTCAAGATCCTTTTCTTTCTCATCTCCATTTTATTTTGAGCCCTTGCAGCAAATTTTATTTCCGAAGCTATAGCTTTAACTTCTAACATTTCCCCTTATTTCTTTCTTACCATTTTTATTTGTCCTCTGTGAATGCTTATCTTCCATTCATTTCAAGGTTTTGGGGTTTCATTTGTTTTTTGCTTTTATCACATGGAACAGTGTAACAGTAGCTATTTTATATTTTTTCTGCTGTTTATTTCTACATTTGGAGCATTTTAGGGTTTGCCTCTGTTGACTGTCCTTTTCCTTGAGAATTGGTCATATTTTCTTGGTTGTTTGTTGCATAACTCTGGATTGTATCCTGGACATTGCTAATATTACACTGTGTGAGCTCTGAGTTCCGTTACAAGGCTATGGATAATTTTGGATTTTCTCTTTTAGAGGTCAGGCTTATACCACAGAGTGTTTTGTTTTTGCTATGCACCTGTGAGTCTGTCCCTCACACAGAACACTGAGGGTTGAGTCTGACACTTGTGCTGTGGTTTAGATACTACCTCAGTTCCCAAAACCTTTGCTATGCTTGTTTGGTCTCTGTCAGTGTAGCTCAGGGGTGGCACTACAGCGAATGTGATTTCTATGGAGAATAATGAATTCCTTGATCAGTGCTCTCCTCTCTGGCATCACCCCCCCGATACTCTGCAGATCACCCAAGGTTTCCCCGTCCCCCAACCACAGCTCTGTCCCAACGTCAGGCCCCAGTTGTGGAGCTGTGAGGCAGTGCAGCAGTGTGTGCACTTAACTTGTTTGAGCTGTTGGAGGCAGGGGGCAAATGGCATTCTTACCTCCATGAAGGTCTCTTCTCTACATTTTGATTTCTTTCCACATTCTGCCTGTTTTCGTTTACTGTTCCTTGTTCTCAGGCTGTTGCTTTACATAGTTCGTCCTAAGATTTTAGTTGTAATGAGTAGGAATGTTCAGCTGTAGTGTGTTTAACTGAAATAGGGAAATCTCTGACTGCTTTTTAAATTTTCTCCTTGTCATTGGTTTTAAGCAGTTTTTCTAAGAGTGGATTTCTTTCTCTTTAGCCTGCTTGGAACACAAGACTTCTTGAATACGTATATTTATATAATTCATCAGCTTTGCAATGTTCTTATTTATTCTGTCTTCAGTTTTGCTTCTTTGTCCTGCCTTATGGGATACTGGTGGCTCACATTTTATATTTTCTTGCTATATTGCTTGTCTTTCGCCAATTCTCCTGTTTTTCATACCTTTTTTCTGTCTTTCTGCTTCATTCTGGTTAATTTATCAATTTCTTTCCTCAGTTGAGTCCAGACATTTGTGAACCCACTCACCGAGGTCTTCATTTTGGTCATTACATTTTTCAGTTCTTAAATTTCTATTTGGTCCTTTTCTATAGTCTCTAATTCTGTGCTTAAATTTTCAACCACTGGTATTTTCTTTTACTTTTTTTTAGTAAATAAAGTATAATTTAACATTTCTAACTGATTCATTCATTGTTTGTCTCCCCATGTGCTTGCTTATTTTTAATTATCTCACGTATATTTTGTTCGTTTATTTGTAAGAATAATTCGAGGCTTAGGATGGTGTCATACTCTTCCTGAAGGCATTTGCCTCTTACATTTTCCAGGTAATGCTGGGTCACTTCCACCCAATATCAGGATATGATTATTTTAAAGTAAGCTGCATGCCAAGCATACTTTTAGTTTGTCTTCACTGACAGCGACCGTTCTCTTGGTGCTCCAACTCAAATTGAGGGGATTATCATGGTACACCTTGGCTGACTCTACAAAAAACGTTTCTGAACCAGCACTTAGAAATCAACAAACCACCTTAGGGAAAAAACAGCCCCAAATGCTGTACTTACGTTTCAGGGCCTCTGTCTTTTCCTGAGTTCTACATGGCAACTCTTCACTATTTTCATGTCTCCAATGCCTTTATTTACTGGTGTTTCTGAGATAGAGTCTCATGCTGTCACCCAGGCTGGAGTGCAGTGGTGCAATCTTGGCTCACTGCAACTGCCACCTCCTGGTTTCAAGCAATTCTCCTGCCTCAGCCTCCCTAGTACCTGGGATTACAGGCACCTGCCACTATACCCGGCTATTTTTTGTATTTTTAGTAGAGACAGCGTTTCACCATGTTTGCCAGGGTGGTCTCAAACTCCTCACCTCAGATAATCCACCTATCTCAGCCTTCCAAAGTGCTGGGATTACAGGCTTTTATTTTGTTTTGATTTTATGATAGTCCTCAGTCAGAGGACTGGTTCCTATCTTAGTCCACCATTGCTGTGACTCCCCCAGGGTCATTACCTCCACTGCCAGGTAAGCATGCATAGGGAAGGACATGGAAGATACACCTGAACAGCAACCCACTGCTATGCAGGAATCCATGGTTGGCTAATGCTTCTCTTCTTTCTTCAGTATTGCCTTCAGAATTTTATATGGACAGCCAAAATGTGCAGTTCTCAGTTCCTTTTAAATTATAAATGCCCGGAAGGGATGAGTGAGACTTCTGTTTTATTTCTTTGAAGGAAATGGTCTTGCTCTCCCTTCCTCTCTTTGGAGTGTGAATGCGGTGCTGAGCCCTCTTACCATGTGGACAGAACTATGCATTAGAGACACAGACTAGCAAGATGGAAGCAGAATAATAGGTTATGAATGCTGTGAACCCATCGTACTGGTCCTTAGCTACCTGGTCAGCTGGCTGCATTTGTATTTTAAGCCATTGCTTTTTGAGATTTCCACCAGGCTGTCTGTGCCCTGATAAATAAAAATGTATTACCAAGAGTGGGCTGCTGCTAAAAAAAAGCCAAATACATGTAATAATGCCTTAGTGGAATGCAGGTAACCTCTAGAAACTGGAAAACACAAGAAATTGGTTCTGCTCTAAAGCCTCCAGAAAGCAGGTGCCCACACCTTGATCTTAGCCCTGTCAGACTCATGCTGGGCTTGTGGCCTTCATGACATTAAGATAATAAATGTATGCTCTACCTAAGTCCCCAAGTTTGTGGTAATTTGTGATAGAAGCATAGGAAAGGAAGAAGCTGAGGTAGGATTCAGTCCCAGTCCCAGACTGTCTAACTCCAAGCCCTGCATAATTCCCTTTTTCTGGTGACCTTCCTTATGCCATAGGAAATCACTGGTAAAACCGTCTGGGCAAAGCTGTGAAGGGAGACCGTGTGCTCACATGGCCTGCGGGGAGAACCCAGAACGCCAGCACATGCTTGGTGTACCTGCTGCTCATGGCAAAGCCTGGGGGAAATACTAAAGTGGGCTTTGGAGGAAATCTTTCAGAAGAACAGCATTGTCTGTGGCAGAATAGTGGTTTCAAGTCATTATGTAGCAATTCTGGTTAAGAACCTTCAGCTGGACAACAGGGCTGTCCTGATGGCATCAATCAGGTAAGGAGAGCTACCCACCCATGCCTAGCATTTTAGACGACCTCAAGACAGACACCAGGAGCTGAGAGGGAGAGACAGCAGAGCACAGAGGCCATCGAACAAGGACCAGAAGTTTCAGGAGTGAAAAGTCTACCCGGAGGAGCTCCCTTAAGCTGCAGATGCAAGCAGACACCACACAGAAATGTTTAATAAAGTCTGGCCCTGGGTCTCCAGGCCTCTGACAATCACCTCTAGGAATTTCCTCTAAAAGATAAGGTAAACAGTCCCTCAAAAAGGGCCTTGTCTCTGATGTCCATTGTACGACAAGCCATGGAGAACCAGAGGCAAAGAACAGCTTCTTGAGGGCAAATCCAGGCGTCATGAAAGAAAATGAACACAAGAATTCACCTGGGGGCAAAACATGGAGTGACCACGTGGACAGTGCATGGAAGACGCTCCACTGCAGAGGTGGCAAACGAGTGTATGTTTCGCAACTGGGATCCCTGCAATAGCTGAATGGGGCTTTATGTTCTGTTTTTTGGAGCGAGGATGAGTACGGTATCTGACTGGAACAAGGGTACTCATGGATATTTGAGTGTCGACAAGATGTACTAATCTTAATGTACAAAACGGAAGCTTTGGTTTCTGTGAGTCCATGGTTTCCCAGCTAAAGGTTGCATGCGTCATCCTCCCATGCAGCTGGGGATGGCCATGTAACAGAGCTCAGCCCCAAAATGTGTGCCTTAGAGTCCTCTCCTTCCTCCCCTCCCCTCTCCTCTAGCTGCAGTGTGGGTAAAGAACTAAGCGGTGATGGGCTTCGGGAATGAGTGTGTGTGCAGGTGTGGCAGAGATCCAGGTGGAAGGGGCCTGCCCGCCAGCGGGACTGATCCATCATAGTCACTGGGATTAGCGGTCCCAACTGTTCCTTCCTGGAAAAGTGAAGTTGCGCCTCATTGAAGCAACCCTATTGCGGAGTCTTCTGTGACAGAAACCTGGCTTGTTATCTAACAATATCTACAAGTCAACATTATGTGTCCTGCTTTTGATTTAGTAACGAGGAAAATAGTTACATCTGAGAATACATCAAACCGCAGCCACGAAATGTGTGTGTTTTTATTCAGTCCCCTCTTCCGAGAAATGGGCAGTGAGCATAAAATTCTGATCTCCCCCATAAAAGTGCCCTGGCTGTCTGACAGAAAGCTGGGTGTATGACATTTTAGAATGAAGACTGAAATAAAAAGGTATCTCCTCCTGGTACTGAAAATGTCAGCAAATCATTTATATGATTTTGAAAGACTTATTCAAGTGCAAGTGCTATACCACGAGTGGATTGAGTAACTTGTAAAACCTCAAACTATTACTTTTACAGCTGAAGTTTTAAAGCTCAGGATAATCAGGTTTTTGTAGGAAGACTAAAATATAGTCCAAATTGCTCAATCACTGCATTTGGCTCATTCTCAGCATTTAATGCTTGCTTTACTCTTCTGATAAAGGAATCGAGTATATCTTCTGATGGGAAATATTAGAAAGCAAATCTAATTCCTGCAGTAGATCATGAGGAAATGCAGCCCACAGCTTAATGGAATCTTACAGGGAGACTGGGAGTTAATATGCCACTCTGTTTTGACCTCCAAGACTTCTATGTTTAGTGTCTGATGAAGCTCGCAAAGTAATTTTTTTGACTGTTTTCTTTTAAATTTTACTTTCAGTTCTGGGGTACATGTGCTGAACGTGTAGGTTTGTTACATAGCTATACATGTGCTGTGGTAGTTTGCTGTACCTATCAAACCATCATCTAGGTTTTAAGCCCCACATACATTAGGTATTTGTCCTGATGCTCTCCCTCCTCTTTTCTTCCAAGCCCTTGACAGGCCCCAGTGTGTAATGCTTCCTTCCCTGTATCCATGTGATGTGTTCTCATTGCCCAACTCCCATTTATGATTAAGAACATGTGGTGTTTGATTTTCTGTTCTTGTGTTATTTTGCTGAGGATGATGGTTTCCAGCTTCATCCATGTCACTGCAAAGGACATGAACTCATTTTTTATGGCTACATAGTATTCTATGGTATATATGTGCCATATTTTTTCTTATCCAGCATATTCCAACCATCGTGAAAGACAGTGTGGCAATTTCTCAAAGTAAATTTTAAGAATATTTTTTACTTAATGTTGAACCAATAAAAATTATGTGTGTCTATGAGACAGAGTGTGTAATACTTGTGGTTCATGGCTTCTTTGAAGATGGCTGGCAATGGCCGTCACCCTGTGTCCTCGTGTAATCCTCTTCCCGTAAGTGTGTGTGAAACCTGTGACTTGCTTCTAACTACAGTGTGGAAAGCTGGAGAAATGTCACTTCTGTGACCAGGTTAAATAGGAGAGTAACTTCCATCTTGCTAGAGATTTTCTCCTTTGCTGTCTTTAATAAAGCAAACTGCCATATTGAGAAGGTCTGCATGGCAAGAAACCAGGAGTTCCAGCCAATGGTCGGTGGGAGCTGAGTCCCAGCAGTCTGTGAGGAGCTGCATGAATTAACTACTGCTGTGCAACTGATCACCACAAGCACAGGGGCTTTGAAGTTGAGTTTTCTTATCTTTGGCACAATATGAATTTCTACCTACTTCAGCCTCGATTAATATCCTTCAACATATGGGTAGACTTGTCTCCATAACTTGCTATACTTTAGTTACATTATTTTCCTGATTAAATATTTCTGGTGGATTGAAATTATTTTCATTATGCAATGGCATTTTATATCAAGAAATGCTTTTCATCTTTAAAATCTATTAAGTCATAGCTTCATCACATTTTTGTGCTTGTACTTTTGGATGCTATTATAATTAGAATTTATATATCATTTATGTATATGAAGTCATAAATATATATAATTATTTCAATAATTATGTATATATTATATATACACAAATGAATATGCTACCTGTTGCATATATAAAGGAAATACAGTTGGTTTTGGATATTGATTTTATATCTAGCCATTTTGTTAAAATTAATTTATTTTAATAATTATTCCTAGAAAAATTTGGAGATACTCTATGGAAAATAATAACATAGGCACATAATGGCAATTGTGTCACTTTTATAATCTTAAAACCTTTTATATTTATTCTGACATTACTCAACAGGGTAGGAGGTTTAGTGCAGTTTTCAAAAATAAAACAGTGACTGAAAGTCTCCTTCCTTATTACAAAGAACAACTGTCATACTTTCACTGAACATAAGACGTTTGCTGTACATGCCTTAAATACAGTTTTGGTTTTGGTTTCAGACTTACAGAGAAGTTGGGAAGATAGCACAAAGAGTTCAACGTCCCAACGCCAGCTTACCCGATTGCTCGCATCTTGTATCGCCGTGGTTTCTTTCCCACAGTTTCTCAGTCCTTGTTTTTCATCACGTGAGCAGTTTTGAAGAAAACTAGTCAGGTGTTCTGTAGAATTTCCTTCCCATTGGGATTTTTCTGTATTTTTCTCATGATGAAACTGTGGCCATGGGTTTTCGGGAGGAAAATCACAGGGGTAAAGTACCATTCTCATCACCTCACATCAAGGGTACCTGTTATCAACATAACAGCACTTTGATGTTAACCTGGATCACCAGCTGAGGTGGTGTTTGTCAGTTTCCCCACTGCGGAGTCACTCTTCTTCACCCTCTTTCCGTATTGTACTCATTGCAAAGAAGTCTCTATGCAAAACCCACGCAGAACAACCAGGGAGTTTTGCTCTACCTCCTTGAGACAGAAGGATTAACGTAAATGGATTAGAATTTTTCTGCAAAAGAGATTTAAAAATCATGCCTTATCTGTTTGTTTATATCAGTATCATTAATTTACTGATATCAGTAAGAACGCATGGATATTTATTTTATACTTTAGGCTACACTTCACTTCTACTTTATTTATTTGTTGCTCAAATTATTCAAGCCTTAGTCATTGAATTTAGTTGGCTCCTGGCATCCCTTTGGCACAACCCCATCATTGTGTGGGTACATGCGTGTGCTCTCACGTGTGTGTGTTGGTGCGAGCGTTTAGTACTTCCTTACTTTCTGGCACTGCAGGAAGCTTCAGGCTCATCTTGAACATTCTCTGTCCCAGTTATCAAATCAGCCGTTTCTTCCAGGAGGCTTGGTACTCTTTTTAAATTAGAGAATGATATTAAAAACCAAATTCTGGGCGGGCGCTACATGTGCTCATTGCTGCTTTTAAGTTGGGTCATTCTTTCTAGGCTCTCTCAGTGGACAGAGCAAGGAAATATGTGGATGTATATAAATTCATGTATGTGCAAATATCTGTAAATATTGTTACATGTACCATCTGTATCCACATGAAGCTAAGCATGCTTTCATACTGAAATCTCACATCTAAACATCACCACATGAATTATTCTGCTATTCTAATAATTCTATTGTTCTTTGCTTATGTACCCTCACACTCCAATCGTGAGAAAGCCGACTTTTACCATCATTTGACATCAATGACATTAATTGATGTCATCGATTACCATCAAATGACAATCAGTTATTTAATTCCAGTAGAGAGGTATCTGATTGGTTAACTTGTATCCACATGAGAAACAACTTTGTTGACTAGAGTAGATGGTTGACGTACAGTTTATTTTGCCTTTAGTGGTAGAGATGCCACTTATTTCTAAAGTTAGCTGGGTCAGCACTTATCCCTGCTAGCCATTCACTGAGACTGTTTCATCCCATTGTAATATTTATAATAATGTCCGTAGTTGGGTAGATACCAGTGAAACAGAGATGGACCAAATAATAATTCCTCAAAATGTTTATAATAAATGAGACAAACATATGAGTTCAGAAATGACTGCAGTATAAAGTGATATGTGTTTCAACAAAGAACACAGAAAACCTAGCCTAGCCTTTGGTCAAGAAGAGATCCTTGCATGAGGTGACATTTGAGCTCAGCCTTGTAATATAAATAGAAATTGGTAGTTTGATGAGATGAATAAGGAATAGTATGCATTCCAAGAAGAAAGATTAATGTTTGGGAAACAGCCAATAGTTTTCCATGCCTATAGTGGAGACTTTGAAAAATCAAGTGCCTCTGTGTATAGCCAGTAAAGAGAACTGATCTTTTGTTGTTTCATAGTTTTTATTTTCAAACATGTCTTTAAGATATTTTGAAATCAAATCAGAGCTCAATTTATTTTATTTGCTTTTAATTTATATAAAATCTGATTCCCAGATTTGAGGCACTTACACAAGCACAAATTCAGAGAAACTAAAAATGACAACCAAACACATATCAGAATCAAGGAAGATGAAGGGATGTACAACTATAGCAGCTCAAAAGGAGATGACAAGTTGAGGGATGACTCGCTAAATTTAGCTCTGAGCTTCCCAGAAACCAAGGCACGAAAGAATCCATTCTATAATTGAAAACCCATCCACTTCTTCAGAGAAGGTATTCTTATTGTAAGGACTACATTTTCCCCAACATGCCTGTGTAATAGGGTTCAACCTGCCATGGAAGAGGACCTAAGTGATTTGATCAAAGTGCCCAGAGGCTGATTGATTTTACTGAGGTGCTAAATGTTTCTGTACCCTAGTGATGGGCAGAGTTCCTTCTACAAGGCCCCCGCCCTTGCCCTTGGGCAGTATGGCACCATTCACTTGCTCCTTAAATTCCAAGAACCAGAATGAGGAACCAGTCACCATTCATGACCACCTCTCCCCCAGTGACTTCCACTTGGAGGTGCCAGTTAGGACTAATTGGTCTCACATCTAATTCGAGGACCAGTCCCCCAGTCAGCACCAGCAATCCCGTGCAATGCCCTTGCTCAGATGCTGAGCCCAGCATGAAGCATCCTTTCTCTAGACTCTGTAATCCAGTCTCTTTCCTTTCATTTCTTTATCCCTGGGCATGACAGCTGCTTCCCCCAGTCATCAACCTCCAGGTGGCTGCAGCACTCCCGGATACTCCTTGCAGCTTCCCAATACTAACTCTTTGTATCGAATCTCTTGTTTGCTAAGCCAATGCAAGCTTCAGTTTTTATGACTGGGAAGGGAAATGCAACCCACACAGCCAACCAGCTTCTGGAGGACAGTGAGCACTTCAGCTGGAGTCTTGTATCCCACAGGCTTGTCCTGGAAGGTGTTCATGCCACCATCATCTTCTGGGTTGAAGTCAGAACGGCCAAGGAAGCAAATGACAAGCAACATCTCTGGGAAGCACAGAATAGGAACAGGAAGAAATACAGTTTCCTTTCTGAGGCCAGAAAGGACGAGGGAAATCCAGGCAAGGTGGGAATAGAGTGAAGGGGCTGTGGGTGGGAAACCTCTGCAGCTGGAAGCCTGGCAGCTGGTAGGAGCATTTCCTGAGCCAATGGGAGGGGCAGAGTTGGGGAAAGTACAGAAGTCAAGCTCAGGCCTCCGTGATGCCAACGTTACTGCTTCTAAACACCACGTTGCACCACACTCTGCATGATAGTAAAATTGCAATAGCTTTCTACATTACGCTGTGTGATTTTTCAGAACCTCATATTCTGCAAAATCACACATGCAAGGTGGAAATGTCCTGGGTCAGACCACTAAGAACCTATGCTATTTTGTATCCACACTCTCCAAAAGGTGATACCAATCCTAATAAAAACACTAAGCTCATCTCAAAGACAGGTTAATTTCCTAGGAATAAAGGAACTGCAGTCAATATGGTTTTACTTTAAAAGAATGAAGGTAGTATGATGGCAGCAGAAGGAAGGACAGGCCAAGGTTGGAGAGAAGTGTGTGGAACATCCACCGGTGGAGCGCGCATTACCCCACAGCTAGCAGCATTCATATTTCTTAAGTGTCTGACCGCTATTACTTGGTGGCACAAAACAAGAAAGTGCTTGTGGCCCAGCACGATGGTTCACACCTGTAATCCCAGAACTTTGGGAGGCTGAGGCAGGCAGATCACCTGAGGTCAGGAGTCTGAGACCAGCCTGGCCAATGGTGAAACCCCATCTCTACTGAAAATACAAAAGAATTAGCCGGGCATGGGCATGTGCCTGTAATCCTAGATACTCAGGAGATTGAGGAAGGAGAATTGCTTGAACCCAGAAGGCATAGGTTGCAGTGAGATAAGATCACACCACGGCACTCCAGCCTGGGAGACAAAGTGAGCCTCCATCTCAAAAAAAGCACCATAAAACAAAAAACAAAAAGAAAATAAAGTGCTTGGAAAAATCACATACAAACTAAAGCAACTCCACTTTAAACTGACGTCACTATCTTATTCACAAGTCATATGAATGTAGATGTAGACTGTATGTAGAACAGACAGTACATAATTAGAAACCCAAGTCCTGTGATCTTCTAAGTATGTTTCATCAAAATTAGCCTTTCAAATACATGGGAGGGAGTTCATTTACTTTTGACAATTGGTCTACACCTTCTCCTTGCTCAGAGAATACCCTGAACACTTCTTAATTGCTACCTTATAAATGTAACTCATTTAATTATAGCACTTCTTCCCTTGTCATTTTCCTCTATGAACGCTGAGCTTCCTGGGCATGGCAGTCATGGAACATTCATCTTGGTGTCCCCACCACCTCTCACAGGGCCAGGCAGAGAGGTGTCTGGTAGAATATTTGTGAAATGAACACAGAGTAACATGACCAGTCACAATATGCTTTGTTTAAGACAAAATTTAAAAGCAGTGTCAGGACAGGATTAGCAAATCATAAGCCCAAGCCCAAATCTAAATTGACAACGTGACAAGGGAAATGAAAAGCAAGCAGTGTTCCCGGATGGCACCAATGGGTTTCCTTGATTGCAACAGTGGAGAACAATGGACCCAAGTCTCTGTTGCTCAAGTGGAGACAGCAAAGCTCCCCCACCTGTTACTAACCATTCTTATCTGGATGGAGGATGTGGCACCAGCCTCAGAGATGTTTTTTTGAGGGTTTCAGTGCCAGCCTGGAAAACGACAGTGCCGTTTACTGAAGAGAAAATTGATCATGGCTGTAGCATCATTAGGGTTCCAGCAAGGCACCACCAGTGCTGTGAACAGATACCAAAGCCGTGGCATTTTCTTACAAAAGATGCTGACCTCCCCACTCCTTCATTTATGGTCATGTCTTCCCATGATCTGGAAGTGAAATGTGAATTAGAGATAATGACATGAAATCTATCAAAAGAATGATTTCAGATTTCTGAGGCCCAGTATATGAGGTGGTCCTGCAGGTGGCTCCCAGCTCAGCAATGCCCTCGTGAGCCTCCAACCCCCCAACCGCATCTTTCTCCCTACTTCTTTCCAGGCCATCACTCAGTTTCCCTCTCTTCTTCATTCCTCCAGTGCTCTCTCTTACCTCCAAGTTGCTAAGCCTAGAATTCTCTCCCCTGTGTGCTTTTCCTTACACCCTCCATGGTGTAAAGCTTCCTTCTGGAGGTTTTCCTTCCTCTGGACCCTACTTCTGGCCTCCTGAGTGAGATCACAGGCATTCCTCCTGTGATGTCCCAATGCTTTGTCTCTCTCTTCATCCCATGCTGTGTTCAATTTTAGGGCTGCCTTAACAAAGTACCACACATTGGTGACTTAAAACAACAGAAATTTATTCTCTCCTAGTTCTGGAGACTAGAAGTCCGAGGTCAAGGTGTTGGCAGGACATTCTCTTCCTGAAGGCTTTAGGGGAGGACCTTCCTTGCCCCTTCTGGCTTCTGGCGTTGCTGGCAATCCTTGGCATTCCCTGACCTGTAGACACATCACTCTGCCTCTGACTCCATCATCACATGCTGTTCTACCCGGTCCCACCCCAGCAGACCATACCCTCCACTAGGGTAAGGCTGGGATTCACTGTATTCACTATTGGAACAAATGTGCTTACAATTCTTGGCACACTGTAAGTGCTCGCTCAATACTGACTTAATAAATTCAAAGACCGAAATCCTAAGCCAATGTTTCTGAATAGGAGGTTATTGCACAGCAGACCTCAAGATTCACAATTCAGTGATTCTGATGTTGAGAAACGCTACATACAAACCCGAAGTCCGGGGGGGCAGGGGCGGAGCAACACGGGAAGATGTGGCAAAGGCTAGAACTCAGGTGAAAACTGGGTCAAAATGGGAAGTCTCACGTAGTCAGTGAGGGCTCAACTCAGTCGTCATGGGCTGGCAAACCCTGCTCATTCCAAAGAAGGGCCTGCTCGGGACTGCCCTTGACTGGCTTCTGAGAGATAGCCTCTACGTCCTGTCTGATTACAGAGCTTTTGTGTGCCTGGCACCTTGGTCTAGCAGTGAGTTTTATCAGATGGTTTATGCCAGCAGTGTGACGATGACGAAAGGCTGTTTTTGTATTCCTGAGGCCCTGACCCATGTGTTTTAGCCCTTTGTGGGGCTGGAGTCTGCATAGCTACTGTCAGGGACACAGGGGCCACATGCCTATGTGACTTACCCCCAGTAAAACTCTGGGCTCCAAAGCTCAGTGAGCTTCTCCAGCTGGGAGCATTTCACATAGGTGTCCCACAGTGTTGCTGGGAGAGTGAAGCTTGTCCCTACATAACTCAAGGACCTGAAGGCTTGTGTCTGGCTCTGCTGGTCTTTGCTTTGCCCTCTGTGGATTTCAGTCCATATCCTTTTGCTGCGATAAACTATAAGCATGAGGATAACAGCTTTTTCCGACTCCTGTGGGGCCTGAGGGTGGTCCTGGGAACTCCTGACAGAGCTAGGAACAGCCCCATGTGTCTAGGAGAGGTGATTCTAAGGCCCACAATGCGAGGCACCTAGTAGATGCCCAAGAAAATGGCAGTTGAATGACTAAGTGATGGGGATGCCTCCAGAGGCCATCTTTCCTGACATTGGGGATTGTTCGGGGTTTCTGTCAGACTTATCTCAAGACCTGGGCTCAGGGATGCCTTCTCCTGCTTTATCTGGGCCGAGATGGGAATTTGCCCCCCACCCCCAGCCCCATGTCCTCCTCTCTGCAAGAACTCCTTCTCCCACCCTCCCACCATGAGAGCTTCCTGGGAGCCGGGACCATGGCACCGTCTTCTGGGCCCAGTTAGTGCTGCATTTGACTCCTAGAAGGGAGTCCTGGGAAGCCCCTCTGTTTGCCCTCAGATGGATTCTCCAGCTTTCCCCTGATCAGCTCTGTATTGGGGGTGTGTGGCCACTGTGGGCTGTGGGGCATTGAAGGGCACAGAGCCTGAGAAAGGGAGATGCTGCGGTGTTTCGGCCATCTGCTTGTGCCAGGCAGTGACCAGCGCCAGGCTGAGCCCTATCGGTGGCTCCAGCACCCTAGGGTGATCCCCCAGGCCCCAACAGCATGGCCTCTTGCCTCTGTTCCTTTAGGCTAGCGGAGAAGGCAGTTTCCTTCTCTGCCGGTCTCTAACCGCCTTGCCTCCTAAGCTGCAGGAGTTAAGAACTCAGGGTGGTTTCTCCTCCTGTTTGGGCCCTGATCACATTCATCTCCGGGCCTGGAGGCACCTCTGTTTTCCTGCCAGGTGGCTACAGAGAGCAGGGAAGCAGCAAGGCTGTGTTTCAGAAGCAAAACCCTGGATCACGTTGCCCAGGAGAGGGAACACGTGGCCAGCCAGAGTGAATCTCATGCTACAGATAATATAGACTGGCAGGAGGACTTTTCATCTGTTCCTACCTCTTTAATCAGGATGCTTGTACATTCCAGGCATTAAGAAAGTCGCAAGGAAGGTACAAAGCACGTGACTAGGTGGGAACCACATTCCTCTGATTCCATTCCCAGTAGGGTTTCTAGTTAGGTTGGCTCAAGGGATGTGTTACAGTCACATTTTTATTCTCTGAAGACAAGGGCAGGTGTACAGCCCTGTGACATCTCATGGAGGCTTTCATCAACCTGTGGACTCACCTGGCAGGCACTGGGCAGCACCCAGACCTACATGTCTCTGGTTTTCCTCGGTGTCTTCCTTCACTTCTCCAAGGTCTGGGCCAGGTGCAGATGCAGCACCATGGCCAAAGAGCTGGGTTCTTAGAGGCGGGAGGTGCTGGAGCACAGAGGCAGGAGATGCTGGAGGCGACATGCGTCCTGGGGTGTCTCGCCTGGTTCCAGGCTCCCTTGACCCTGTCCACTCCTAGTTTCTTGAGTTCCTCCACTGCTATGCCTGGCTGACAGGTGGGTGACCTCAGGCTCAGGGCTGGATGCAGAGGCAGCACCTTCCCCAGCTTGCACCCACCCTGGTGAAGGCCTAGTCCTATGACAAATCCCTTATTCTATATCACATCTAGTGCCTTTTCTTCTCAGATTGACCCCCTGACTGATACAACATGGGGAAACTGTGTAATTGGGTGACAGTGGCGGGGCATGGGGTAGAAGAAGGAATTAAGGCTGCACAGAGAAGCAGTAAACATATACGGGCCCTGGAAGGCATGGGTGTTCCCCCAGCTGCCCACAGTTCTGTGTGGTGAGGACTTTGACAGCCCGGGCTCTTACTTCTCTCTGTGCTCAGATGAAGAGCACAAACCCTCACCAGAGAGTGCCAGGACCACCAGTGTGGCCACTACCACGGACTGCCCGCCATTACCACGGACTGCCCACCATTACCACGGACTGCCCGCCATTACCATGGACTGCCCGCCACTATCACCGACTGCCCACCACTACCACTAACTGCCTGCCACTACCAGGGACTGCCCGCCACTACCACAGACTGCCCACCACTACTATGGACCTCCCACCACTACCACGGACTGCCTGCCACTACCATGGACTGCCCGCCACTACCACGGACTGCTTCGATGGGGCCCAGGAGAGGAATCATGATTGAAGAAGGCAATCGTGGAGTCACAGCCCTGGCCCATAAGTCCTACTTAAGCTCAGAAATCACTCAGAGCCCATAATTGATGAGCTCTGTCAGCCTGCACACTGCCCCACTGCAAATGAGCTCTGCTTTGAGAGGTTGATTTATTTGTGTTTTACGGCTTATTTTGTGGTGAAGAAAAATCAATAAAAGCGTTCATTTTTACATTTTAAATGTGCCAGGCCAAATCAGAGCATTATCAAACCTGTGCTTTACACTTTTTATTTCCAAAGGTGAACGGGTGCAAATGAAATTAAACTTTGACTTAGAAATTACACCAAGGCTTTTTTCTGTCTCAAGTTCTGCTCCCTGAAGTGAAGCTGACTGGAGGGAGGCCTGGTCCATGCTGCTGGCACTCCTGCTGCAGGCCGGGCTGGAAAGCCATGCAGGGTGCCTGGTTCTGCCACCTCCCATGCGTGCTCACCCCTCTCCAAAGGTGCTGCATTCAGGGAGCAGCACAAGGGCCTGATTTTGGGCTCTATGTCCAGGAGTGTAGCTGTGGGTTTTTTGCAAAGCCATCTCTCTGTAGCAGCCACACCCCCTCCTCTTTAATGCTTCTGCTTGAGCAACTGGAGTAGAGGAAGGGAAGAAATAGTCATTGTTCCTCTCTCTGGAAAAATTTCCTGAGTAGCTGTTACGTGCCAGGCATCAGGCTCTGTAATCTTAAGAAGCTTACCTCACAAGGAGAGAGAAAAGGTCCTTCCTCTGCCATTGCAACCTCCTATTCTGCATTTTCTCTCTGTCTTTCTCTTTGTTCTATTCATAAGCTTAAGTCACACCATTTTAAAGTGGATGGATGGGCCCACAACCCACTGCACGCTCCGTCCCCCTGCCTCACACTGTCCTCAACTCACTCTCCCCTGCTACACTCAAGCCACCCAAAAGCTGTCTGTGCTCAGTGGCTCCACATTCCTGTCTCACCTTCTCTGTGTGACACCTGGAGCCCCGGGTCCCTCCCTGCCCGTCTTCCTGACCTCTTTTCTGCCTAGTCGGGTGGATCTTTCAGATACCAGTGGTCTTCCTATTTCTGTGACAGCGCGTATGGCTGAACTTCCTCCTGGAAGCCTTGCTTGTCTGGGCTCCGTTGTGTCAGGGTCTTTGCTGTACCTTTTCTCTGGCCCATCTTTCATCTCCTCACACGGCTTTCATCTCCTCTGCCTGTCTCATAAATGTTCACTCTTTTGGGGATTACATTTCCACCCTTCTTCCCTTCTCCTTCATCCTGGGTGATTTAATTCACTCTTAGAGCTCCAACTAAAGAATTCTTGGAGTGTTGACAATTCTTTGGTCAATATTTCCAGTCCTTGTCTCTCATGGGGTTTAGGACCTTGCTATCAGAGTCCAGACTGATGTGTCAGCTCTCCAGAAAATGGGTTCTTCTGAGCCCCATCCTCTTCCTCCCCTGGGTTCTTCACTGCATGAGTGGCACAACCGTCTGAGTAGGTTTACGAGGCTTGGGCTAGTGATGCACGGATGGGCTACGACTCTCTATGCAATAGTAGAAATCATGAACAATCTCAACCATGTCTAGAGAAAAGTTATAGAGGGACAAAAACGAGTAAAGCAGAATGCTGGATTCAAAGTCTCCGTGAACAGAAGGAGACAGCAGGGAGGGGGCAACAAAAAAAGCTGAGGGAGAACGAAGACTCTGGGGCTGAGGGAAGAGGGAATTTCAAGAGGCAACATCTGGGCACTGCCTGGGGCTGCCCTAGAGTCAGAGGCAGGCCCAGGTGCCGAGCGTCCCTTGCCTCACTCTGCTTTATCTGGAGAAAGTAGTGTTGCCAGCTGAGCCAGGGAGAAAGACAATTCCACATGGACGGAAGGCAGTGGCACCATCCCAAGTTGAATGCTAATTGTATATTCCCATATTGGGGGAGTGCAGATCTGCAGAAAGTATCTCACAATCCCAGAAACCAACCAACACCCACCTGTGAGTGTTCTCCCCCAGGGCCGAGGGAGCTGGGCTGAATCTCATCTCACTGGCAGATACACAGCACACTACATGAAGTCAGACAGACATCCACTCCCTATGCTTGGCTTAGATGCCCAGGACTTGTGCATGTGGCAAAACTGGGCAGATGCCCTTCTGCTGACAGGCCGTGCATCTCCCATGGCACAAAGAATGAGTCCGATTTCTCTCATTGTTCACCCTGCCCCCATCCACCACCATTGACCCCTCTCTCACTACTTACTCTGACATGCCGTCCTCATTCATCAAGAAGCCACAGAGGAAGAGAGGGCCAGTCATGGCTCCTCGCTTCCTGGGGGAAGGATATTAAATAGAAAATGTGTTGTGGCTGATTGCGGACCAGGAGATCCTGATGTCCCTGCACACTGGGCAAGTAGCTGTTCGCTTCCTCCATTGTTTCAGAAGACCTGGCCATGAGGCCTGGAAAAGACTCTCTTAGTCACAAGAGACCAGAGCCACAGAGGACCATTCCATGACATCCTGACAACTGGGCCAGGATCCTTCACTTACAGATGAGGAGGGGATTTTGAGAGTATCCAGATGGAACAGAAGAAGGGACAGGGAGACCACACAACCTGGCTGTGGAACTGGCTAGATCGCCTCTAGTTTAAGGATTGAAAAATTACAAAACAATGCAGTTCCTAAGATGGCAAAACAAGGGATGTGGGGGACTACAAACTGGTACTTTTAGAAAAATGTTCAGCTTTTTTTTTTATTTTTACAGGGAGTCTTGCTCTGTCCTCCAGGCTGGAGTGCAATGGTACAATCTCAGCTCACTGCAACCTTCACCTCCCAGGTTCAAGCAATTCTCGTGCCTCAGCCTCCCTAGCAGCTGGGACTACAGGTGCCTGCCATCATGCCTGGCTAATTTTTTATTTTTAGTAGAGACAGGGTTTCACCATGTTGGCCAGGCTGGTCTCAAATTCCTGGCCTTAAGTGGAGCCTGCCTTGCCTCCCAAAGTGTTGGGATTGCAGGCATGAGCCACTGCACCCTGCCTGTTCAGCTTTTCATTAGGCTGTAACAAAGCAAATTCTGTGGATCTGAACAAAATATTCCAAAGAGGGAACAGATTGACCTTTTTAAAACAACAGCATGAGATGAAAGGGAGGAGTGGGGAAATCTGGCACACCAAGCCATGGACACTTGTTATCAAAGAACCTCCTTAGAGAGAGTATGAAGCAGTGTTGACACCGGGGAATATTTTGTGATGGGGAACACAAGCCAGAATGGCTCTTTCACAAGGAAGAGTTAATGGGAAAACTCAGAGAGATGATTGGGGGCAGATGAGGGCCCTGCAGGACAGAGGCAGAGCTCTTACCCAGCGATCAGGGGTCCTCTCAGGACTGATCCAGATGACGAAAGCAACGTGAGTTTTCTAAAATGGTGAAAGGTTGAGCATGCAAACCGAAAAGAGCATTTTCATGCCCGGCTGTGAACACATTCTGGTAACCACTTGTGCTAAGGAGTTTTAGCAGGAAAAAATCCCTTTAGTAACTCAGGCAGAAACAGAAATACAGATGACCTCCAGAGGAACAAGACTGAGGCCGGCCCAGCCCTCTCTGCACAACAAAGACTGAAAGAGAAGACAGCACAGCCCTGGGGTGCTGCGCTGGTGCCAGGAGCCCCAGGTCCCAGCCCCAGGTGCTAGTCCAGTGTGCTTCCATTTGAAAGGGCATTCTCAGATATGCGCGAGTTCAAAATTGCACCACCCAGGTAAATTCAAGACTGGAACTTAGAATTGTCTTTAGGTAAATGTTGAAAAGCACAAGAATCATAACAAAAAAAAAGGTATTTGTGTTTCTGCTTCCACTCCTCTACAGCACTGGCCAACTAGTACACAGGAAACATGAAAAGTGTTTTCAGTCCTTGAAGAAACAACACAAAATATGATCAAGAAGAAAGAGAAAAATTGGATGACTTCTACTATTGCTGTAGTTTTCGGCATGAAGATATTTTCCAGATAATAAACACCACAGCAAGGGCACGCCAGGCAGAATGCTGCAGTTTCGCTGCACTGAGGATACAAGCAATGGAACGGGAAGGTGGAGATGGCTGAAAATTACAGGGCAAAGTAACGAATAAGATGGCATAAAAAGAATTCTGTAAAAATAAATGGAGTCTCTGAGTTTTTACTGAATACTAAGCTATACGTGGGTTGTATAAAATACATTAAGGCCATTAAAAGGCACTACTAGGTTGATGAAGGCTAAAAAGTTTCTAGAACTTGCCTCCTGCTTGGAGAAATTTGAGTTATAAATGGTCGAATTGGTGACACTTTGTAAAACACTCAGGACATTCAGTCGAAACCCAGAAGGATCAACTCTTGGTGTTAATAATAATTATACCTATAGCACAGACTGCTCTAAACCTGATCTGACAAAATTTTAAAACATGCCTCAAAAGAAACAAACTGATCCAAAATAAAATAACAGTTAGCTAAAAAGACTGAAGTCAAAAAACTTTTTAAAAAAACAAAAAATCCAGAGCTTAGCAAGATGCTAAGCATCAATAATAAAATTATTAATTATGCAAATAAGCAGGAAAATGTCATTCATAACCAGGAGAACAAACAAACAAACAAAAAAAGACAGACTTAGAAATAACACAGGTGTTGGAATTAGCATAAAATACTTTTAAAAATCTGCTACAAATATCCTTAAAGATTTAATGGAAAACATGCTATAGTAAGAGAAGAGAGAGAAAATATAAAAAAGAATCAAATTGAATTTCTGGAGATGTAAAACAATACAATATATTAAGTAAAATACTTAACAAATGGGCTTAACATACATACTGTGTGAGAGAAGACTAGAAAATTTTTAAACATTGCAATAGAAACTATCCAAATAAAGCACAGAGAAATATTACCAAACTTAAAGAGGAAAAAGATACGTTACATATGTGGTGACAAAATAAGAATAACCAAAACGTTCCCTCCAGAAACAATGCAAGTCAGAGGACAATATAATTACATACTTATAGTTCCAACTACAAAAATAAGTTGGAATGATATTTACAGAAAAACGTGCTCATTAATATCAATGAAACAAAAACTTTTTCAAAGAGACAAAATACTGAAGAATTTGTAGTCAGTAGACCTGCAGTACAAGAAACATTAAAAAGTTTTCAAACTGAAAGAAAATAATTCCCAATGAGAAATTAGTATCTTAGTAATAAATGAGGAATGTTAGAAATGTTAAATATACCCTATCATCAAAATTGAAAGAGCTAGAGGAGCAAAATCAAAAAAACTCAAAATCTAGCAGAATATAAGAAATAACGAAGATCAGAGCAGAACTGAAGGAGATAGAGACACGAAAAACCCTTCAAAAAATCAATAAATCCAAGAGCTGGTTTTTTGAAAAGATCAACAAAATAGACAGACCACTAGCCAGACTGATAAAAAAGAAAAGA
>CM052653.1:117652819-117699843 GCA_028533165.1 Leontopithecus rosalia | reverse complement strand
GGACTATAAATCGTTCTACTATAAGGACACATGCACACGAATGTTCATTGCAGCACTGTTTACAATAGCAAAGGCCTGGAATCAACCCAAATGCCCATTGATGATAGACTGGACTGGGAAAATGTGGCACATATACACCATGGAATATTATGCAGCAATCAAAAATGATGAGTTCGTGTCCTTTGTAGGGACATGGATGAATCTGGAGAACATCATTCTCAGCAAATTGACTCAAGAACAGAAAAGGAAACACCATATATACTCACTCACAGGCGGGTGATGAACACTGAGAACATATGGACACAGGGATGGGAGTACCACACACTGAGGTCTATTGGGGGAAATAGGGGAGGGACAGCAGGGGGGGAGTGGGGGAGGGATGGCATGGGGAGAAATGCCAAATATGGGAGAAGAGGCAGAAGGCAGCAAAACACACTGCCAAGTGTGTACCTATGCAACTATCTTGCATGTTCTGCACATGTACCCCAAAACCTAAAATGCAATAAAAATAAAAATAAAAAAAGAAATGTTAAATATGTATATAAAGTAAAAAAATTGTATGTAACACATAAACATAAAGGATACTTTTTCACAAATATATTTAAAAAAATAGATAATTGGATGCTTTAAACAAAACCAGTTAACAATCTTTTGTGGCATTTATATCACATGTAGAAGAAAAATTCTGAAACAACTTACAGTGTTTGGAAGAAAAAATAAAAAAATTTTAAATAATATATTTAACTGGTATTATTTTATTTGCAGGAAGACTTTGATATATTAAAGATGCATATTAAAAATATTAAGCAACTACATTAAAATAAATGAATAAGCAAAGTGGTCCAGCTAATAAATCACTAATATAAATAAAACAGAATGTTAGAAAAAAACTCAATTCAAAAGAAAGAAGGGAAAGAGCAAGAGATCAAAAGTAGATCAGAAAAAAGACTAAGGTGATATTAATCACACTCTATATAAATTGTTAAAATATCCCAGTTAAATGAAAAGGATTAAAAGCTTGACTAATAGGACAAGATCAACTATATGTTATATGAAGTAATATACTTTAAATATAAGAAAAAGAATAGACTAAATAAAAGAATGTGAACTTAGTAGGAAAAAACTAATCATAAGAATTGTGAAGGACCTATAATATTAACATCAGACAAAGTAGACCTCTAAATAAGAAATATTACCAAAAACGAAGAGAAAGATTTTTGGACATAATGGTCAGTTTATCAAGAAGACATAACAATTCATGATGAATAGGCACCAAATGACAAAGTTTTGAAATACAGGAAGCAAGAACTGATATAACTGAAAGGAGGCAGAAAAGTCACAGTTATGATTGCACATGTTAATACCATACATTCGGGAACTGGTAGAAAAAGGAGACAAAAGGCTGCGTAACAGTATCTACCAAGCTGGTCTACTTGAGATGTATAGAGTAGTCTCCTAACATTAGCAAAATATGCATTTTTCTTTCAACAGTAAATAAAACATTCACAAAGAAGATCATATCCTGGACTTTAAAACATTAGTGGGGAAGATACAACTTTAATTGCTTCTGTTAGAAATGAAGAAAAGTATAAAAGCAATGACCAAAACTTCTACTTTAATAGGTTAGAAAAATAGCATACAAAACACGACACCAATAGAAAAAAGGAAATAATGAAAACAAAGGCAAAAATCTATTGTAGAAAACAGATAAACAATAGAGAAAATCAAATGACAGATGTTTCTTTATAGAATCACTAAAATTGATAAACATCTAGCTAGACTGATCAAGAAAAAATGAAAGAGAACAAAAATTTTCAATATTAGAATGAAGAAAAGGGCATCAGATATTAAAGAAACAATAAAGGAATATTATTAATAACTTTTGCTGAAACATTTGACAATAGAGATGAAATGGTCTAATCTCTTGAAAATATTCTTACAAAAATATGAAGCAGAAAATCTGACTAGACATATTTTAGATAAATGTTTGTGTTTTTAAAAATTCCCAGCAGGTGGCTGTGGCTCACGCCTGTAATCCCTGCACTCTGGCAGACGGAGGCAGGCAGATCACAAGGTCAAGAGATTGAGACCATCCTGGCCAACATGGTGAAACTCTGTCTCTACTAAAAAGTACAAAAATTGGCCGGGCATGGTGGCGTGTGCCTGTAGTCCCAGCTACTTGAGAGGCTGCGGCAGGAGAATTGCTTGAACCCGGGAGGCAGAGGTTGCAATGAGCCAAGATCGTGCCTCTGCACTCCAGCGACAGAGTGAGACTCTGTCTCAAAAAAAAAAAAAATTCCCAAAAGACATTTTGGGCTGGCTAATAAAACAAACAGGCAAACAGACAGAATTCCCACAAAGAAAACACCAGGACCAGATGACTTCACTGATGAGTTATACCAATTCTACGTGATATATTTTTAGAAAATAAGGAAGGAGGAAATACCACTTTATTTTACAAAGTCATTATTACTCTAATGCTATAAAACACTTGAAGACAAGAATACTAATTACCAATGTATCTAATGAAGATACATTAAAAAATCTTTTAAAAAATTAGGAAATAAAATTAAAGATACATCATGACAAACTTGAGTTTATTCAAGAAATGCAAAGTTGGCTTTATATTTAAAAACCAGTCATTTACCCTATTAACAGATTAAAAAGGAAATTCACACCACAGATGCAAAAAAAAAGCAATCTAAAAAATTCAGCACCAATTCATTATAAAAGCTGTCAGAACGCTAAGAAAATACTTCTGTAACTTGATGACGAGCATCTTCAGAAACCCTTTAGCTAACATCATTCTTAATAAAAATGAAAGAAAGCAATTTTCTCCTAAAATTAGCAACACATGAAAGAATGCCTGTAATCATCACATGTAGTCAACATTGCAACCCCAATCAAAATGCCTGCACTTTCTGTATAAACTGACAAGCTTTTCCCAAAACTTATATGGAAATTCAAGGTTGTTAGAATATCCCGAAACTGTTTTTTAAAAAAGAACAAAGTTGAAGTTCTACGTTACTTGGTTTCAAGACTTATTATAAAGCTATATAACAAGAGCAGTGTGACTTGTGTGTACTAATAGACAGTTCTGTGTGTTTTGAATGATTTCTAACAAAGGTTTTAAGGTATTTCAATAGAGAGAGAATAGCTTTTTTAGAAAATGTCTAGACTGTGAGATATCCATATAGAAGAAGAAATAAACTTTACATTTAATTCATAGCATATACAATATTTATTTTTTAAAAATTTATGTAGAAATGCAATGATAAATCTGTTAAACTTCTAGAAGAAAATGGCAGAAAAAAATGTTTAGGATCTTTATTAGGCCAAGGATTTTTGGATAGGACCAAAAAACTACATACCAAAAGAGAAAAAGAATGATAAAGTATAATTCATTGAATTTGGAAGCTTCTAGAAAATTATAATCAGGATGAGATATGCTATAAGCTTATTATTATAACAGATAAGGGGGAAAAAACCTAACAAACCAAATGCTAGGACTGCATAGCAACAGAAACACCCATTAGTTGGTAGTAGTTATGTGAATTGAGACAGTGATACACTCAGCATACAACCCAGAGTTCCCCTTCCTTGGCATTTACCTTAGTGAATTGGAAACATATGTTTTTATCCAAAAAACCCAGTACGCAAATCTTATTGAAGCTTCATTTATCATTTCCAAAACCTGGAAACCACCAAGCTATCCTGCAAAGCGTGAACAGATGAACTATGATACATCTATAAAGTAGAATAATACTAAACAACTAAAAAACTCCATACCAAATGGCTACGTATTGCATTTTCACATAATTACATTTATATGGCATTCTGTAAAAGGCAAAACAATAGGAATGGAAAATAAGTCTGTGGTTGCCAAGGACTGGAAGAAGGAAAAGATGCTGACTTCGAAGAAGCTACAAAAGGAAACTTTTAGGGTGATGGAACTGTTCTGTGTGGCACGGTGAAGGTGAATACATAACTGCGCCCTCATCAACCTCCACAATGAGAAGTAAACCTGTTCCCATTTGCCAGATGGCATGATTATCTACATAGAATAATTACAATCTATCAGAATAATAATTTAAAAAATACTCCTCCTGGATCCAAGCAAAATTGCAGGATACAAGTTTAGCATACCAAAATCAGTTGTATGCCCATATACTAACAATGAACACATGATAATTCAATTTTAAAATAGTGCTTAAAACTGTAAATCTGCAAGTCTAACACACATGGAAATATTTAGGTGTATATCTAATACAACATGTACAGAACTTATATGCTGAAAACTACAAAACACTGATGAAAGAAATCAAATATCTAAATAAATGTAGAGAAATATCATGTTCATGGATTGGAAAATTCAATATAGTAAAGATACTGATTATTCAATATTTCCATACAATTCCTATCAAAAATAACAGAAAGACCTATTTGAAAGTATAGTTGGGGATATTTTAAAATGTATATGGAAAGAAAAAAATGGCTAGAATAGCTATAATGATTGTGTAGAGAAAGAATAAAGTCATAATTAGTCTACCCAATTGCAGCCTTACTATATAGATCTAGCAGTCATATCTGTGTGCTATTAAAGGAGACATGCAGAAATAGATTAGTAAAACAGACCAGAGAACCCAGATGTAGACCTACACAAATATGTCCAACAGCTTTTTAATATGCAAAAGAATTCAACGAAGGAAAGACAGTTGTTTCAACAAATGGTGCTAGAGAAATTGAGTAATCTATAGGCAAAAACAAAGAAGCAAACAAAAAACAAATTTACACTCCCACCAACAGTGTAAAAGCATTTGTATTTCTCCACATTCTCTCCAGTAACTGTTGTCTCCAGATTTTTTTTAATGATCGACATTCTGACAGTGTGGCGATTCCTCAAGGATCTAGAACTAGAAATATGATTTGACCCAGCAATCCCATTACTGGGTATATATACTCAAAGTAATATCAATCATTCTACCATAAAGATGCATGCACATGTATGTTCATTGTGGCACTGTTTACAATAGCAAAGACTTGGAACCAACCCAAATGGTTCTCAGTGATAGACTGGATAAAGAAAATGTGGCACTTATACACCACGGAATACTATGCAGCCATAAAAAAGGATGAGTCCATGTCCTTTGCAGGGACATGGATGAAACTGGAAACCATCATTCTCAGCAAACTGACACGAGAACAGAAAACCAAACACTGTATGTTCTCACTCATAAGCGGGTGTTGAACAATGAGAACACATGGACACAGGGAGAGGAACATCACACACTGGGATCTGTTGGGGGCTGGGGGGCTAGTGGAGGGATTACCAGGGGATGTGGAGATTGGAGAGGAACAACATTAGGAGAAATACCTAATGTATGTGATGTCGGTGGAGGGGAGTGGATGAAGCAAATCACTGTGGCATGTGTATACCTACGTAACAATCCTGGACGATCTACACATGTGCCTGAGAACTTAAAGTATAATGAAAACAGCTGCAAAATCAAAAGACCAAACTTCAGCCTAAATTTCACACCAATACAAAACTTAAATTATATTATAGACTTAAAACATAAAACCATAAAACATTTAGGAAAAAAAAGTAGAAAATCTCAGATCTAGAAAATCTCAGATCTAGAAAATCTCAGGGCCAGGCAAAGAACTCTTAGACTTGGCACCAAAAGCATGACTCATAAAAGGAAAAACAAAAGAATATCAAAATTAAAAACCTTTGTTCTGTAAAAGACTCAGTTAAAATAACGTAAGTACAAGGTGTAGACTTGAAGAAAGTATTTGCTACCACATACCTGACAAAGGACTAGTATCTAGACTGTAAAGAACTCTGAAATGCCAACAGCAAAATAGCCAATAATCTAATTTGAAAATTGGCAAAGTTATGAATAAGCATTTCATTAAAGAACTTATGAAGATAGGAAATAACCACATAATCACATGAAAAGATGTTTAACATAGTTAGCTGATTTGGGAAATGCAAATTAAAACCACAGTGAGATATCATTACAAATCTCTCACATGGCTAACATTAAAATGACAGATCAAATACTGAAAAAGATGCAGAGAAATGGAATCACACATGTATTGCTGCTGGGAATGTAAAACAGCACAGCCACTGCAAAACAGCCAAGTCGTCTCTTCAATAACTAAGTATGTAACAACTACCAATTAAGCAATTGCCTTCTTCAAAGTTTTTCCCAGATAAATTGAACTTTATATTCACCCAAAAGTCTATACATAAATGTTTCTAGTAGCTTTTTTCTTAAGAGTCAAAAACTGGGATGAACTCAGACATTCTTCAATGAGTGAATGGTTAAAAAAATCTGTGCTACATCCATACAATGGAATACTATTCAGAAATAAAAAGGAACAAAGTGCATGCAACAACTTGAATGAAACCTAGGGAATTGCTCTAGATAAAAAAGTAATAACAAAATTGCATACTTCATTATTTCACTTATGTAACATTCTTGAGTAACAAAATTATGTAAATGGAGAATGGGTTCGTGGTTGCCAGTGTTTACCAGGGAGTGGGAAGAGAAGGGATGTGTGGGTGTGATTATATGAGATTCTGTGGTGATGGAATGTTCTGCATCTTGGCTATGTCAGTGTCACTATCTGGTTGTGATATTGTGCTACGGTTTTACAAGATGTTACCATTGAGGAAAACTAGGTAAAGTACACACAATAATTCTCTGCATTATTTTATTTAACTGCATGTGAATCAGTCTATGGTTATTGCAAAATAAAATTTTAGATTAAAAAACTTGATGGCAGAAAATGTATGAAGTTGTACGCCACAAGGACTGAATTTTTCTGTATGAAAATTGGGGAAAAAAAACCCATGAACCAAGGTGTTAGGAGATTCTCAGGCAGAATGCATACTGGGAAAAATGAATATAACTGTATTAGAAATATGGGATATAACCTCACTCTAAGGACTAAGGGTTTGGGGGATTAAGAAACCCGCCTCAGTAACTTTGGAAAATAATGTTTGACTGGTTACTCTAAAATTCCAGACAAAAAGAATGTACACAAATGCTGTATTCTAGTTGATAAATGTTTCTCATATCAGTACAGGTTAGCAATTCTGAAACTATATTACACATATACACGGGTTGAAAAAGAAGTCAATACATTGTGTACAGTGAGAGCTAGATCATGTCAGGGAAAGACGTTATAAGTAACAGGGCAGAAAACATTCTCAGTACATATATCTAGAATGAATGTTTTGGCATTTGCTTACAGTCATAGATATCACTATAACTCATATTTATTTTAATATATGTGCACATAACAAGATTTAGAAATATATGCACTCACACATACATAAATATATGTATATACATATACATGTATACATATATATTTTCCAGCTCTGTCTGCTGAGAGAGCCTCGAGGCAGGATAGCCAGTAACAACGAGCAAATTAAGAGCTCAAATCTTGATTTCTAAATACCAAGTTCCTATAAAAGAAATTAGAACTTCTTGGAGAAATAGATGATTTGAGGGCTGGGACTGAAGAAATACAAAATGAGCCTGAAGCATCTTGTGCCAAAAACTTAAGAAATGCTTTTTAAAAGGGGTGTGGTTGGGCATAGACGGCAAACTGAAAGACCAAAGTTAAAAACTTGGGCAACAAAAAGAGTATTTTGGGTTATAACTTGGAGTAGAAAATAAAAATACATGAATCTGTGCTAATTTAAATGACTGAGTATATACGTTGAGATAAGGAACAAATCTTCTTACAGAAGAATTCCAAATAATAAATGTAATAAGAATCAGGAAAATAGAAAACCATCATTAGAATACAACCGCAGTAATTGCCATAGGCAAGATCCACTGTGGAATTCTAAAATCAGACAGCTAAGAGCCAAACTTTAAGGAGAAACAGGACATTTCCACAGCTTCAAAATGTTACAAATATTTGTTAATTAATGGTTTCAACATGTGTCCACAAACTATTTCCTATGCTTCCCTCCAAGAGGTAATTGGCCTCAGGTGTAGACTGGTCTTAATGATTTCTTTCTTATTTTTTGAGACGGAGTGTCGCTCTTGTTACCCAGGCTGGAGTGCAATGGCACGATCTCGGCTCACCGCAACCTTCCCCTCCTGGGTTCAGGCAATCCTCCTGCCTCAGCCTCCTGAGTAGCTGGAATTACAGGCATGCCCCACCATGCCCAGCTAACTTTTTGTATTTTTAGTAGAGACGGGGTTTCACCATGTTGACCAGGATGTTCTCGATCTCTTGACCTTGTGATCCACCCGCCTCGGCCTCTCAAAGTGCTAGGATTACAGGCATAAGCCACCGTGCCCGGCCCAATGATTTATTTCTAATAAATGAAGCATGGAAAGGAAAAAATTTAACTTCACAGTGGACGAAACTGGCAGAGCACACCTTAACCACGTGGTCAAGGTTAGTGTCTCCAGTAATGAGCCTTGCTGATATCGTGTGCCCCTGCTGTGACAGGATGTGATGGGCACTCCACCTCTGTGGTATTCTTCCCCAAATTCTATAACTCCCATCTACACATGAGAAAATATCCAGAAAACACAAATTGCAGCACAGACTACAAAATAACCTGCCATTTAAAATGTGTCCCAGTCACCAAGAAGCAAAGAATGACTGAGACACTGTCCTCGGTGGAGGTGACTAAGGAGACACTTGATGAAATGCAACGTCTTGTCCTGGATTCGATCCTTGAATGGGAAAAAGACACTAGTGAGACAAAGGGCAACTGTGAAAAACTCTATAGATAATAGTCCTGCATCAATGTCAGCTGTTTCTTTTTAAGTGTTGATAAATTGGACTTCACCAAAATTAAAAGACTCTGGTCTTGGAAAGATATCTTTGAAGAGGCAAGCCATAGAGTGAGAGAAAATATTCTCAATGTCTTACAAAGAACTTGTATCCAGCATATATTGAGAATTCTTAGAGCACAATTATAAGAAAACAAAAATAATGGGGGAAAGTTGAACAAATAAGTTAGCAAAGAAGAGGTATATATAGCAAAAAAGCGCACAAAGATATGCTCAGCATCATTAGTCACCAGGAAATGCAGAATGGATCCAGTGATGGCAAGTGGCAGCCCATCTGGATTGGTCACTGCCATCATGCCAGTTGCAGGAGGAAGGCACAGCAGGGCTGCACACTCCTTGGAGCCTGCTGGAGCTGAGGACTAGTGGGAGCTCCACCACTTCTGAGTTGAAGTTGGGGCTTCTCGGTTGCCACTGCAGCTGCCCAAGCTGTGGCTGCAGACCTGGGCACCCCTGTGCTCTTAGGGCCCTGGAGCAGGCAGGAGCCCTGCCCTCCCAGGTGCAGACTGCAGCCCCACAAACTGCAGCTGTGGATCCAGGCATCTGCACTCGTGGGGGCCCAGGAAGTCACTCCCTTCCCTCACAAGCTCAGAAGTGCCTGCTCCCACAGCCTGGCTTCTCCCTGCTGTTAGGACCTGCTCCGATCTCAGAGCAAAGTCGAGGCCAAGCCTGGGTGCTGTTACAAGCCAGCCAGGTGTTCACAGACTCAGGGTAGTGCTGACATGCCAGCCGCCTACCACCTTGGCCCCTTCAGGACTTTGGGCACTGATGAGCATAGGAGGGAAGCCAAAGGGGTGCTGAGGGCAGCTTGGTGCTGCCCTACAGGCACCCCTTGGCACCTATAGCCTGGATACAATGAGTGACAGCAGGAAGTAGACAGGTTCCTGGGAAGAAGGGGGAAGGTTCCCAGTGACACCCTCTCTGCCAGGAGCTGAACACTCCTTGGGACACCTTGGCTGTGGAAGGGACCTGCCCTCTGGGGGTTTTCTCTGAGCTATTATATTGCTCAATAAAGCTCCTCTTCATCTTGCTCACCCCCAACTTGTCTGTGTACCTCATTCTTCATGGTCACAGGACAAGAACTTGAGGCTCACAGAATGGTGACCCTAAAGGAGCTATAGCACAAACAGGGCTAAGACATGCCCCTTGCTCACCTCGTTGCAGGTGAAGAGAAGGAAAGAAGAGCTGTGGTTCTTGGGGATCCCAGAGCTTGGGGTCCTGTTGTTCCTGGTGTCTCCAAGCTTCGGGACACCAACTTGTTCCCTAGTGCCAGCTGTAGAAGCTGATTGTGGTGCACCTGGTTTGACTGCGGCCTCACAGAGGGTGGGTGTCCATGCTGGCTCTGTACACACCTGTGCACACACCTAATACCAGCTACTCAGGAGCTGCCTGCTCAGTGCAGCAGCTGATGTGTCTGACAGTGTGCAGTGACCAGACCCCACACTTTCTCACACACCCTTCTTTGCTCCACACTTGACTCACCCATGGCAGCCAGGGACCCAGGCCAGGAGAGTGAACTGAGCACAGCTTGCCAGGTTGACTGAGTGAAATGAGTCCAGTGGGCCTGAGCAAAACTCAGGCAAAGGCGCTACTGGCCACCGAGATTTCTGGCCAGGAAAACGATACTCCGAAGGTAGGTCTTGTAGCACCAGTATACAATGTAATAACATGTCTATAATAAGAACTAAAGTTAAAATGGAGGTTTTAATACCAAATGTGAGTGACAGGCAAAGGAACTCGAACTGTCATATATTGCTGGTAGGAATGAAAAATTGTACAAGTACATTGGAAAGCAGTTTACCAATTCCTTTTGAAGATGAATATATATTTAACACTGAACCCAGTAATTTTCCCCTAGATATGAACCCAAGAGTAGTAAATGAAAAAAGCCAGTCAGAGAGAGTGAGAATACCGGAAGGTAATATTTATGTGAATTCTAGACCAGACAAAACTAAGCTATGGTGCAGGATCCTATCAGTGGTTGCCGGGAGTGGAAGACAGTGATTAAGGCAGCTTGAGAGAACTTTGTGGGTGATGGAAAAGTTGTCTCTTTTTATTGTTTTAGAGTTTTCATGGATAGATTTGTGAATACTCAATGACACTTAAATGAATGCATTATACAATATATAAATTATTGCTAATACTTTTGTTTTTGAGACAGAGTCTCACTCTGTCACCCAGGCTGGAGTACAGTGGTGCAATGTGGGCTCACTGCAACCTCCACCTCCCAGGTTCAAGCAATTCTCCTGCCTCAGCCTCCCAAGGAGCTGGGATTACAGGTGCCCACCACCACATCTGGCTAATTTTTCCATTTTTAGTAGAGACAGCATTTCGCCATGTTGGCCAGGCTGGTCTCAAACTCCCGATTTCAAGTGATTCACCCACCTTGGCCTCCCAGAGTGCTGGGATTACAGGTGTGAGCCACCATGCCAACCATGAATACAGTTAATTTTAAAAAACAAAACATTCGTATGTCACTTTTTTTAAAAGGACTATTTTTTTTTGTGAGATTTTTTTCCCCAGAAAAAAATATATGCACTATGGCCAGGTGCATGGCTAACACCTGTAATCACAGCACTTTTGGGAGGCCAAGGTGGACAGATCACTTGAGGCCAGGAGTTCAAGACCAGCCTGGTCAAAATGGCCCAATCCCGTCTCTACTAAAATTATAAAACTTAGCCAGGTGTGGTTGCACACACCTGTAATACCAGCTACTCAGGAGGCTGAGGCAGGAGAACAACTTGAATTCAGGCAACAGAGGTTGCAGTGAGCTGAGATGGCACCACTGCACTCCAGCCTGGGCAACAGAGTGAGACTTTATCAGAAAGAAAGAGAGAAGAAGGAAGGAAGGAAGGAAGGAAGGAAGGAAGGAAGGAAGGAAGGAAGGAAGGAAGGAAGGAAGGAAGGAAGGAAGGAAGGAAGGAGAGAAACAGAGAAAGAGAGAAAGGAAGGAAGGAAAGGAAGAAAATTTATGCAATGGTAATTCATACTGAACTGATTTATAAATTGTACCTTAATCCAGGATGTTTTTGTTGTGTTGAAAAGTGTCAGGGAGTCAATGAATTCAGCAAAAACAGTGAGAATTTAATATGGACACAGAGTTAAGCCCAAGAAGATGAGGTGATATGGTAGTCAATATGTCTGTGCTTATGGTGCGGCTCAGAGAGAGGAGTCCAGAGAGAGCATGGGGATATGATCCATTTTCTACCTGTTTACACTAGTCCTCCTGAACCACTTAAACACTGAATGCTGTGACTTTCTTTGACAAAAAGAGAAAATGAATGAGAACAGTTAAAATATCATTATTTATAAAACCACACAAAATGTACCAAAGACCTCCCGTGATGCTTATGGACATGTAGCTGCTGTTTGGAAGCTGGAAGCCCCATATTAGTTCCCTACCTCAGAATCTCAAGTAGGGGTAGAGTGCTGAATTGGTTGGAATTACCTGTATCTGCTTGATAACTTCAGATGCCTCCTTTTCAGACGGCATTGCCAAGCTCTGCAAAGATCTAACTGTAAGGATGAGATAATTCAATATTGCCTGTGGGCTCTATCCTTGCTGATATACCATGGGATTGAATCTTGGCCAGTCTGTAATCTTTGGAAAGGCAGGTACACCTGGCACAGTTGTTCCTAGAGACAAAGCAGGAGAAGGTCTTCCCAAGAAAGGCCATGACAGCGCAGAGGCAGTCTGAAGGGAAGCCAAGGAAAGGAATTGAGACTTTACAAGAATGAAGTTGGAAGGATGATAGAAGTCCACAGGCAAGAGACTACAGAGGGCAGGAATCAGGGTGGATCAGGAGCAGATCTCCACAAGATTAGATCCTGGGGGCCAGGCCGTCAGGTGCAAGAGGAAAGCCTGCTTACACCATAAAGTCTGGCTGGAGGTAACATGCTCCATGCAGTACGCTCTCAGAAAATGACAGTCCAATTGCCTGTCTTTATCTCTGTTTATTGACCAAAAAGTATCCACAAATAGCTCAAAATGCCCATCTTTCTGTATATTTAAGTTTTGCACCAGAAGGTGTGCAGTGGGTCTCAAGAGGGCTCCATCAGGAATGTGAGGAAACCAGACAGGTGATCAACATCTGGGGACCGAGACCCTATAGTGAAACGAAGAATGGGGTGAACCACGAAGCTCTGTGTGTAAAACACCTATATTTGAGCTCACAGTGAACTGGTGGTCCCAGTCCACTCCTCTGTCTTGTGTTTCTAGGAAGAGTTAGCAGTAAATAAAGACAAGAGGAGACTGAGCAAGGTAGATCATTCTGGCTGAGTGACTGGATTCAGGAGAAGCCCTGGGACTTGAACATACCCCCAGGGCCCTGAGTTGGGGATTATGAAATGGGAAGTACTGGAACACAGATGGAGCCTCATGGTGCCAATGCTAAAGAAGATAGAAAGAGGGAACATGGACTGGACAAGTTGAAAACAGGCTGCACAGGGGCAAGATAGGAGCCCACTGCCAGCTCATCTGAACTTCAGTAAACTTGTATGCACACGGATCTCCAAGTGCTTTCGTTTTTAGTGCTAAAAATAATGAAGGGTCAGAGCCTTGGGTCTGTGTTTTATGTGGGATCAAATCTAAGGCAGCTGTTTAGGGATGGGAATCCCTTTGGAGGGGCTGGGTAAGAGACCCAGCACATGCACACCATTTTCTGAAACTTTATCTTTGTAAAACCACCTCAGAGCTCAGGAGGGTCCACTGGACCCTAGGTTACTGATGGAGGCTTGTCATGACTTTCTAGACTAAGCTGCAGATCCAACTACACTTTGGGTCACATGATAACCAGGGGATTTACCATCAAGCAAGACCCCATCTCTTTGCCCTAAAGCCACCCTGTTGTACACTTCGGGAAGGGATCACTGAGGCATAAGCAGCCTTGCTCCATTGAATTTTACCAAAATGTGGAAGGCGTCATATAATCTTAGAGCTTGTAGGTTGAAGTTCAAGATACAAGGTTTCAGACAGAATGTAAAGCATATGCAAGTGTTGTATGGAAAGAGGAGAGTTTTTAAATTACCTCATGAAATAATAACCTGAATACATAGTTTTTAAGAAATTAAATTGTATCTGTTCTGAGAGATGTCCAAGTCATGTGTTGATGTTTGTGCTCCCCTCCCTATGTTATCAATAGCAACTTAGTCCCTGGAGGTGGGCTGATACCAAAAGACTAGCTGGGAAGCTCACCATGAAAATCCCTGACTGAGGCTATCTGTTGGCTTCTGAGGAATACAGTGCTAGGGAATAGAGAGAATATTTGTTTTAAATGATAACTTATGTTTTTTCATTGATATTATGTGGAAGTACAATTCAATTTTCATATTGTTATTATACACTGCAGGCTTGGTAAACTTATTTATTAGTTCTAGCAGCTTTTTGTGGATTTCATTTTTATGTGGACAATCTTGTAATATGTTATCTGAAGATTAACATAGTTTTACTTCTTTCTTTTCTGTTATTTATTTTATTTTAACCTATTGCACTTGGTGGCAACTCTACCATGATAATGACTAGGCAGACAAGTGAGGGTAGACATTCACACCATGTCTCTGATTTTAGGTGGACAGCATTCAGTGTTGTGCCATTAATCAATGTTAGCTATAGGCTATTTGCACATACCTCTTACCAGTTTGAGAAAATTCCCTTCTGTCCCTAGGTTGCTGAAAGTTTTTAATCAAGATTGTCTACTAATTGTTGTCAATGATTTCTCTGCATTTACTAAGATAATATATGTTTTTATTTTTTGTTCTTCTAATTAGTAAGTTACAGAAATTGATTTGTGAAAATTAACCCCACTTGGTCAATTCCATATTGTTGGAATCAATTTATTAAAAGTGTATTAAGAATTTTTGCAAGCATTGTGGAAGACAGTGTGGAAATTTCTCAAGGATCTAGAACCAGAAATACCATTTGACTTGGCAATCCCATTACTGGGTATATACTCAAAGGTATATACTCAAAGGGTATATAGTCAATCATTCTACTATAAAGACACATGCACACGTATGTTTATTGTGGCACTATTCACAATAGCAAAGGCTTGGAATCAACCCAAAAGCCCATCAATGATAGACTGGATAAAGAAAACGTGGCACATATACACCATGGAATACTATGTAGCCATAGAAAAGGATGAGTTCAGATCCTTTGTAGGGACATGGATGAAGCTGGAAACCATCATTCTCAGCAAACTAACACAGAAACAGAAAACCAAGCACTGCATGTTCTCACTCATAAGTGGGAGTTGAACATTAGAACACATGGACACAGAAAGGGAAACATCAAACACTGGGACCTGTCAGGGGGTGGGGAGCTAAGGGAGGGATAGCATTAGGACAAATACCTAATGTAGATGATGGATTGACAGGTGCAGTAAACCACCATGGCACGTGTATACCTATATAACAAACCTGCACATTCTGGACATGTATCTCAGAACTTAAAGTACAATAAAATAAAATAAGAATTTTTGCATCTTTGTCCATAGTATTATTAGCCTGTAGTTTCCTTTCTTGCAATGTCTTAGAATAGTTTTGGTATGAGAATAAGAAAGGCAAACAACAACAATAAAAAGAGTATTTCCTCTTGTTCAATATTCTCAAAAAGTTTGTGTAGAACTAGTAAATATTCCATTCAATTCACCAGTGAAGGCATGTGGGCAGAGAGCTTTCCTTGCGGGATAGTTTTTAACTATAGATACAATTATTTAATAAATATGAGACTGTTTAGGTTGTCTCCTTCTTGAACAAACTTTCTAACTTTGTGTCTTTTAAGGAATGTATCCATTTTATCTAAGTTGTTGAATTTATTGGCATAAAAGTTGTTTATACTGTTTTCTTTTTATCTTATTTGTATCTGCAGACACTGTAGTGAGGTTACTTCTTTCTTTCCTAATATTAGCTGCAATTTTGTGTGCTCTCTTTCTTCCTTTTCAGTCTAGCTAGAAGTTTATTAACTTTATCAATCTTCTCAAAGAATCATCTATTGGTTTTATTACTTCTCTCTATTATTTTCTGTTTTTCTTTTAGCTATTGCATTGCTTTCTCCTTTGTTCTTTATTATTTCCTTTCTCCTGCTGATCCTAGTTTTCATTTGCTATTCTTTTTCTAGTTCTCTCATTTTTCAAGTTGACTTAATTAATTTGAGATTATTTTTCTTTTCTAATACTCCATTTACACCTAAAACAAGTCCTCCATATCTGTGAATTTGTCTATTTCTCTTTGCAGTTTTATCCATTTGTGGTCATGTATTTGGAAGTTTTGTAGTTGGGTGTATAATCATATAGAATTGTTGTGTCCTTTTGATGAATTCATTCCCTTTTAATTGTAAATAAACCTCTTTAACTTTACTAATACTCTTTGCTTTGAAATCTACTTAATGTTAATATAGCCTCCCCACCTATCTTTGTTTAGGATTAGTTACTAAAAGGGTCTTTTTTGACCTTTTCCTTTTTAACCTATTAAAGTCCTTATGTTTCAGTGGGTTTATTATCCATAGTATATACTTATGTTATGCTTTTTTACTCAATCTGAAATTCTATGCTGTTTAAATAGTAGTGTTTAATCCATTTACATTTACCGGAATGTTTCAGCTGTACTCTACTCCCCCTTTTCCTATTTTTCTCTTTCCTTTATAATTACTTGAGTATCTATTATGATTTATATTCTTATTGAGCTCTTTATAGTTTTTTGATGTATTGTTTTAATGATTGCTTTACAGTTTGTAGTATGTAACTTCAATTTATCATAGTCTACTTTCAAGTTATATTACACTACTTCATCAATATTAGAAGAATCTTAACACAGATCACATATTTCTTCTTTATATTTTTGTTATATTATAATAACATAATAATCTTACTTCTATATATGTCTTAAACCTCACAAAACATTGTCATTACTTTTGGTTTAAACAGCCAGGTATCTCTCAAACACATGCAAACTATATATTTACTCAAACAGCTATCATTCTTGATGACTTTATATCCTCATTTAGCTTTAGGTTTCTATCTGGTATCCCTTGTCTTCTTTTAACATTTCTGTAGCACTGGGCTGCTGGTGATAAATTCTTCTAGCTTTTGTATATTTTTTGAAAAGTACTCATGCTTCTTTGGAAATGTATTTTTCTGGGTAAAGATGTCTAGCTTTTCATGTGCTTATTTGCCATCTGTACATCCTTTCTGATGAAATGCATCTTCATATCTTTTGCCCATTTTATAATTGATTTTTTTTTACTGCTCAGTTCTTTATATATTCCAGTTCCTCATCAAATACATGGTTTGCAAATGTTCCCTTTTCAGAACGTAGTTTGTCTTTTCATTCTCTTATCAGAGTCTTTCACAGAACAAAAGTTTTTAACTTTGATTAAGTCCAATGTGTTGTTATTTTCTTTTATGAATAATGGTTTTGGCATCATGTCTAAGAACTTTTCAGCAAACCCTAGGATTCAAAGGTTTTTCTCTTATGTTTTCTTCTAAAAGTTGCATATTTTCATGTTTTACAGTAAGAGGAATGGCCTATTTTGGGTTAATTTTTATATAAAGTGCAAGTTTCCTGTTTTTTCTTTGGTCATGCAATCTTTTTCTTTGTATTTAATTTAATATAGTTTATATTGTTATAGTTTTTATATAGCACTATTTGTTGAAAAGACCATTCTTCCTCTATTGAACTGATTTTACACTTTTGTCAAAAATCAGTTCACTATAGTTGTGTAGGTCTATTTTTGGGTTCTCTATTTTTTTCATTGATATCTGTGACTATCCCTCCACCAATACCATACAGTCTTGATTACCATAGGTATGCAATAACCTTGAAATGAGGTACACTGACTTCTCCAATTTTATTCTTCTTTTATAGGAGTGTTTTATGTTTCCTTGTTCCTTTGAATTTACAAATACATTTTAGTATAATATTGTCTAAAACTATAAAGTAACTGGCTGAGATATTGATAAAAATGTATTAAACCTGTAGATCAACTTTTAGAAAACTGGTGTTTCTACATTTAGTCCTCCAATTCATGAACGCAATATATCTCACCAATTATTAGTTCTTTTCTGACTATTTTCATCAGTATTTTGTGTTTTCAGCTGTAAATCCTGTACATTCTTTGTTAAATTTGTGCCTAAGCATTTTATTTTCTTAGTGATTCTAAATGTTGGTATACTTTAAAAATTTTATTCTCTGTATGTCCATTGGTAGTATACATAACTTTAGTTTATTTTTGTATGTTTATCATGTACACTGTGACTTTGTTGAACTCATTTATCAGTTTGAGGGTTTTTGTTGGTAGCTACTTGGAGATAACCTGCACAGATTATTACATCATCTGAGAGTAAAGAGAGCTTTGTATTTTTCATGCAACTCTCTATGTCTTTTATTCCCTTTTCTTGCTTTATTTTGCTGTCTAGGATTTTCAGTATTGAGATGAATAGTAGTGGAGAGGGCAGGCGTATTTACCATCTTTCCATGCTAATGGAAAAACAGTCTATCACCATGAAGTGATAAATTCTTATTTAAAGATTTTTGTAGTTGTACTTCAACAAGTTGAGGATGTTTCCCATGATTTGTTGTTTTATTTTTATTATAACAGGTGTTGAATTTTATTGTGTCTGTGAATGGAGCTGGTCATGTGATTTTTATTTTTACCTGTTAATATTGTAGTCTTTGGTTAATGTTTGAATATTGAACCAGGCTTAGGTTCTTAGAATAAACTCACCTTGGCTATATCATATAATTATGCATATATATTGCTGAATTCTACATGAGAATATTATCTTAAGGATTTTTGCAACCATATTCATTAATTATATTTGTCTGTAGTTTTTTTATGTATTATCTTTGTCTTCTCTGGTAACAGGGCAATATGACCTCATAAAATAAATTGGAACACATTGTTGTCTTGTACTTTTTGGAAGAATTTGTGTATAATTGGTGTTATTTGTGTAGAATTATCTAGCAAAATCATCTGGACTTAGAGACTCCTTTTTCAGTTGATATTAAATTACAAATTCAACTTTTGTAAAGTTACAGAGCTGTTCAAATTATCTGTTTGTATTTGTGTATATTGTGGAAATTTGTGCTTTTTGAGTCGTTAACCCATTTTGTCTATGTTGTAAATTTGTGTAGAGTTATTCGTAGTGAGTTTTATTATCCTCTTGGTGACTGCAGTGTCTGTCATGATATCTCTTATGTCATCCCTGATATAGATAAGTTAGTAATTTGTATTCTCTCTCTCGACCCCACCCTCATATTGTTAGAGATTTTTTCAATTTTATTAATTTTTTTAAAATAGTCTTTTGTATAATTGATTTTTTATGTTATTTTTCTGTTTATATATTTCTTGATTGCCCTTTTATTCTTGAAGGAAATTTCAGGAACTCAAAATAATTTTGAGTGGACAGTTTTTTTCTTTTGGCACTTGAGAAAACTTGTGCTACTTACTTCTAGTCTCCGTGATTTCCTATGAGAAATCAACTGCCATTCTTTTTATTTCTCTCTTGCTAGTTAAATTGTGTGTGTGTGTGTGTGTGTGTGTGTGTGTGTGTGTTTAGTTTGTGGAGGTTGATTAGCTGTTTCTTGGGGTTATTTTGTTTGGGTTGTGCTCATCTTTCTGAACATGTATATTAAGTTTTTGGCCAAATTTGAAAAATTTCTTTGTCTTTAATCTTGTGTTCATTTTTTCCCTCTTTTCTAACAGTGATGACACAAATATTAGATTTTTAAAATTAGAATCCTACATGTCTCTGAGGCTTTGCTTATTTTTTTAAGTCTATTTCCTCTCCTTTTCTTTTAGATGATAAGTTTTATATTTGTATCTTTAAACTAATGATTCTTTCTGTGTTATTTTCATCCTGTGGTTGAACTCACTCAGTGAATTTTTTATTATGACTATTGTATTTTTAGGTTACAAAATTTCCATTTTGGGGTCATGTATGGTGGCTCATGCCTGTAATCCCAGTGCTTTGGGAGGCTGAGGAGGGTGGATCATGAGGTCAGGAGATTGAGACCAGCCTGGCTAACACAGTGAAACCCCGTCTCTACTAAAAATACAAAAGTTAGCTGGGCATGGTGTCATGTGCCTGTAGTCTCAGCTACTCAAGAGGCTAAGGCAGGAGAATCGCTTGAACCCAGGAGTCGGAGGTTGCCATGAGCAGAGTTCGCACCACTGCACTCCAGCCTGGGCGACAGAAAGAGACTCCATCTCAAAAAAAAAATCATTTTGTCCTTCTTTGTATCTTCTCTTCATTTTCTAAGAGTCTGTTTCAGGCATGTGCATAATTGCTTAGTGGCTGCTTTAAAATCTTTGCCAGACAATTCCAACATCTGTGTCATCCTGGTGTTTGCATCTGTTAATTGTCTTTTCTCATTCAAGTTGAGCTCTTCCTGTTTCTTGGAATGATTAGTGTTTTCAATTACATTCTGAATATTTTTGGATATTATCATATGAATTCTGTATTTTCTTTATTTTGTGTTCTGTATTTCTGTTTAAGCAAGACTGGCCTGCTGCAGAGCTGAAGAAAGTGGGAGGACACTAACAGGGTCCTACCGACTGAGGGTGAGGATCCAGGTTGCTTACTCTGCCTATATTGAAATCACGGTGGGGAAAGGGTTTTTCTCCCCGTCACTCAGGAATTGCTGTCTTTGATTGCCTTGTTGTCCGTTGTCTTGGGAGTAAGTGCTCTATATATTTTCCCTGGTTTTTTTTGTTTGTTTGTTTCTAAAAATGACAACTAAAAGGAGGATATAAACAAGAGGGAGGACAAACCTGATTTCTGTTACTTCACGTTGACAGGAAACAAAAATTTGGGAGAAGGATTTTTAACCCTGGTGACCATATCCCATTCAGGTGTCAATGGGGTGGTGCCTCAGAAGTGAGGAAGCAGTGGGCATTCACAGGGAGTTTACCGGGCCCTGCATTTGGGGTAGGATGGCCTCACAGCTCTTCACTCTTCTATGTCTCTACTGGAATGCATATTAACACTCAAGCTCATGTTTGCTGAGGTGAATTCTTGGTAAGGTAAAGTTAACAATTGGGTTAACTTTCCGATGATGCAAAAAGATAGAAGGAAAAAAATCTGTGCATGTGTTTCCAGTTGAGAGTTTTTTTTTTTTTTTTTCCCGCAGAGAATCATATATCATGGGGCTCTCAAATACAGTTTCAGAAATTGAGCTCTGCTGGATCAGGTTTCAAAGGAATCAATTTATAGGGCATGCATTTTGACGATGCTCCAAGAGGGACTGTGAAACGTAGACCTATAACTCCTGGCTTTCTACTTGGAAAACAGACAGGGAAAAGAGAAAAAGAAATGTGTTTAGAGAAGGCAAGAAATGAGAAATAGAAAAATAAAGATATTTATTCATTCACTCATTTATCACCCATGTTTATTTATCTCTTAATTGAGTATCTTCTACTATGGAAAGGTGCAGAAGGGAAACTTCCCGTGCCATCACTTTAGCCTCTTACACTCTTGTCACCAGGACCCCGCCTCAGCCAGCTGTCCCCACTGTGCATCCACAGCAGCCTCCAGTGCACGCACTGCTCCCACACCACCACCACCTTTCCTGAGCAGCTACCCCAGGATGGGTCTGAGCTTCCTAAGACTTGGAGCTGTAAAGAGGCTTTTCTGTAGATGGGGTGTGTAGGGATTCACATGGGGAAAAGAGTCTGAACAGGAATAGCAAAGAGCAAATAATTCTGCCTCTGGAAAGCACACTTTCCTCAAAAATTTCAAAGCTACCTGTGGATAAAAGTCTTTCTTTCCAAAGAAAGCTGGCTTGACTTGTGCAATAGACTAATGTTTATGTTCTCCCAAAGTTCATTTGATGAAAATTTAACTTTCAATTTGATGGTTTTAGGAGGTGGGGCCTTTGAGAGGTGACTACTTCATGAAAATGGAGCCGTCATGGATGGGATTAGTGTTCGTGCAAAAGGGACCCAGAGAGCTCTCTTACCCTCTTCTTCCATGTGAAGACTCAAGGAGAAGTCAGCAGTTTAAAACCAGAAAATTATCTCTCATTAGAATCTGACCCTGCTAGTACCCTGATTTCTGATTTTCAGCCTCCTGAACTGTTAGAAATAAACTTCTGTTGTTTATAAGCCTCACAGCTTATGGTAATTTGAGATAACAGATTGGACTGACCAAGACAAATTGTTTTTCAGGTTTCTGCTCATTTAGCTTCTTGCTTTGGTGAAGATGGGGAAAACATTTTTGATTTTCAAGCCCCAATTTCTTCCTGTAAAGAATAAGAATAGTAAATCCTAGTCACAGGATTATTATAAAAATCCAATGCACCAATCTATCTAAATTCTTGGGACAAAATGAAAACTTATTGTTTATTCAGTTAAATTTTACCCAAATGAAAAATTCTTATGAATGTGCCATTCTACATTTTGCACAGGGGAGAAATTTTCCAAACCCATGAGGCTCCCTTGACAGCAGAATGTAGAAATGAGCCTACGTGATGAACTCTCAGTTCTTTTAGCTTCTGATAAATTGGGAACTAGTGCACTGTTTATAGAACACAGCCAAACAAGGCACCTCCAACTACCCAGCAAATTCTAAATTCTGGAGTAAAAGGAAAACAATTTAAAGTTGTCAACTAGCACAGATCAGCTGTGCCTCTGCACGGCTAGATTATTCACATGAAAGTAAAACATATCGCCAGCTACTGGTGGGTCTATCTGCAGCCGGCCCTGCACATGGCCATGTGGAAGCTTCTGGGAAGAGGCTTTGGTTTCAACCCTTTTTCATGTAGACTGCTCCTCTTCTCACCAACATTGTTATTTTATTCCTGGGGATCTTGGTGTGAAGCCTTTACCTGTGCCTTGGCCCTTGCTTTAATGTTGTGGCCTTGAAAAGCCAGAAACTTAAAAAGAAACAGGCCATATGTTATTTATACAGAAAAGTAATTTGCAAGTTTCTATTTGATATTTCTAGTTCCTTCCAGCCCTAAAAGAACTTCACTCCAGTTGAACTCCTTTTCTGGCCTTAAATAGTGTGTGTTTATTTCTATCTAGTGGTATGAATTCTGCCCCAGCATATGGGCTCCTGCTCTAGTACTGGGCAGGAGGGAAGAAGGCTCTACAAGCCCATTGGAGCATCTTGTCTCCCTGAGCTCCCATCACAGGTGGCTTCTGACCTCCCAGGCACTTGCCCACTTCAGCAAAGCAGGCTTCAGCCATCCGTTCCTCCTGCTCCATCTTGCCAGCTTTGGGCAGGCACCAGGGCAGAGCACTTCCTCATAAAGGGAACCCATATTCTGGTTCTAGACCAGACAGCTGAGTTCAGACCAAAATTCAGCCCCAATTCTAATTAAATAACCTCATCTCTCAAATCTCACTTTTAAAAACCTATTAAATGAAGAGAACAGGATAAATTATTGAGGGTAGTTTTGAGGATTACACAAGATAATGTGTGTCCAATGCCAACAGTACTAATTTCTCTGTTTCCTCTTCTGGATTAAGTGTGAAATAGATTCCATTTTGCCTCAGAATCCCCAGAAGTGGCAGCAGCTGCCCACTTCCTTTGCTGTGAAGGATCCTAAGGCTGTGGATGCCTGTCTGCATGGTCAAGGGGAGATGGGAAGATGGTGTGCCTGTCACACACTCACCACTGCTTCATGAGACTGCCTTCTCCCTGAGGGCTCCGTGTAACTGAATGCCTTAGCACCTAATGCATGGTACTGATTGTGCTGGCTGAATCTTTAAATGATTGGGCCAGTGTCTCAGTAAAATAATATTTAGATGATGGCTGGACAAACAGTTGAGCAAATGATAGGTAAATGAATTCTCATGCATGCTGCTGTTTCCTGTTGCCTGCCTCTGAGACCTGGTTCTTTTTTCTTTTTCTACACTGGATTCTTGTCCCAGTAAGGCCATTCTGTGTCATGACCCAGAGTTTCCTGAGGAAACTCTTCACTAGCAACCATGGGCTGTGTCTACCAGTGCTGTCAGCTCAGGACCTTGTTGCTAGGACCAGAGGGAACTTCTCCGAGGTCGCCTGCCACAACAGTGACCCTGATACAATGGTGAGTGAGACCACTTCTTCACCTCTACGTCCAGGCTCTGAGCAGAATATTTTACCTTCGTGGCCTCCACATGGGAGGAATATGACCAAACGCTTTGTTGGTGGAAATATCTCCAACCCTGGCAGGACCAGAGTGAGACAGTGAGTTGGTTTAAATAATATTTCAGCCCAGTGGCACCCTCCCTAATCTCTGCCAGGCTGGTAGTTTTGAGACCTATGTAAGAAGCTTGTGAAAAATAAGGCCTTGCCCACATCTCTGAAGATTCTGATTGCTGGGATCTGTATATTTAACAAACTTCCAGATAACTGATTTGTGGCCTTGTATGGGTCCCTGGCTTATCACAGAAACCAGGACCTGTTTTATTTGTATCAGCCAGCATCAAAACTCTAGTTCCAGGAAGGAAGACCCTTCCTGCCTACACAACATGGCCTTGTCAAATGTCCTTAAACAAATCTTTGGGACAGCACAAAAGGGCAGGGCAGGATTCCCCCGGGCTTGGCAGACTTGGCTGCACCTACCCCAGCTGGAACCTCTCAAACACTTTCACCCCCAAATGGGTTTGAGCCTGGCTACCTTGCTGTGATAATCTCTGCTCCTCACCTGTGGCATTCAGTCTGTGCTACTCAGAGGGTAGCACAGTTGCTGACAACTGGGATTCTGTATTTATATGCTAATTTTCTGCCATATAAGGAGCTAAGTTCCTGCAGCTTCCTTCAATATAAATATTTGTCTCTTCATGGCATTCGCTCCCTGGAGACTTACAATCTTTTGCCTATGCACATCTCAAAGGCCCATAGTGGCAGAAATACACCCACGAAAAGAATATTTTTACACGCCCTGGAGCAGTAGCCATAATAAATTACCTCTTCTTCTGTCACAGTTCAATATGAGAACTATCTTCAGAACTGGAATTTTTACACCTCTTTGGTTAACTAGATGGTAATTAGCACCTACTGGATGTGTAACCATGGTGAAGCACATCTGGTGCCCTCAAAGAGACAAGAAAGAGCCTGGGTATAGGTCAGCAGAAACCAGGGCTCAGAGATGCACACAAGCCATTGATGCTAACAAGTGACATGGGACAAGGATAGCATCAGAGACTGAGCATAATCCATGGAAACTTGCCAATCAGCAGAGTCTAGGACAAACATAGCTATAGAGTGTGGGCCACACATAACAAAAAGTGGGGACAATCGTGGTAAATGCCAGTGAAGCCCTTCATGGAGGTCCATTGTGAATTGTTGATGGTGGTAAGAGTAGACTGCGGACATGGAGGTCACAGTACAGAACAAGATCTTCAGGCAAGTCCTGGCATGGCAGGCTGCGGTCTTTTAAGTTGGTGTGAACCTGCAGAAGTTGGTAGAGGCACTTACAGCAAAGCTTGGGAAAGGGCAGGTCTAAGGATATGCAGGCAGAGTGAGGGGAATGGAGGAAAAGGCCCAGGCTTGGGGATGAGTTTCTTGGGTGGGTCTCTTGGTCTGGGAGGGCTTGAGGCCTGAAGCTAACACCTAAAAACAGGACAGCAGTCTGGCATGGAAACAAGTGAAGGATCTAAATATGGAACTGATTTGTTTTCTTTGGTGTCAGCAGAGTATGTCTTTTTCCATACTTTTATTTTACATTTATTGCTGTCACTCATTCTTGCAAGTGGCATATAGTTAGGTCTTGCTTTTAAAAATCTGATCTGACAACTTCTGCCTTATAATTGGGGTCTGTAGCCATTTTCACTTAATGTAACTGTAGTTATACTTACCTTTAAATCTATAATTTTGCTATATTTTTCTGTTTGTTTCTTCTGATATTTATTTTTGTGTTCTACTATTCCCTTTTTCTGCTTTCCTTTGGATATAGTTTTTTTATGATTCCATATTGCCTTTTCATTGGCTCATTAGCTGTAATTCCTTGTTTTCTTACTTTAATGGTTGCTTTAAGGATCATAGTACAAATCTTAATTTATCAAAATATACATTCAAGTGATAATATAACCCTTCTTGTGTTGTAATAAATAGTTTCATTTCTCACAAAGCACTTTGCCTTTGTGCTGTTTTTGTAATGTATTTTACTTTTACATAAGTTATCAACCCTAAAACATGGTTGGTTAAATGATCAGTTATCATTAATAGGATTAAAATAACAAGAAAAGACTCTCACACATTTACCTATGCAAGTACCACTTCCTGTGTTCCTAATGCTTTGTGTAGACCTATGTAATCATGTAGCATGCTTTTCCTCTCTGCTTGAATCATCAAGTATTTATTTCACTTTAGTTTTTGAAAGACAGTTTGCTTGTGTGCTAGTCCATTCTCACACTGCTATAAAGAATGACTTGAGACTGGGTAATTTATAAAGAAAGGTTTAATTGACTCCTAGTTCCACAGGCTTAACAGGAAGCATAACTTGGAAGCTTCAGGAAATGTACAATCATGATGAAAAGCAATGGGGAAGCAAGCATGTTTCAACTATGGTGGAGCAAGACAGAGAGAGAAGGGTGAGGTGACACACACTTTTAAATGATCACATCTCATGAGAACAATAAAGGAGAAGGCTGCCTCCTGATCCAATCACCTGCCACCAGTTGGATTACAGTTTGAGATGAGATTTGGGTGGGGACACAGAGCCAAACCATGTCAGCTGGTATATCATTCTTTAAAGATACTGCTTCCCTATCTTCTTGATTATACTGCTTCTAATGAGAAATCTGCTGCTATCCTTATTTGTGCTGATATAGCAAAATACCTAAGACCAGGTCGTTTATTAAGACCAGAAATTTATTTATCACAGTAGTGGAGGCATGGAGTCCAAGAACAAGGAAAGTATCAGCATTTTGTGTCTGGTGAAGACTTCTCTCTTGCTTCCAATATGGCACCTTGTAGCAGAAAGTGAACAGGACCTACCCTAGTGCCTTCCATCCCATTTGTAAGGCACTAATCCATTCAGGAGGGTGGAACCATCATCACTTAATCACTTCCCAGAAAGCTATACCTCTGAATACCAAAAAAATGGTATTACGTTTCAACAGGAATTTTGGAAGGGACACATTCAAACCATAGCAATCCATGTTTATTTTCCTTTTTGTGAGTAAGAGAAGAAAATAAACTTATTTTCTTTCTCAGCATTGCTTTTAAGAATTTTTCTTCATCATTGGCTGTGAACAATCTAATTATGGTGTGTCTTCATGCAGTTTTGTTCTTTTTTTTATGTATTTGAGGTTTATTGAGACTCTTGGATCTGTGGGTTTATTGATTTCATGAAATTTGAAAACTTTTCAGCCATTTATTGTTAAAACACTTTGCTTCCTTCCTTCCTCCCATCATACATTTTCTCTGCTTCAGCAACCCCAGTTGCATGTATATTATTAGCCTGATTGAAGTGCTCTTCACTGACATCTCTGTTTCTTAAGATTTATTTTTACATTTTATTTTGCAGTTTCTAGTACTATTTCTTCAAGTTCAATAATCTTTTTCCTTTCAATAGATTATAAATAAATAATATTTTATTAATTCATTAACGTTTCAATAATAATATTGAATGTTGTTAATCACATCTAGTTTATTTTTATCTCAAATGTTGGTAATTTAAAGTCTAGAAGTTTAACTTGGATATTTGTAATATCTTTTGTGTCTCTACTTAATCTTTTTAGCATTGAAATACAGTTATTTCATATGTTAATTTAGTTACACATTGCAGTTTAGCAAATTCATTTGGTAATTATATTAGTGTCAATACAGGGTAGTTTTGCTTGCTTGAATGTATTTTCTGTTTTTATTAAGGATTTGTACTTTCTCGATTGATTGTATACTGTGTAACTTTTTACTAGACGTCAAACACTGTAAATTTTACATTTTGGGGGGCTGAATAATTTTTCTATTTGTGTAAGTATTCCTGAGGAGTATCTTTGTTCCCTTCTGGTTTGCTTTTAAGATTTGTTAGGCAGGAGTGTGATACTCTTTTGTCTAGGGCTAATTATTCTTTACACTAAGACAGTACCCTTCTGAGTACTCTACTCAATGCCCCATCAATTATGAGTTTTCCAGTTTGGCTGGGGGAAACAGGCATTATTCCATATGTGAGGGCTGGTACTGTGCCCTCTAATCTTTTAGGTGATTCTTTCATTGTTCTTGGCTAATTTCCTCCCATAAATATACGGTTCATCACTTGCTGAGTAATCAAGCTGAACATCTGCATGTGTGGTTCTCTCTGTGTTCAGCTCTTCTTTGGTACTCTAGCCTATGAACTCCAGCTGTCTTGGTCTCCCTGGAATTCAGCTCTATCTTCTCAACTCAGGGAGGGAGCTCCAAGCTCTGCCTCAGTTCCCCTGCTCTCTCCCGATATGTGCAATTCTCTCAAGGAGATAAGCCGCGGCAGTCATAGGGCCCATCACATTTGGGTTTTAGTTGCCAGGAATCTGTGTCCTTGTTTGCTTAATGCCTTGTGCCCAGGCACTGTTACATCATGTATTTGGTCCATTTGTCATTGTTTCTGATGGGAGGATAAATCTGGCTCCTGTTACTTTATCTTGGCTGGAGGCAGAAATCCCAAAGCATCATTTCTGTTTTGTAATTCTTGGTATGTTTATGTGCCACTAGAACACTTCAGCTAAACTCTCACTAAAGTTTATGTTCTGTATCCAAATAGCAGCAGGAACTATCATTCACTTAGTATCTACCATGTGACAGGCATTGGTGTATTCTTTCTAGTTTTTATGGACAACCCTATGATATGAACATTGTTATCCTCATATTACTGATGAGAAAACTGGAGCCTAGCAAGGTTAAGCAATGTGTCAGCAATAGGGACTAAATGGTAGCTTATCAGGATCACCATAAATTTGAAAACAGGTCTCCTCTCCTACACAGAATTGCTTGAGTTGTGAGAAAATTTCTTTCTGGACATCTGTGCCTTGTGACACACTGTGCTGATTTTAAATCAAATTGCTGGCAGTTTCCATGTGGTCCATAGGAAAAAGCATCCCAGATCATCCAAGAATCTATGCCTAGACATACCCTTGATAGTGACACAGACTGGATAGCTCCTCTCCAGCTGCCCTGGGGCAATGGCAGGAGCCACACACAAAAACAGACGCTTCAGTGGGCTACCTTGGCACAGCTGCTAGAGATCTCACCTCCATGGATACTTGGTAGGTCTTCCTTTCAAGAAGAAAGGCAGCTGGCAGCCTCAGTGTGTGAGCCCATGTGCCGTGAGCTGCACCAGGGAGGACCCAATAACTCCCGCCACCTATTGGGCCTGAACCTAACAGGCATCAAGGATGGCTGTAATTGGGGAAAGTAGCTTCCCTTCACTTCACCTCTTCTTTAAGCTGATTTTGTCCAAGAAAGTGGACAGAATTCTCTAAAGACAGTGACAGATGTCTGCTTCTTATGCTCCAGACAGTTCTCACCACAGTGTCAGCTCAGTAGAAGATTTTTCTTTCAAAGAGTGCCCTCAGGAAGGGCTGCCAGGAGATCAGGCTCTCAGTTCAGCACCAACATCTGGGTTTTCTATCTGAGTATAATTGGATAAGAGGGTGTATTTTGCTCACGTTGTTCAGTGGTTATAAAGTTTGATGAGATATTTACTTACTCATTCATTTATTCAAAGCACAAATACCAAGTTCTGTCAACACAAAGAGAAAAAGATGGAGACAGACCCTTATCTGTGAAGTTCAGAGCCAAGGGAGATGATGGAACAGGAACTGAATTCTATTTTGCATTGTGATCTGAGCCACATGAGAGGAGTACAGGGAGACTGGGGAAGAATGTGGGCTATCCCTGGGGGAGATTTTGGGGGACTGCCATCAGGACAGGACATTTAAGCTGACCATAGAAGGAGTTAGAATTGACCAGATGAGGAAACTGAAGCAGAATAGTAAGGTATACAAAGGCCTGGAGGCCTCCCAAAGCTCCCATGCATGTGCAGGGGCCATCATCCCTTTCCTCCTTCCCCTCATCATCCTCAGCTAGCAGCAGCAATGGTAGTGTCTTCATCCTCCCCTCTTGGTGTAGGACAAAGTTGCAAAGTCCTCAGCAGGAAGCATATAGTTAATTAAAAATGGAAACTGCAATCCATGGGGCTCTTCTATCACTAGGGTATATCCAGTGACTGGGGATCCAGTCAGTCTTCACTTCATTATTTACCTTTCAATATAGGATCTTATTTTTCTGACTCATCTAGAATATAGGAATTTACAGGCACAAGGGCTCAAGAAATGCTCTTTCCTTTCCTCTTGGTGCAGGAATCTCTTCTGTCACATCCCTGCCAGACCATGGCACTGCCCAGCTCGAGCCTCTCCCCAGCACACACATGAACTCACTGCTTGTTACACCACTTCCTAGTGAAAAAGTTTGTCCCTTGTAACTTCATTGTCACATCCTGTCTTTTGGGATCTCGAAGCATATTTTGCTTTCTGTCCCTTACATGGCGATCTACAGTCTGGGAGATTTTGCTAGTCTGTTCAACAGCGATTATCAAATACCAAGGACTCTGCTAGACGCAGGAGGCCAGGGATTGCGCTTGGGAGCCTGGCCTTCATCACTGAGGGACTTTTCAGTTTTCAGTTCCCCATGAGGTCGACCTTCTGGTCTCCATGCCACATCCCCCTGGCCCTCACTGGCATCAGACATAACTGCAGTGGATGATTCCATGGAAGATCAAACCCACCTCTTGCATCACACCTTTCTTGCTTTCTTGTCAAGGACCTTCCCAAGCCTGGAGAACTCTGTTGGTGGGAGAACAAGTGGATCTGCCAGAGGGAGTTACTGTCACTGGAAGCAACACTCCGGTAATGGGAGTCAGGGCCAAAGCTGAGTGCCCCACTTCCTCCTGTCTCCCAGGGCTGGGGCAGTTCCAGGAAGCATTCTGCATACCTCTCATGGGTTGCAGTAGAGGCATCCCTGCAGCCTTCAGCAGCCACCTCAGTAATTCATCCTAGTATCTCCCTTCCTCCTTCTCCTGTCCCTCCCTTTCCCTTCTTCCTTACTCCTGATTCCTGGAGTCACATCCTAAATATACCAATTCCATCCAAGGCTGTGTCTCAGGCTCTGCTTCCAGGGAACGCGTGGAAGTAAGGGAGGCGGGAGCTGCACAGCCACAGCAAATTACATCTCCCCTCCATCAAGCCCTCACGCTACTGGCAACATGAATGTGCACCTCTCTTGAGACCAGCTCTGCATGCCTTCACCTACAGTGCTGTCTCCCTTTCAAACACCGGAGCACTTATTTCTGGCAACATTACTAAAAGCATCTCATGGCCGGTACAGTTATCACATCTTATAACTTTATTTTGTGTTACGCATAATTTTATAAATATATTCTTCGCAAACATTCGCTATAGGAAAATACTTATTAGCAATATGACCACAGGAAACTGAGCCTCAGTGTCCTCATCTGGAAAATGGGGGTAATGGAAATCCTAGGAACATACAGGAAAAGGGCACGTTTGTGGCAGCATGAGGTGCCCAGGCACTAGCTGGATATCACCAATTGATGTGCCCCACCTTTTCTCTCCCTCTTTTCATTTTGGAGACCAGAAACTGTGTCTGAATGCCATCATATTGCCAAGAAGACCCCTCAGCAAAATGTTTGATTATAGTGACTAGCCCATCATTTCCAGAAGCCAAAGCAGGAGAGGAGGGAGGGGAGAAAGCAAGGACAACAATGGGCACGTTCCGCAGGAGGCTGCCTGCTCACAGGGCTTCCTCTGAGCTACTCAGGTATTTGCAGGTATTTTCAAGTTAACATCAGAGCACAGCTGCTGTCCTCTGCTCCAGAGCAATAAATTTTTTACAAATGTAGAATCTCAAAACAGTCAGAAAGATGACAGTTTCACACTTACAACCCAGATTTCTGAGGCTCAGAGAGGTGCATCCCCTTGGGGAGGGTAGCACAGTGTCTTGTTCCACCTGCCTTTATTGGCCCTCTCTCCTTCCTGCAGGCCAGCTCTCAGGAGACCACTCCAGCCCAGGGTGGGCCTTTTGGCCTCAGCTCAGCAGGAAGCTCCCTGGAAACTTTTGCAGTCATCTAAGCTCAGTCCCTATAAGGGGACCTTTTGAGAAATTATGCATAATTCCTAGATGAGAAAATAATTATTCCATGTTCGTTATTGTTCTTTTACTTTTATTTTACTTCCACATTCTGGGGACCCTTTTGTTGTGTCATTTTTATTTTTGCCGTTACTTAGGAAATTATAAATGAATGAGACTGAGCTTAAATGATACCGTGGAAATGTAATGGAGGAAGCCACAATATGACAGAGAGGAAAGGAAGGGAAAAATCATTCCCCTGGAACAGGCTGACATCACTAATAATGGTCTTTAGCCTTCAGACATGTGCAGAGGGTTGAGGAGTTGAATGTGACTTCCCAGCAGGGGCCTGGCTTTCTCAGTGCACTTTCCAGTTTCCTTCCCACTTCACGAGAGACACTGGTGCACATGCATAATTCCAGATTTACAGTCCTGCCCTGGTTAAAAACAGATGTGAATAAAGCTCACAGAAATGCTTGCTTGGATGCAGACCCAGATGGCCCATGACAGGTCACAGTGACCAACCTTCATCTCCCCGGACTCCCTTTGTCTGCCTCAGGCTTCCTACAACACCCCAGGGCCACCAGGCCTTGCCCTGCCCCTGTGATCCCTGGAGGTACCTTGGTTGGGTTAGTCTCAATTTATGCAATGTAGAAGAGAAAGGATGGTCAAGGGCAGAAGATACTGTGGTGGTACACGGCGGGGTGGTTAAGGATGGTGGAATGTTTTCTTCTCCATTACATCCCACAGCACAGTATAGGGTAGACACTGAATTGCCTAACCGAGTAGTATAACTGATAGGATAACGCTCAGAGGATGCCCAGGATGACGGTGAGCTTAGCATTTACCACCATCATATTAAAACTGAATTGATTTGAGGAATTGGACGTTCAATGTCCGTCTCCTGAAAGGCAGGAATTATACATCTCTTCATTACAGCTGCATCCCTGCTTCGGATACAATGCCTGTTTCAGCCCTAGATCCATAAGTCCTTGTCATACGGTTGAATGAATGGCCAGAGAACAATTGCAAACATCCATTTAAAGTCCTGCTTGGATGTGCTGAGGCTGAGAAAGAGGGCTATGTAGGAATCAGGTTTATTAAATATCTAAGTTGAATGCAGTCACATGATGTCATTTAACCCTTCTGATGAGATTTGTGAGGGGGTGTCGCTGAGCCTGCCTTATTAGCACAGAGACTGATGCCCTCAAATGCTACCTGGCTCACCTGTGACCCACAGACTACATAAATTAGATGTAGAAACAGGAGCCAGGATTGAACCTGGGTGTCTCAAGTCCAGATCATGAGATGTTTCCATGCCTTTCTCGTTATTATGCAGAAAGATCTTTTTGTGTTGCAGAGACTAGTCCTTTGTTGAACGTATGCTGAAAAATGTTTTCTCCCAGTCTGCAGCTCATCATTTCACCCTCGTCACCTGGGCTTTACCTAAAAACACTTTAACATTTTCAAAAGAGGTAATTCATCTCTTTTGTGTGAATTGCGCTTTTGGTGTCAAGTCCATCTGTAATATGATCTTGGTGACTACAGCTGTATAATAAACTTTAATATTGGGTAGAGTGATTCCTCCCACTTCATTCTACTTTATCAAGTTTGTTTTAGCTGTTCCAGGAGCTATGCCTTTCCATGCAAATTTTAGATAAGTTTGTCTGGGCCTATGAAAAAGCTTGCCAGAATTTTCATAACAATTCCATGTAAGTTACATATCAATTTGTGGGAAATTGACATATTCAATATGTTAAGTCTACAAAACAGGAACGTATTATGTCTCCACATTTATTGATGTCTTCTTCGATTTCTATCAACAATATTTTATAATTTTCAGCACAAAGATTCTGTATGTTTTCTTGAGGATATGCCTAAGGTTTTCTTTTTTTAATAGAAAATTCAAATATAAATGGCATTTAAATTCAGTTTCCACATATTCATTGTTAATACATATAAATGTGATTAGCTTTGTGCGCTTTTTGTATATAAGGCAGCCTTGCTGAACTCACTTATTCTGAGAGTGGCTTTTTAAATTGTTTCTTTTAGATTCTTTGGGTTTTCTACATTACAAATCATCTGCAAAAAGAAAGAGTTCTACATCTTTCTTTTCAATCTTAAGTATTTTGTTTCTTTGGCCTTTATTCTGCTTGTTTGGGGTTTACTTTCTTCTTCTTCTAGTGTCTGGAGGAAAAATTAGATTATAATTTTGAGATTTTTAAAAATGTATTTTTAGTTTTCAAAAGTTTAATTATGATGTGTCCCGGCATGGTTATGTTTGTTTGTGTCCTACTTGGGGCTGTTTGGCTTTCTGGATTTTAACATTTGTGTCTTTTGTCGACTATGTAAAGTTTTCAGTCTTTTTTCTCTCCAAACACATTTTAGCTCCACTTTCTTTATTCTCTCCTTTGCTGTTCATTCATTTTCTCAGTCTATTATCCCTGCGTTGCTCAGATAATATTTTAAATCTGTTTTCAAGTTCAATTACCATGTTCTGTGTTATCTGCACTTTGTTATTGAGCCCATCCAATAAGTTTTTTTTACTTATTATAATTTTCATTTTTAATAATTTCTACTTCCTTTCCGAGATTTTCTAGTTTCACTTGTCTTATGATTTGTAATTTCCTGTTGAAGCATATTTATCATACCTGCTTCAAAATCCCTGTCGAATAATTCCAACATCTGATGAATCTCAAGACCTGAATCCATTGATTCCTTTATTCTCATTCAATTTGGTGATTTTCCTGGATCTTGGAATATGGGTAATCTTTTATTGCGTCCTAGACACTTTTTCTATTATGCTGAGGGACTCTGGGTCCTGTTAGGTCTTTTAATTTAGCGGACTAGGCAGACAGTCTGTTTAAGCTTAGCACACAAGCCCTGGACTGCTTTCGTGGGCCGTAGTTCTAATGGTGTTGAATGATTAGAAAATTGGCAGTGTTATTTTGGTCTCCTTAGTTTCCCTGGTGTTAATGGAGCAGCTCCCACTGATCCTTGCAGCTGAGATGAAGCAGATGAGGCTCCCCCAGGCCTGGGGACTGGCATCTCTTGGTTGGGGAGAGCCTTAGTGGATTCCCTTACTGGTGCTTCCTGCATGCACACGTGCTTCTGGTCAGGGGTAGAATTTCTTAGGCTAACAACTTTCTATGTCTGGGTTCATCTTTAGGTTTTGCCAGCCAGCCTCACGCCTCCTGGTAAGGGAGAGTCTCTGAGTCTCAGGTCCATGGACCTGTGGAATAAAAGAAGCTTCCCCACTGCTTGCTGTGCTGGATTCCCTTTGTTGGTCCTGCTTGTCTGCTCTGGTCACTATGGGAAGCAGCAGTGAAAGAGCCTCCGGTGCTGGACATGACTGCAGTCAGCAGGCTTTTGAGAAAGGCTATTTATAGAACAAAAGGAATGCAGACATAAGTGTAAACCTGAAATAAGAATATTTTCAAACTCTCATAAGGGAAGCAGCTCATCAAACCTGGGAGGGACAGCATGTCCAGAACCGTCCTTTTTGCCTCATGATTTTTGTGTGTGTAAGTGTGATTTGTGGGTGAAAATTTTCCTGATAAAATAGGAGATGATCTGATGGCTCTGCACCCACAGTGACCCAAGTGGATCAACAACCCCAACTGTGCCTCACACTGGTTTGGCAATTTTTTTTTTTTGAGATTGAGCCTCGCTCTGTCCCCCAGGCTGGAGTGCAGTGGTGCAATCTTGGCTTTCTGCACCCTCTGCCTCCCAGGTCCAAGCGATTTTCCTGCCTCAGCCTCCTGAGTAGCAGGGATTACAACCCTCACACCCGGCTAGGAAACACCAGCACACCCGGCTAATTTTTGTATTTTTAGTAGAGACGGGGTTTCACCATGTTGGCCAGGCTGGTCTCAAACTCCTGATCTCAGATGATCCGCCTGCCTCAGCATCCCAAAATGCTGGGATTACAGGCATGAGCCACTGCACCGGGCCTGGTGACATTATTTTTTATTCCTGCTTTCATCCTTAGCTACTTCAACACAATTCAACAAAAACGTTTTGAGCAACTACTGTGTAAAAAGGCTAAGACAATAAGTAAGGTAAGATTTATCTCCTCATAGGCATTAAAGGCTGCAAGAGAGGCAAAAGGACCATTGACCACAGCTTGTGGTATGGTTGGGACATGAGACTGCTGAGCAAAAGAGAGACAGTTCACCTGGGTGCTGGGCTGGCTTCCTGGAGGAGGTGGCCTAGAAAATGCCCTTATGGAGGCTGATATGACTTTAAGTCAGAGGTAGGGAAAGATAAGAAATATTTTTCTCCATATTACAGACCAAGTAATGGAAAATGTGTACAGATATGGAAGCTTGGGGGCACATTCAAACTTTTGTGCTCATCAGAATCCACATACTATTTTTTTGTAATTTGGAGAATTCAAATATTTGGCTCATATTTGAAGGCAGAGCCAGATGTCCTCGCAGCCTGTCCTCAAGCAACTAAGTGTGGGCGTGTGACCCAGGCATGATCCATTGAGATCCCACTTGGGCCTGTGAGTTTTACAGGAATGAAGCAAGCCTGAAAGACCTGAGAAATTCCTCTTGGTAACAGTGAGAGGAGAGCCCAGCAGAGGCTGTGTGGCATGGGAAAGATAGGATCAGTTAAGTTTACAAAGTTCAGTGGCACTGACTCTGGATGCCCAGTGGGGTATATATTCCAGGCTGTGGCCTATACCTGTTAACTGCCTCCCAGCCCACCTGATCTCCTGCTTCTCTGCCCTTCCCACTGATTTAGTGAGGAACCACTCAGTGGCCTTCCTTTTCTTCTTGATTGGGTATAGTCAGTCATTTGCTCTTTCTTGCTGGAACTAAAGACTCTGACTAATGCAGAATATGAAAGAGAAAAATGTATTATTCATGAAGTCATGTTATATACTATGGGCTATTTTCTGTAAGCTAAAGAAGTGTTAAGCATCTGAATTTTGGACATTTAGAATAAGAGTGATTTACCTAATTTTAATAAAAGGAAATCTGGGAGGTTTGGAAACATTTCTGGGGAGTTTGACAAAATTCATTTCATATGTCTAAGTTTGAGGTACCACTGGGACAACCATTAGGCAGATGGAAAAACTGATGTATTAATTAGGATTGCTCAGGCTGTGCTGGAGGAACAAACAAACCTCATGTCCGGATAAACAAAATTGATTTCTTGCCTATGGCATGAGGAGAATATTAGAGTATGGAAAACACTGAACCTTGCACCCCCAAAAGGTGAAGACTAACTCTCCACTCTCTAGGTGTGGGTGCAGTGACTTCCCTAAAAAGCAGACAACATGAAAATGGGGAGTCACTCTACAGTGAAGGCCCCTGACAAACACAGATGATCCCTGTTGACACCCACAGTGATAAGCCATGTTGATAGTCTGTGACCTTGATCTGATGTGAGGAGAATGACACTTCACCTCCCCAAAACACATGACCCCAGGCTAATCATGAGAACATTATCATGCAAATCCCAAATTGGAGACCTTCTATAAAATACCTACATGGTAATTCTCAAAAATGAAGAAAACTCATTCAAAAGTAGTCATTTTTGTGACAAGAGCACATGACATAAGAGCACCCTTTTAGCAAATGGGGAAGTATACAATACAGTATTGTTAACTACAGGCACCATGCTGAACAAGGGATCTCTAGGACTTGTTCATCCTGTATGACTAAAACACCACTAACATTGTCTCACTGTCACCTCGCTATTTCCGTCTCCCTCCAACCCCAGCAACCACCGTTCAAAATAATAACAATGATAAGGTGGTGGCTCACACCTGTAATCCAAGCACTTTGGGAGGCTGAAGCAGGTGAATCACCTGAGGTCAGGATTCCGAGACCACCCTGATCAACATGGTGAAATCCCATTTCTACTAAAAATGCAAAATTAGCCAGGTGTGGTGGCGCATGCCTGTAGTCCCAGCTACCTGGAAGGCTGAGGTAGGAGAATCGCTTGAACCCAGGAGGTAGAGGTTGCAGGGAGCTGAAATTGTGCCATTGCACTTCAGCCTGGGCAACAAGAGCAAAACTCTGTCTCAAATAATAATCATAATAGTAATAGTTATAATAATGATAATAAAGAGGCAAACTTTGGGAGGGTGGGTATGTTTAGGGCACTGGTTGTGATAAAGGTTTCATGTGCGTTCACTCATCTCCAAGTTCATCACATCATATACATTAAATATGGACATTTCCTGGCAACCAGCTTTCAAACCTCAATAAAGTGGCTTTTAAAAAAGAAAATTCTGAAAAACCATCACAACCAAGAAGAGCCTGAGGAGACAGTGACTAAATGTGATCCTAGATAAGATCTCGGAACAGAACAAATACATTATGTAAGATTTGAGGAAATCTGAATAAAGTGTGGACTTTAGCTAATAATAATATGCCAGTAGTGGTTCATTAACTGTGACAAGTACCATATTAATATAAGATGTTAGCAAGAGGAGTCCCTGAGTATGGTGTTTATGGATACTCTCTGTACCATCTTCACCACCTTTTTAATAAACCTAAAACTGTTGGCCGGGCACAGTGGCTCAGCCTGTAATCCCAGCACTTTGGAAGGCCGAGATGGGTGGATCACCTGAGGACAGGAGATTGAAATTAACCTGGCCATCATGGTGAAACCCCCATCTCTACTACAAATACAAAACTTAGCTGGGCGTGGTGGCACATTCCTGTAATCCTAGGTACTCAGGGAGGCTGAGGCATGAGAATCACTTGAACCCATGAAGCAGAGGTTGCAGTAAGCTGAGATTGTGCCACTGCACTCCAGCCTGGACTACAGACAGAGACTCCATAAAAAAACAAAACAAAACAAAACAAAACTATTTTAAGGTTTTTAAAAAATATATTTCTTTAAAACCTGGGTTTTACCACTTCAAACTCCATATGGAACCAAAAAAACAGCCTGCATAGCCAAAACAATCGTAAGCAAAAAGAACAAAGCCGGAGGCATCATGCTGCCTAACTTCAAACTATACTAAAAGGCCACAGTAATCAAAACAGCATGATACTGGTACCAAAACAGAGACATAGACCAATGGAACAGAACAGAGGCTTCAGAAGCAACACCACACATCTACGATCATCTGATCTTTGACAAACCTGACAAAAACAAGCAAGGGAAAAGGATTACCCGTTTAATAAATGGTGTTGGGAAAACTGGCTAGCCATGTGCAGAAAGCAGAAACTGGACCCCTTCCTGACACCTTACACTAAAATTAACTCCAGATGGATTAAAGATCTAAGCATAAGACCTAAACCATAAAAACCCTAGAAGAAAACCTAGGCAAAACCATTCAGGACACAAGCATAAGCAAGGGCTTCATGGCTAAAACACCAAAAGCAATGGCAACAAAAGCCAAAATAGATAAATAGTATTTAATTAAACTCCAGAGCTTCTGTACAACAAAGGAAACAAACATTAGAGTGAACTGGAAAACAACAGAATGGGAAAAATATTTTGCAATCTATCCATCTGACAAAAGGCTAATATCTAGAATCTACAAAGAACTAAAACAGATTTACAAGAAAAAAAACAAACAAACCCATTCAAAAGTGGGTGAAGGATATGAACAGGTGCTTTAAAAAAAAAGACACCTATGAGGCCAACAAACATATGAAAAAATGCTCATCATCACTGGTCATTAGAGAAATGCAAATGAAAACTACATTGAGATACCATCTCACGCCAGTTAGAATGGCAATCATTAAAAAATATGGAGACAACAGATGCTGAAGAGTATGTGGAGAAATAGGAACACTTTTACACTGTTCTTGGGAGTGTAAACTAGTTCAACCATTGTGGAAAACAGTGTGGCGATTCTTCAAGGACCTAGGAATAGAAATTCCATTTGACCCAGCAATCCCATTACTGGGTATATACCCAAAGGATTATAAATTGTTCTATTATAAAGACACATGCACACCTATGTCCACTGAGGCACTGCTTACAATAGCAAAGACCTAGAACCCACCCAAATGTCCATCAATGATAGACTGGATAAAGAAATGATGGCACATATACTCCATGGAATACTAGGCAGCAATCAAAAATGATGAGTTTGTGTCCTTTGTAGGGACATGGATGAACTTGGAGACCATAATTCTCAGCAAACTGAAACAAGAACAAAAAACCAAACACCTCATGTTCTCACTCATAGGTGAGTATTGAACAATGAGAACACATGGACTTAGGGAGAGGAGCATCACACACTGTGATCAGTTGGGGGGAATAGGGGAGGGACAGCAGGGGGTGGGGAGGGTTGGGAGGAATAATGAGGAGAGAAATACCAGATATAGGTGATAGGGGGATGAAGGCAGCAAACCACCTTGCCATGTATGTACCTATGCAACAATTGTGCATGATCTGCACATGTACCCCAGAACCTAAAGTATAATTAAAAAACAAACCTAAGTAAACATGACATCTTTGTCACATTAGACAGAACTCATCACATGGTCCCACCTAACCTAACAGCAGAGGGCTGGGAAATGTCTCTCTTTATATCTGGAGGAAAGGAGACCTGGAAACGGGTAGAGCTTGCAGACAAGATTAGTGCAAAAGAGTCATATGCAGAAAGGAGTCAGCAAGATAGACATTCTCACCAAAGTACAAGCATACAACCATGTAAGATGAAGGGCGAGAGAGCCTTGGAGCTTCGGGGCATGATTGCAAGAAGCTCACCAGCGGGAAGTCTCAAGGGGTGATCAGAGAGTTAATAAGAAATGAGGAACCAATCTAGGGAGCTCAGGAAATGACAGTGAGCAGGATCAGAATAAAAAAGAGGCAGGTTACAAATATTAGCAAGTGGAGGACCATGGGTCCCCCTGGAAAACCTATTTCAGCAGGTAGCAGGGTGCTGGTACCATTTTCAGTGAGGTGGAGGGCATATGAGAAGACAGTGTGTAAATATACTAAGTTTAAACAAATACTCATAAGAGGTGAGGGAAAGAAGAGCAGCCAAAGGTAAAAGACGCCAGAGTATTTCACATGCAAGGTTTAAAAAGTTAATCTTGAAAAGGGAAAAAAAAACAACTATGATTATTTCTGTTTAAAATGGCAATGTGTTCTTGACCTCATCTCTTCTAATTTCCCTCTAAAAGTATATTTTAAGAGTAAAAACTGGATTGGCAGAGTAAGATGGCAGAATAGAAGCCTACATGGTTAATTCCCCTTCTGGAACACAAAATTCTAACAGCTATATGCACACAGAAAAGCACCATCACAAGAACCAGAAATCAAGAGGAGAGAGAATAATAAACAGGACTTTGCCATGCATCTTGGATACCAGCTCAGCTACAGTAGGGTAGAGCACCAGACAGGGTCATGAGGTCCCCTTTCTAGGCCCTCGTTCCCAGGTAACATTTCTGGACACCTTGGGCCAAAAGGGAACCTGCTGCCTTGAAGGGAAGGACCCTCTCTTGAAAAGATTCATTCCTGCTGACTAAAGAGCCCTTGAGCACTGTATAAACAGCAGCAATACCCAGTACACACCAGTCTTGGGCTCTGAAATGTGCTGACTACAGGTATGACTCAGCACATTCCTAACTGTGGTGGCTGTAGTGAAAGATTCCTTCTATTTGAGAAAAGCAGAGGAAAAAGTGGGGAAGACTTTGTCTTCCACCCTAGGTACCAGCCCAGCCACAGTGAGGTAGAACAACAAGCAGGTTCTTGGGGTCCCTGAGTACAGGGCTAGGCTCTGGGACAGCATTTCTGGACCTGATCTGGGCCATGGGGGAGCCCACTTCCCTGAAACGTGGGTCCCAGGCCTGGCAGCATTCATCCCAAGCTGACAGAAGAGCCCTTAGGCTTTAAGCAAGTATCTGCAATGGCCTAAACCGGTTTAACCACTTAAAGGACCAGTGGTGGTGGTAGCCACAGGGAAAGGTGCCTCTGCCTGTGGAAAAAGGAAGGAAGAAGTAGGAAAGAATTTATATTGTGATTTGAGTGCCAACTAAGCTGCAGCAGAATAGAACATCAGGTACATTACTAAGGTTTTTGACTCTAATCCCTGGCTCCAAGATAGCATTGTGAACAGAGGGGCCTTGCCTCCCTGAAGAGAAGGGACTTGGGTAGGGCCCAGTGCTGTGTTGGCTTCTTGTCTGACCCAGCACAGTCCCAGTGGTGGTGGTCACAAGGGTGCCTGCAGCACTTCGTCCCCAGTTCAGGGTGGCTCAGCACAGAGAGAGACAATGTTTGTGAAAAAGTAAGGGAAAAGAGTAAGATTACCTGCTTAGTAATCCAGATAATTCTTCCAGATCTTATCCCAGACCACCAAAGCAGTATGTTGATGAGTCTGCAAAAAACACAGCGTTATTGGGACTGGGGCACAAGTCCCTTCAAATACCTAAGATGCTTTCCCAAGAAGGACAGACACAAACAACCCTAGATTGTAAAGACTACAACAAATAGTTAACTCTTCAATGCCCAGACACTGAAGAACATCTATAGGCAACAACGCCATTCAGGAAAAATACCTCACCAAATAAGCTAAGTAAGGCACTGGGCACCAACCCTGCAAAAACAAAGACCTATTACCATTCAGACAGAATTCAAAATGGCTATTTTGGAGAAACTCATAGAAATTCAAGATAACACAGAGAAGAAATTCAGAGTTCTATCAGATAAATTTAACAAAGAAATTGAAATACTTAAAAAGAATCAAGCAGAAATTCTAGAGATGAAAAATACAACTGACACTGAAGAATGTGTCAGAGTCTCTTAATAGCAGAATCGATCAAGCAGAATAATTAGTGAGCTTGAAGGTGGGCTATTTGAAAATACATAGTCAGAGGAGGCTAAAGAGAGTAAAAAATAATAAAGTATGCCTACAAGATCTAGAATATAGCCTCAAAAGGACAAGTCAAAGAGTTAATGGCCTTAAAGAGGAGATATAGAAAGAGATAGGGGTGGAAAGTTTATTAAAGGGATAACATCGAGAACTTCCCAAACCTAGAAAAAGATATGAACAGTCCAGTACAAACTTAGAGAACAAAAACAGATTTAACCCAAAGAAGATTACCTCAAGGCATTTAATAATCAAACTCCCAAAGGTCAAGGATAAAGAAGGGTTCCTAAAAGCAGCAAGAGAAAAGGAAAAAATAACATAAAATGGAGATCCGAAACATCTCACAGCAGAGTTTTCAGGGGAAACAGGACAGGAGAGAGTGGCACAACATATTTACAGTGCTGAAGGGGGGAAACCTTTTACTCTAGAATAGCATATCTGGTGAAAACAGCCTTTATGCATGAAGAAGAAATAAACAAAAGCTGAGGGATTTTATCAACATAAGCCCTGTCCTACAGGAAATGCTAAAGGAATTTCTTCAGTCTGGAAAAAAAAGGACGTCCATGAGCAAGAAGAAATCATCTGACTTTACAAAACGCACTGATAATAGTAAGTACACAGAAAAACATGGACTAGTATAACACTGTGATTGTGGTGTGTAAAATTCTCTTGACTTAAGTAAAAAGACTAAATGATGAACCAATTAAAAGTAATAATTACAACAACTTTTCAAGAAATATACAGTACAATAAGACACAAAGAGAAACAACAAAAAGTTAAAAAGTGGGGATGAAGTTAAAGTGTAGAGTTTTTATTAGTTTTGCTTTTGCATATTTGTTTGCTTGTTTAAGCAATCAGTATTAAGTTGTCATCAGTTTAAAATAGCGGGTTATACGATAATATATGCAATGGGTTATAAGACAGTACAGTATAAAGTGATAGTCATCAGTTTAAAGTAATTGTTCATAAGATAGTATTTGCAAGCCTCATGGTAACCTCAAATTGAAAACATACAATGGATACACAGAACTAAAAAGCAAGAAATTAAAAGCATACCACTAGAGAATATTGTCTTCACGCAAAAGAAGACAGGAAGGAAGGAAAGAAGGAAAAGACTGCAAAAAAAATAAAAAACAGAAAACAAGTAAAGTGGTAGTAATAAGTCCTTACTAATCAGTGATAACATTCAATATATAACAACTAAATTATCCAATTAAAAGACAAAGTGGCTGAACAGATTTAAAAAACAAAGATCCAATGATCTATTACCTACAAGAAACACACTTCACCTGCAGAGATACACACATACTGAAAACAAAGGGATGGAAAACGATATTCCATGCCAATGGAAACTAAAAGAGAGCAACAGTAGCTATTCTTAAATCAGACAAAATGGATATCAAGACAAAAACTGTAAGAAGACATAAATTAGGTTATCATGTAAAGAGGTCAATTCAACAAAAGGATATAACAATTGTAAACATATATAATATTTATTTACTTAATATGTGTATTTATTTACCTAACACTGAAGCATCCAGATATAAAAGCAAATATCACTAGAACTAAAAAGAGAGATAGGCGCCAATGTAGCAATAGCTAGAGACCTCAACACCCCAGTTTCAGCATTGGATACATCTCCCAGACAGAAAATCAACAAAGAAACATCAAACTCAATCTGCACTACAGAACAATGAACCTAATACATATTTACAGAACATTTTATCCAAAAGCTGCAGAATACTCACTTTTCTCCTCAGCATACAGATTGTACTTATGCTGAGGATAACTCATATGCTGGATCATAAAACAACCCTCAAAATTTGAAGTAATGTCAAGTGTCTTCTCTGACCACAACAAAATAAAACCACAGATCAAAACGAGGAATTTTGGAAACTATACACACACACGGAAATTAAACAATATTTGTCTGAATGACCAGTGGTGATATAAAAAAACTAAGAAGGAAATTGAAAAATCTCTTGAAACAAATGATAATGCAAACATAGAATACTGAAATCTAGGGGACACATCAAAAGCAGTACTAAGAGGAAAATTTATAGCTATATGTGCCTACATCAAAAAAGAAGAAAAAGAGGGAAGATCCAAGATGGTCCTTTTAGGAGCAGCTCAGGATTGCAGCTCCCAGTGAAAGCTCAGAGGGTGAATGGACACTGCATTTCCAGATGGAACTTTATTGCCCACAGACCAGGAGATTCCTAGGTGGAGAAGCCCTATAGGTCCTATAGGTCGCCAGCGCGGCTGTTTTGGCTGACATGGTTGTTTTAGCTGGGGTGGCTGTTTTGCTGGTGCTGCAGCACAGCAGCTCTGTACAAAATACACTGATCTTGCCCTTTTAAGCTGGCCAGGAGATTCCAGGGCAGCGCCATTGTTTCAGCCGGTGCAGTGGGTCGCCGCACGGGAAATCACGCAGATCCCAGTGCCCTTTCAGCAGGCGACTAGAACACCTAGGAGAGAGTCAACTGTTCAACTTAAAAAAAAAAAGGCTCTGAGGCAGGGAGCCAGGTGATCAGGCTCGGCGGGTCCCACCCCCACAAAAACAAACAAAAAAAACCAAAAATTGGAAATGCTTGGGGTTAAGAGTTTCATGGCAAGCACAGCTGAACCCAGAATAGTGCAGCTTGGTGGGGGAGGGGCATCTGCCATTACCGAGGCATTTCACCCCTACGGAAGTAGTCCGCCATTGCTGAGGCAGCTTGCCATTGCCAAGGCAACCCACCACAACAGAGAGAGTCTGCCATTACAGAGGTGGGCCACCATTGCTGAGGTAGTTCTAACCACATCCATATAAACAGGACTACAGAGAAGCTTAACAGCAGCAGGGCGGAGCTCAGCAAAGCTTCTGCAGGCAGACAGTGACTAGGCTGCCTCCTTGCTGGGCAGGGCAGCCCTGAAAAAAAAGGCAAAGAAAAAAAAGGCAGCAGCACAACAGACACTCATAAATAAAGCCCTAACTCCCCCGGACAGAGCACCTGGGGAAAAAAAGGCGGTTTATGAGTTCTGCTGCAGCAGACTTAAACATACCTGCCTAGCAGCTCTGAAAGAACAATGGAGCTCACAGATCAACACTTGAGCTCCTATAAAGAACAGACTGTCTCCTTAAGCAGCTCCCTGAACCCCATATATCCAAAGAGTCACCTCATGAAAGACTGATCAGACTGACATTTGGCGGGCATCATTCTGGGACAAAGATAGCAGAAGAAGAAACTGGTAGCAACCCTTACTGTTCTGCAGCTGCTGCAGGTGATCCCCAGGCAAGAAGGGCCTGGAGTGGACCTCAGCAGTCCTATAGCAGAGGGGCCAGACTGTTAGAAGGAAAACCAAGAAACAGAAATAACTTCATCATCAACAACCTGGAAGTCCACTAAGAGACCCAATCTGAAAATCAGCAATTACACAGACCACAGGTGGATAAATCCACAAAGATGGGAAGAAACAAGCACAAAAAAGAGGAAAACACCCGAAACCAGAACACCTCGCCTCCTACAAGGGATCACAACTCCTCACCAGCAAGGGAACAAAGCTGGATGGACAATGAGTGTGATGGAATGACAGAATCAGAATTCAGAAGGTGGGTAATGAGAAACTTCCGTGAGCTAAAAGAACATGTTCTAACTCAATGCAAAGAAACTAAAAACGCAGAAAAAAGATTTCAGGAAATGACAATAAGAATGGACAACTTAGAGAGGAATATGAGTGAATTGATGGAGCTGAAAAACAGAACATGAGAACTTCGCGAAGCATGCATAAGTTTCAAAAGCCAAATTGACCAAGCAGAAGAAAAGATATCAGAGGTCGAAGATCAACTCAATGAAATAAAACAAGAAGGCAAGATCAGAGAAAAAAAGCACAAAAAGGAATGAACAAAGTCTCCAAGACATGTGGGACTATGTGAAGAGACCTAATCTACGTTTGATAGGTGTACCTTAAGGTGATGAAGAGAATTAATCCAAGCTGGAAAATACTCTTCAAGATATTATCCAGGAAAACTTCCCCAACCTAGCAAGGCAGGCCAATATTCAAGTCCAGGAAATATAGAGAACACCACAAAGATATTGCTCAAGAAGAGCAACCCCAAGGCACATAATCATCAGATTCACCAGGGCTGAAATGAAGGAGAAAATGCTAAGGGCAGCCAGAGAGAAAGGTCGGGTTACCCACAAAGGGAAGCCTGTCAGACTCACAGCAGATCTCTCCGCAGAAAACCTACAGGCCAGAAGAGAGTGGGGGCCAATATTCAACATCCTTAAAGAAAAGAACTTTCAACCCAGAATATCATATCTAGACAAACTGAGCTTCATAAGTGAAGAAAAAATAAAA
>CM052653.1:117625826-117652319 GCA_028533165.1 Leontopithecus rosalia | reverse complement strand
AAAAATACTCATCATCACTGGTCATTAAAGAAATTCAAATCAAAGCTACATTGAGATACCATCTCACGCCAGTTAGAATGGCGATCATTAAAAAATCTGGAGACAACAGATGCTGGAGAGGATATGGTGAAATAGGAACACTTTTACACTGCTGGTGGGAGTGTAAATTAGGTCAACCATTGTGGAAGACAGTGTGGCAATTCCTCAAGGACCTAGAAATAGAAATTCCATTTGACCCAGCTATCCCATTACTGGGTATATATCCAAAGGATTATAAATCGTTCTACTATAAGGAGACATGCATACGAATGTTCATTGCAGCACTGTTTACAATAGCAAAGACCTGGAACCAACCCAAATACCCATCGATGACAGACTGGACTGGGAAAATGTGGCACATATACATCATGGAATATTATGCAGCAATCAAAAACGATGAGTTCGTGTCCTTTGTAGGGACATGGTGAACCTGGAGAACATCATTCTCAGCCAACTGACACAAGAACAGAAAATGAAATACCACATGTTCTCACTCATAGGTGGGTGTTGAACTATGAGAACACATGGACACAGGGAGGGGAGCACTACACACTGGGGTCTTTTGGGGGAAATAGGGGAGGGACAGCTGGGGGTGGGGAGTTGGGGAGAGTTAGCATGGGGAGAAATGCCAGATGTGGGTGAAGGGGAGCAAGGCAGCAAATCACACTGCCACATGTGTAACTATGCAACTGTCTTGCATGTTCTTCACATGTACCCCCAAACCTAAAATGCAATAAAAAAGGAAAAATTTCAATAAATAACCTAGTAATGCATCTTAAAGAACTGGAAAAGCAAGAGCAAATTGAACCCAAAATTAGTACAAGAAAAGAGACAATAAAGATCAAGTGGAAACAAATGAATTTGAAGTGAAGAAAATATCAAACATCAATGAAAGAGACTGTTGGTTTTTTGGAAAAGACAAACAAAATTGACAGACCTTTAGTCACACTAAGAAAATGAGAAAATGCAAATAAATGAAATCAAAGATGACAAAGGACATAACTCATACCTGAGAAATCAAAATGACCATTAGTGGCTACTAGAAACAATTATATGGCAATAGATTGAAAATATAAAAGAAATGAAATAAATCCTTTGAGATATACAACCTACCCAGATTGAAACACCAGGAAATCCAAAACCTCAACAAGTAACATGATAGCCTTAATTAAAAAAACTCCTAGTTAAAAAAAAAAGCTCAAGAGCCAGTAGATTTATTGCTGAATTCTATTAAACATTTAAAGATAAACTAATACAAATCCTAATCAAACTGTTCCAGAAAAATAGAAGAAAAGAGAATACTTCCAAACTTATTCTACAAGGTCAGTATTACCCTATTAGCAAAACCAGATAAAGACAGATCAAAAAAGAAGAAAACTACAGACCAGTATCTCTGAATACTGATGCAAAGATTCAATACTGATGCAAAGATTCTCAGCAAAATACCAGCAAACTGAATTCAACAATACATTTAAAAGATCATATATTATGACCAGGCAGGATTTATCCCAGGAATGTAGGGATGATTCAACAAATGCAAATCAATCAACGGGATACATCATATCAGCAAAATGAAGGACAAAAGCCTTATGATTATTTCAACTGATGCTGAGAAAGGATGTGATAAAGTTCAACACCCTTCATGATAAAAAAAAACTCTCAAAAAATTGAGTGTAAAAGAACTTACTCCAAACTTTTATAATAAAAGTCATATATGACAGAATCACAGCTAGTATGATTTTAAATGGGTGAAACGCTAAAAGCCCTTTCTCTTAGATCTGGAACACAACAAGTATGCCTACCTTCATGACTATCACTCAACATAGTACTAGAAGTTTTCACAATAGCAATCAGACAAGAAAAAGAAATAAGGGCATACAAATTGGAAAGAAGTGAGATTATCCTTGTTTGCAGATGATATGATCTTGCATGTGGAAAAACCTAAAGACTCCACCAGAAAACTATTCAAACTGATAAATGAATTCAGCCAAGTTGTAGAATAAAAAACTAACATGAAAATTAATTAATTTTCTATATAATAACATTTTATAATTATATGATATATTACATTATATAATTATATATATAATATGGCATTTATATATAATTATATCATATAATTATATAATATAAAATAGCATTCATATATAATTATATCATATAATATTGCATTTATATATAATAACAGTGAACAATATGAAAGAGAAATTTTAAAAATAAAATCCCCTTTGAAATAGCTACATATGCAATTAAATGTCTAGGAATTAACTAAGTGAAAGACCTTTATAATGAAAACTATACAACAATAGTGAAAGAATTAAAGAGGACTCCAAAAATGAAAAGTTATTTCATGTTCATAGATTGGAAGAATAAATATTGTTAAAACGTCTGTATATTCCCCCAAAAATCTAGAGATTCAGTGCAAATCCTTTCAAAATACCAATGTCATTCTTCACAAAAATATAAAACAATCTTAAAATTTATTGAAATCACAGAAGATCCAGAATATGCAAAACTATCCAAAGCAAAAAGAACAAAACTGAAGATATTGCATTATCTGACTTCAAATTATACTACAGAGCTACAGTAACCAAAACAGCATAGTGCACTCATTAAAAACAGACACATAGACCAATGGAACAGAATACAGAACCCAGAAACAAATCCATTCACCTACAGTGAACTCATTTTTGACAAAGGTGCCACGAACATACATTGGTGAAAAGACACTCTCTTCAGTAAATGCTGTAGGGAAAATTGGTTTTCCATATGCAGAAGAATGAAACTTAATTCCTATGTCTCACTTTATACAAAAATCAAATCAAAAAGTTTTAAAGACTTTAATACCTCAAACTATGAAACTACTACAAGACAATATTGGAAACTCTTTAGGACATTGGCCTGGGCAATAATATCTTGAGTAATACCCCACAAGCACAGGCAATCAAAGCAAAAATGGACAAATGAGATCACATCAAGTTAGAAAGCCTCTATATAGCAAAGAAAGCAATCAATAAAGTGAAGAGATAACCACAGAATTTAAAAAAAATTTCAAACTACCCATATGACAAAGGATTAATGATCTGAATATATAAGGAGTTCAAACAACCCTGTAGGAAAAAAAAACTAATAATCTGATTTTTTTTTTTTTGGTTTATATTTATTCATTGTCACACTGTCTGTTCTGCACGTTACAGATGTTTTCCTGTCTTTGGAGGAAAGAATGCTAGCAAAGTGCAGGCATAGAGTCTGTTATGTTGTTAACATTTTTGCAATTGTACTAATTATTACTACTAATAATTAAGAGTCCAAAGCATGCCAGCCACTGCATAGAAGGTAAATAGTGCATATTGTAGAATATTATTTCTGAATCTCTCTAATGCACAGATACATATATTCACCCATCTATATGTGTATGTATTTTTTATATGTAGTACATATGTATGTACACAGCAGGAGAGTTTATAGGGTAAGATTGGATGACACCTCACTTCTTTTTAAAAACTACATTAAAGTTAATCAATGAGGACGGTTGGTGGCTCATGCCTGTAATCCCAACCTTTTGGGAGATCAGGGCAGGTGGGTCACTTGAGCCCAGGAGTTTGAGACCAGCCTGGGCAAGTGGCAAAAATCTTACTCTACTAAAAATACAAAACCTTGGCCAGGCACGGTGGAGTGTGCCTGCAGCCCCAGCTATGTGGGAGGCTGAGGTGGGAGCATCACCTGAGCCTAAGAAGTGAGCTGAAATCGCACCACTTCACTCCAGCTGGGCTACAGGAGCGAGACTCTGTCTCAAAAATTAAAAAAAAAAATAACGAAGAGTCTGTGTGAACGGGGGAAGGAAAGAGTCTCTGAGAACAGGGGAAGGAAAATCAGACTCCCTGAGTTCAGATTCCCATTGAATACTGATTAGCATAACATTTGAGGAATTACTTACTTTCAGCTTTTATTTCTTTATCTGGTATGATGGGGCTGATGATACCTACTTCACTGGGTTGTGTGTCCATACACTTTGTAGGTTGGGAGAGGATTTTTACAGAATGCTGCCAAATGGCTCAGAACAGGAAAGAAAATCAATTTGCTGATTACGAAGAAAATGTAAGCTACTTCACCTCACAGTCATGTGGGGCCACATGATTCTGAAAAAATGCACTCTAGGATGCTGGAGAGGGACAGGCTTAGTTTAAAATCGGATCCCACTGCTTCCGAGTGGTATGAGAGTGAGAAAATCTCCTAACCTCTCTGAACTTCCGTTCCCCTCTCTGTAAACTCATATAAGCACATGCTGGTATAAAGATGAAATGAGATTATTTGTATACTAAAGTTAAAATGAGATTATGCAGACCATGGTTTAATAAATGTCAGCTTTTCAATCAACTTTTGAACACCCCCTGTATTCTGGAGGCATTCTTTTTGCCAGGCTCACAAGTCCATATTCTTTTCTTTTGCTTATCAACTTCCATGGTTCCCAATTTAACTTAAAGCTTTTCAGTTGCTGCTTCTGCCCCAGGCAAATAGGAATATGAGAGTAAGAACAGAGTTACAGAGATGCTGCTGAGTTGAGAACCAGGCATACAATTTTCATTGCCAGACCTTGACTGAATGCTTCCCCCGTATCCTGATGTTGCGGCTCTACCACAATGTAATTAATCACTCACCCACCTCCACCTACTTCTAAGTGGGAGATGAAGTATCAGGGATTTATTTATTTATTTCTATCAGGAATTTCTTTCCTTCCTCTTTCTTTCTCTCTTTCTGTCAGGATTTCTTTCCTTCCTCTTTCTTTCTCTCTTTCTCTTTCTTTCTCTCTCTTTCTCTCTTTCTATCAGGAATTTCTTTCCTTCCTCTTTCTTTCTCTTTCTCTTTCTTTCTCTCTCTCTCTCTTTTTTTTGTATGTGTGTGTATATATATATATATATATATATATATATATATTTAAAATTTTTATTGCATTTTAGGTTTTGGGGTACATGTGCAGAACATGCAAGATAGTTGCATAGGTACACACGTGGCATTTAAATGAGCAAAATATTTCAATATACATTTCTCAAAAGAAGACATACAGATTGCAAACAGGCATGTGAAAAGGTTCTCAACATCACTGATTTTCAGAGAAATGCAAGTCAAAACTACAATGAGCTATCATCTCACCCCAGTTAAAATGGCTTTTGTCCAAAAGTCAAGCAAAAGGAAATGCTGGTGAAAAAGTAAAGAAAAGGAACCCTCATACACTGTTGGTGGGAATATATATTAGTACAACCAACAACAAAAAATAGTTTAGAGTTTCCTCAAAAATTTAAAAAAAAACCCTAAAAATAGAGTATTCCCACTGCTGGGTATATGCCCCAAAGAAAGAAAATCAGTATATCAAAGAAATGTCTGCTCCCTGTGTTTGTGGCAGCTCTGTTCACAAAAGCCAAGGTTTGGAAGCAACCTGGGTGTCCATCAACCAATGAATGGATAAAGAAAATGTACTTATACACAATGGAATACTATTCAGCCATAAAAAATGATAGCTTGTCATTTGCAAGATGGAAAGAAATGGAGATCATTATGGTAAGTGAAATAAGTCAGATACAGAAAGGCAACCATCACATGTTTTCACTTTTTTGTGGGATCTAAAAATCAAAACAATGAAACCCATGGAACTATAGAAGAATGGTTACCAGAGGCTGGGAAGGGTAGTGGGGGAAGGGGAAGGGGAAGGTGGAGATCAATGGTTACAAAAATAGTAAGAAAGAATGAATAAAAACCTAATATCTGATAGCACAACAGAGGGACTATAGTGAATAATCATTTGTTCATTTAAAAATAATGAAACTAATATAATTGTACTATTTATAACACAAAGGATAAATGCTTGAAGAAAGAGATATTCAATTTTCCATAATGTAACTATTACACATTACATGTCTGCACCAAAATATCTCATGTACCCCGTAAATATCTATAACTACTTTGTACCCACACACACAAAAAAAAACCTAAGAAAAGTTGAAGAAAAAAACGTGAGAACTGGTCTAAAAGAGGACAGGCAAAGAAAGCAAAAATAGAGAAGTAGTATGATATCAAACTACAATGTTTCTAGATAGCGAAGAAAACAATCAACTGAGTGAAAAGGCAACTTACAGATTATAGCATCCAAAATACATAAGGAACTCATACAACACAATAACAAAACAAATAAATACTGCAATTTTAAAAATAGACAAAGATCCTGAATAGAGAGTTCACAAAATAAAACCCTCAAATGGCCAACAGGTAGACGAAAAGGTGCTCAACATCACTGATCATCATCAGGGAAAAGTAAATCAAAATCCCAAGGAGATTTCAGCTCACACCAGTTAAAATGACTGTTAACAAAAAGTCAAAAGATTACAAGTGCTGGCTATGATGTAGAGGAAAAGGAAATTTTGTACACTGTACACTGCTGGTGGAAGGTACCTGGTATAGTCATTATGAAAAACAGCATGGAGGTTCCTTAAAAATTAAAAATAGAACTCCCATATGATCCAGCAATTCATCTCCTAGTTATATATCAAATGCAAACAGAATCAGTGTCTTGAGGAAAATCTGCATTTATATTCACTAAAATATTATTCACAGTAGACAAGATACAGAAACAATTCAAATGTCCATTGGTGGATGAATGGATAAAGAAAATGTGGTATAATATACAACAGAATACTATTCATTACAAAAACAAGGGAATCCTACCATTTGTAACAACATGGGTGAACCTAGAGAACCTTATGCTGAATGAAATAAGCCAGGCACAGAAAGTCAAATACTGCATGATATCAAACATAGGATCTAAAAATGTCAGACTCATAAAAGCAAACAGTAGAATAGTGGTTACCAGAAACTGCGGGAGGGAAAAATGGGAATATGGGAAACGGGTACAAAGTTTCAGCAGTGTAAGATGAATAAGTTCTGGAGAGCTAAGTTTCAGCCTGGTAACTGTAGTTAATAATAATGAGCAGTCTACTGAAAATTTGCCAGGAGCGTAGGTCTTACATTAATGTTCTCATCACACATACGCAGAAAGAAAATAACTATTTCCTGTGAGGTGCTGGATATGTTAATTAGCCTGATTGTGATCACTTCACAATATACGTGTATATCATAATATCATGTTGTGCATGTTAAGTATACACAATTTTTATTTGTCAGTTACATCTCAGTAAAGATAAATGAAAAAAACACATAAAAGGAAGAACCAGGGGGAGCCTAAAACACTGAGAACTGATCTTTTTCTCCGCCCGATCACCCTGCCCATAAAAATTGATGAGAAACTCCAGATGTGGACTTCAGACAACAGATAGGGGCGGGGTTCAGGGCACTGTATCCTGGGAGGTATACCTTGCACACCTGGAGGATGAGGCATCTAGATGCATTCTGGGGTGATGCACACCGAGTGTTCAAAGGTTTTACACTTTCACCAGCTTAGAGAGTCAATCCATGGGGTTAAGAAGAAAGTCTATTTACATTCAGAAGTTAGGTCCTACCTGAACGTTTTCCAGTAGTTGCACATGTCAGGCTCACTCCTCCAGGTCTGAGAAAGAGGTCACTAACGACAACTGGGTGGAGAGCACTGCCAAGGGAGGCTGGGTAGCTCTTTCCTTAGGTAAAGCGGGGACAAAAGCTTTACAAAGCTTTAAAAGATTCCACATGATAAATGAATAAAATTAACCCAAAGCTTTAAGTAAAGTACATGAAAGAAATGATTTTCTTCAAGAAATTGAAGTTTAGACATTATCATTTGGTGTCTTCAATAGGATGCAAGTGCACCATTTGTATAAAAATGTAGCAAAAAGATAAGTGCCCAGGGACAAGCTGATTTGGAAAGGAAACAGAGACGGTGGAAGAACTCAAGGACACTCGAAATTAAATGACAGAATTAAAGAATGCATTGGAGGCAGAAGAATACATAGCTGAGTATGTAAAAAATTAAAACATCAAGAACAAAGTTGAAAATAATTAACAGAAGTAGAAGAGGCAAAGAGATAAAAATAACAAAAGAAAAAGATGCTTAAAAATTGAGAACTGAAAAGGGAGATTCAACCTACAAACTGTAGGGTTTACTTAGGAATAACTGAAGCAACAATTGGGGACATAATCAAAGAAAATGTGTTTCCTAATTTTTTAAAAAAGCTTTGAGATTCTAGAGATTCAGGGTTTGCCACAGTGCTCCTGGAAGAAGTCATCCATTTTTCCAGGGCGATCCTCATGAGGGCCTGTGCTTCCCATGCCCAGCACTCAACACACTGCCAGTCTATATCCTACTCCCAGGCAGCCCATGGGCAGTGGGGAGAGACAGACCACAAGCATGTAAAAGAGCAAGATAGCCACAGTTAATGATAAGCTAGAATAATGATATAAATGCTTGGTATCCTGTGCAAATACACACAACCAGTCAGAGTGAAAATTGTAACCAATTAGAACAGATATCAAAAAGCTCTTAGTTCACTGGTTGTAGTGTATACAAGCAGGATATAAGTGCTGGTGATTGGCGCTAGGAAAAAAAATGAACAATCTTGAGGCAATAGACACAGTGGCAGTGGAGTGGAACAGGCCATGCGGAGAGCGTGTATTTGGAGAGGAGCTTGGGTCTGGCCTGCCAAGCATTTTGAGGTGGAACAGGTCAGTGGAGGGAACAGCAGTGCCAGTCTCTAAGGTGGCAATGATCCAGCAGCACAACCAGGCAGGACTTAGCTCTGCTGGAATCAGAGGAGGTGGGCAAGGGAGCCAGGAAAGGGGGTCAGAGAAACCATCAGAAGCCAAGCTGCATGCATCCTCCTGGCCAAGAGATGGAGAACAGCCCAGGTTCTATTCTAAAGGCCATGAGAGACATTGCAAGTTTCTAAACACGAAGGTAACAACATAGTTTATATTTTAAGGAGACTCACCTGGCTAATATTCAAACATGGATTTAAGGGGAGTCAGAGAAGAGAAATCAGAAGGCAGTGATATCTGCCTGCATTTTTGCATTGCATCTATGAAGATAAAACATTTTATAAGCATCCAGAGATAGACAAATCACAACTATACTGAAATTTGATTGGCCATAGACCTCTTCTCTCAGGCACAAAATGCAGGATAATGAAGAAACTTGAGGCGTATTGAAGCCACTGAACAACTTTGCAGAATCTGGAAGTGCGGTGTTCTCTCCCTCCTTTCCCTGCTGTGATGCCTCACCAGGCCCCTGGCTCAGCACTGATGCTGCAGGAGCCTTAGCTGCTGGCTCCTGCTGGCATCTGCTTCATCTTCCCGTACTAACAAGACAGACTCTGTGCCTCCACTGCGTCACCCCACCCAGAGCACCTCACAGAAACCTCTGCTGGTATCAAGCTTCCTACAAGTTCAGTTTGCTTGTTTGCTCATTTTCTGATGGCGACAATCAGGGATCTCAGACTTGAGAAGGGTGTGCTCTAGGAAGGAAAACAGAGGTTGAATTTCATAACTACACTAATAATTATGACAGTAACTAATGGATATCATGAAACCAGGCGCTTCCCTGTGCTTGCCTCTTAACTTGAGGTTTCACTGATTCTCTCAAGAAATATTCAAAAGAGATACTGAAATCCCCACGTTTTACAGAAGGAGAAACTGGGGATTAGGAAGGTGACCTAGGCCAGGCAAGGTGGCTCACTCCTGTAATTCCAGCACTTTGGGAGGCAGAGGCAAACAGATCACTTGAGCACAGGAGTTTGATATCAGCCTGGGCTACATGGCGAAATCTCGTCTCTACAAAATAAAAAAATTAGCCGGGTATGGTGGTGCAGGCCTGTAGTCCCAACTACTTAAGAGACTGAGGCAAGAGGACCCCTTGGGCAAGCCTGGGTAACAGAGTGAGACATTGTCTCAAAAAATAAATAAATAAAAAGAAAGGTGAACTAACTTCCTTGAGAAGGCAGCATACAGATTGGGCCCAATGTAAATAAACCTGAAGCCACTTTTAAATATGACCTGGATTTATTTTGCAGAGAACAGATGGGCCATTGGGGGAAGACACACCCCACCATTAATGTACAGCATTCAGAGGAGAAAGGGATGAAGGGCAACACTCAGCTATGGGTGGCCCTTGCATTCCACACTGGATTGAAGAGCTCACTTTGGGGAAATGGGGTGGAAACATCACATGAGGATTGCAGTGGTACAAGACCAGTTAGATTGGAGCTGTAGAAAGCCATTGACAATTACTGCATAAATGAATGGACTCTAACTCACCAATATTTAAAGTATAAAATCTGCTATCCTTTTTTGCTGTTGCCAGTATATATTTTTTTCCGAAATGAGTAAATGTACTAATAACTTTTCCTTTCTGCCAAATAACATTCACATGTGCCTTACTTTCCTTGACATTGTGCTGGCAGCCCTCCTTACCCACAGATCTGTAATCTCTCCAGAGAGATGACCAGTTCCTGACTTCTCCAGTCAGGCATGCTGCCCTGAACTTCAGAGGGAAGAACAATACAAATGACTGTCAGTGGCCGTAAGTTCAAAGCTACAATCTTGAACTTTAAAAAGCGTAAAGGGAAAGAAAAAAAGAAACCTCCAGGGGCTTTCAGAGGAAAAAGAAAGTCCTTTGTTTCCATTTCAATCCAGCTCTGTCCCGGTTTGTGGTACACCTGCTCTTGCAGCAGCTCCTGGGAGGAGGAGGGCCCTCTAGAGGGTGACCAGCCACCTCTATTCCACAAGGCGAGGTAAAAGTCCTGCCGAGAAGAAAGATTACATTTGTGTGCATGGTCTATTTGGCTTTGAGTTCCCACATATCTTGCTCCACAAAGTCAGTCTCTAAGCATGCTGGCACCAAGGAGCAAGCAGCCCTGAAGCAAACTCTGATGCAGAAGTAAGGGGAGAAGCCAAAACTGCTGCACAAGAAAGGCCAGAAATACCCTGCAGGTACATCTCAGGAAATACAGAAAAGCCTAAGCTGCTCCCACATGCCCCTTCTTATCCTAGGAGAGGAATCTTAAAACCACAGGATGCCAGAGAAGGACTTTAAGGCATGTAAGTTAAGCTTTTACTGCATTTGTTTTAGAGTTACAATAAATATTAGTCTTCCTTTTCCTTTTTTTTTTTTTTTTGAAGATTCAGGGTGGCAGCAATGATACAATTTCAGATGTTAAAAAAGGTTATTGACAAGGAAAGTCATTGCTCATGTAAATGATGTCCTCTGGATTTGATGCATTGTCTGTGCCTTTATATCCAATGATCTGGGCAATGCAAGACAAAGAAACTGATAACAACACTTGGAGTTTTTCAGCAAATGAGACCAAGGAAGACCAGTGAGGCTCAAGCTATACAAGAAATATAACTCAAGAATATTCTAGTTGAGAATAAAGAGAAGAACACTGTTATATAAAATAACAAAGATGCAAAATAGAAGCACAGTATCTCCAAATATTTATACATACATGCACAGAATCGATCAAGGAAAACATGTCTAATGAAAGTAGGAATATCTAGGATGTGAGATTTTTAATAAATTTAGTTTTCTTCTCTATACTTTCTTGTTTTCTAATTTTTACCAAGAGCAGACACCATTCCAATAATCATGATAATAAATGTTATCAATAAATAACACAATAAACAGCCCACCAAATGGCAGAAAAAAGCAATTGATAGTTTTTATATTGAAGAAATATAGTTACAAAACTATCAATGGATAGAATAAAATCTAACTTGGACACACTGAGGGAATTTTGAGTGTCTTTCAACTTAACACAGAACAGAGAAGTGAGAAAAGAAAGGATATGAAGAATATCAAGACATCCTAGTATACATCTAATAGTAACCTCAAAAACAGACACTACAGGAAAAAGTAGAGAAGCAATATTCAAAGCTGAATAAAACATGAATCCTTGGACAGAAAAATTGTGCTTAATTCTTAAAAGAATAAACAAAATGAATATCAGCCTAGACAGATCAGAGTAAAAGACATAACATAAAGGCAAAATAGGAAAACAGTAAGAACTACAAGTGGGAAAGACAGGTTACTTACAAGGAAATGACAACAGATTAATATCTGGTACCTTATCTCTAAAGAAAGATGTCAGATGAAATTAGCCAATTAAAATTCTAAGAGGAAAGTACATCTGTCAAACTTGGATTCTATACCAAGAAAAACTTAAGAAAGCCAGGAAAAAGAAGGAAAGGTAAATAGTGAAATAATGAATGAACAAAATGAAAATATCAAAAACTAAAATTTTTTTTAAAAATTTGGGAACTGAAAAAAAACAATAAAATAAAAAATTTTTCTAGAAGAGCTGAATAGTAGATCTGAGCAAGAAGAAGAATCAGCAGATTTGAAGTTTAAGGATCAGAAAGCAATTTTCCAGTCTGATGATCAGAAAGAAAAAAATGAAAAAAGTGAACAGTCTGAAGGACATATAGGGTGGCATCACATTTACCAACATATGATGATGGGAAATTCAGAAGAGTAGAAGAGAAAGAAATGGGAAGAAAAGAGATTTGAAGAAAAAATGGTCAAGGACTTCTTAAATTTACTAAAAGACATGCATCTACAATTCAAAGAATCTCAGCAAACTTCAAGTAGGTTACCCTCAAATAAATCCATGCAAAAGCACATGATAATCAGACTTCTGAAAGACGAAGGTAAGTAGATATGAAAGCAGCAAGAGAAAGGCAATTTCCAAGTACAAGGGATCATTAATAAGACTCCTAGCTAATTTCTCATTATAAATCATGGAGGCCCAAGAATGGGAGATAATATATTCAAAGTTCTGAAGAAAAGAGTCAAAAAAGCCAACAAAGACAACAAAACATCTAGCACCCAAAAATTCTATACCCAGCAAAATTACTTTTTAAAAATGAAGGAGACATTAAGAAATTGTCAGATAAACACAAACTGAGGAAATCTGTCACTAGTAGTTTTCAAGAAATGCTAAAAGGAGTCCTTCAGGCTGAGATGAAAGAACCCTAGACAGCAACTCAAAGCTGCATAAAGAAATTAGGAACTTCAGTAAAGGTAGCTACATATGGAAACATAAAAGACAGTTTTTATCTGTTGCTCCTCTTTTAAATTCTTACATGATTTAGAAGACAAATTCATCCACAAAATGTATAAAGATCTGGTGATAGGCACACAGTATAAAGATGTAATTTGTGACAACAATAATAATATAAAGCAGGGTAATGGAGCCATATAAGAGCAGAGTTTTTATGCTATTAAACCTAAGCTGGTATCAATTTAAATGAGATTATTATAAATATAGGATGTTGGTCAGGCGTGGTGTCTTACACCTATAATTCCAGCAGTTTGGGAGGCTGAGGCAGGTGGATCACGAGGTCAAGAGGTCAAGACCATCTTGGTCAACATAGTGAAACCCCGTCTCCACTAAAAAAATACAAAAATTAGCTAGGCATGGTGGTGCGCCCCTGTAGTCCCAGCTACTTGGGAGGCTGAGGCAGGAGAATTGCTTGAACCCAGGAGGCAGAGGTTGCGGTGAGCCGAAATCACACTATTGCACTCCAGCCTGGATAACAAGAGCAAAACTCCGTCTCAAAAAAAAAAATTAGGATGTTAACTTTAATCCCCATTGTAAATGCTATGAAGATATCTAAAAAATACACACAAAAAAAATGAGAAGAGAAACAAATTGGTACAAAAGAAAAAAAATTAATTAAACCCAAGGATAATGTTAGAAATGAGGAACACAAAAGATATAAGACATAAGGAATACAAGTAATAAAATGGTAGAAATCAGTCATCACTAATTGGTAATTTTAAGTATAAATTTATTAAACTTTCCAGCCAAAGAACATATATTGGCAGAAAATTTTAAAAAGAAACATGATCTAGCTATTTGTTGCTTTAAAAAGGCATACTTTGGATCCAATACAGAAATAGGTTGAAAATTAAAGAATGGGAAAAAATAGTGCATAACAATTATAACCAAAAGAGAGCTGGGGTTAATATATTAATGTCAGACACAATAGACTTTTACATAGAAAATTGTTGCAAGGAGAAAGGTCATATATTAATAAAAGAAGATAAAACAATTATACATTATATGCAACAAATAATGGAGCCCAAAACATATGATGCAAACATTGACAGAATTAAAGGAAAACATAGTTCTACAATAATAGCTGTGAATCTTAGTATCCCATTTACAATAATAGACAGAACAACTAGACAGAAATTCAGTAAGGAAATACAACATTTGAACACCCTACAAATCAATTAAGCCTAAAAGACATACATATACAGACTCCACTCAAAAATAGCAGAGTGGAGTACACATAGAGCATTCTTCAAGATAGATCACAGGTTAGGCCACAAAACCAGTCTCGATAAACTCAAAAAGATTAATATCAACCAAAGTGTCAGCAAAAAGTGAACACATATGGAGAAGCTGACAGCAGAAACCAACGGTGAGCAAACAAATTTGAAAAACCTTTTACTAATCAAACTGCTATCTATAATGGGGAAAAATCGGACTTCAGTTTAACGTGATAAATTGGAACTTTTTCAGAGAATTTTCCTTGTCTAATAACTAAAAAAATCAGATAAAACTACCAGAGGAACACCAGTGATTTACCATCAACAATAAAACAAATAAAATGGAAGATAGCTTGGAGCACCTTTAAAAACTGGGGGCTGGTCGCAAGAACAGAAGGTTCTGGTCTGAACCATACTTTGTCCACTAAGCCCGACTTCACTCCAACCCTTCCAGCAACCAAGACAAACTAGAAAAAAACCTCCTTTCTCCACAAGTGTCCTGCAGGGAAGCAATCTTAGTTGTTGTGTCCATTTTTTTTCTTCTATTACATCAAAGATAGTAATAAGAAGAAAGGCAGTGTGGTTAGATGAGGTAAAAGGGCAAAGTTCCTAGAACCACATAGTGACTTGGAGGGAAGATGTACAGTCAGAAGGTCTTTCCATGGGAATGGGATACGTAGCACACTTAAGTGAAGAAAATGCTAGTACAGTAAATGCCAAAGTCTCTCAAGACAAAGCAGAGACCAAGAAGATGCGAAGAATGCAGCCTTGGTTTGTCCCTTCTTGTCCATCGTGATGTGATTTTACTTATAGAAAAGCATTTTATCTGTCTCTCTATTATTATGTGTAGACTAGAAAATATCTAAAATACCTAATATTAATATTATATATGGATGATAGGATTACCGGTGACATTGCTGTTTTGTTTTTAACTTTTTGCACTATTTTAATTATTCAAAATTGGGATGTATTATTTTGGAAAAAATAATAGTAAATTTGAGGATGGGAAAAAAAGCCTAGAAAAAGATGCCAAAATGTTTATAATAGTATAATAGTTTAATCTGGATAATGTGACTATGGATGCCCTTTATTTGCATTATGTATATTTTAACATTTCCCGAAATGGTTTTCAACCTCTTTTTTTGTTTGTTTGGTTTTTGTTTTAGATCATACATGTAAAGGTCTTGGAAGTTATTACTTATATCTTTACACCAAGAAAAAGCTGAGCAAACTGAAACTTAATGACTGGACTCATCAGAAAACTAAGGTTGAAAGACAAACTATGACTACAAAATTCTGAGAGACAGGAAAATCCAGAGTCACAGCCAGGAGCTGCTCAGTAGCCAAAAGGAGGAGAACATACTGCAGCCATAAACCTGTAGGGACATTTAAATGGCAATTTCAACAAATACCTGAAGGCTGAGCATGAGCTAACTTGAGAGTGAAAAACTCCTGGGGATGCTGTATTAGGAATAGCTTCATTTTTTCATGGGCTTTATCTCCAGGAACCCCACTAGAGTTGAAAGAAACATACCCAAAGCTTTCTCTATAACAAAGGATTACTATCCAGAAGTGACTTTACCAGAGTGTTATCCTAGCTGGGGAAAGAGCATTGCTCCCACTTCAGCCCTGTCTAGCCTGCCTGTCTAATCAGAAGGGGAGAAATAAACCACACAACTAGAAAAACACTTCTGAACATGAATAGCCTAGAGACACAAGCCCAATAATAGATTGACATTTAGTCATAATAGTATAGAACGCATCCCCTCACTCACATATTTTTACCCTACCACCTTAGCTTCAATATGGTAATAGAGGGTTACAGATGCAGGAACTAAGAGCTGCAGACTCAGTGAGGAGGAATACATAGGGAAACCAAAATGAAATAGGAATCAAAAATCAAGTAAGTTGAAGAACTTTGATGTTTCTGTGTAACATACATAACATAGAAGTAGAAAAAAAAGACAATGAAGCCAAAGAAATATTTGAAGGAAGAAGGGTCAGTATGTTTCCAAATACTAATGACAGACATCAAACTGCATATCTGGGAAGATCAGAGAAATGTCAATCACAATAAATTATAAAGAAAAGCTACATCAAGGGATTCAAAGTGCAGAAAAACAAAGACAGAGACATATTCTTTTTTTTTAATTTTTATTTTTTTTTGAGATGGAGTTTCGCTCTTGTTACCCAGGCTGGAATGCAATGGCACAATCTCGGCTCACCGCAAACTCTGCCTCCTGGGTTCAGGCAATTCTCCTGCCTCAGCCTCCCGAGTAGCTGGGATTACAGGCCCACGCCACCATGCCCAGCTAATTTTTTTTTTGTATTTTTAGTAGAGACAGGGTTTCACCATGTTGACCAGGATGGTCTCGATCTCTTGACCTCGTGATCCACCCTCCTCAGGCTCCCAAAGTGTTGGGATTACAGGCATGAGCCACCGCACCCAGCCAGAGACATATTCTTTAAAGAAGCCAGAGAAAGAAAATAACAACTTATCTATAGGAGACGAAAATAAGAATAATCAAGGACTCATTGTCAGAAACGATGAAAATGAGAAGTGGAGAAAAACATTTAAGTTACTGAAAAAATTACTTCCCAACCTAAAATTCTATATTCAGAAAAATATATCATTTCAATATGAAGGGAAAATAAGGACTTTTCCAGACAAATAAAAATTAATGGAATTGATTACCAGCAAACCTAACTTGCAAGAAATGTTAAAAGGAGTTCTTTAGGGAGAAGGAAAGTAATATCAGTCAGAAACTAATATCTACATATTAAAATGTATAGCATTGGAGGAGGAGAAATAAATGAAAACAAAACCTTTATTTTTTTATTTTATTAGTTTTTACTAATCTAAAAGATAACTGCTAAAGTCATCATGGTAACAATGTACTGAGTATTTACAACATATACATAAATGAAAATAATTGCAATAATAACTTTAGGGTGAAGAAGAGTAGGAAATAGTCTGTTAAAATGTTACAACTGAACATGGGAAGTAGCATTATGTTATTTGAAGAATGTAGGTTATTTAAATCTCTGGAGCAACTACTAAATATTTAAAGTATAATTTATATGCTAAGTAAGGAGGTAAAATAAAATTATATAAAATTTCCAAATAAAGCAGAGAAAGCAGGGCAAGAGTAAACAAACAAACAAAAAACCCAAAGTAAATGGACAGAATAAAGTTATAAATATAACATATATTAATCAATTTCTATCAATAATCAGTGTATCTTTAAAAACATAACCTAACTATATGTTGTCTACAAAAACCATATAAAATTTAATGATTCAGATAGTTTAAAATAAAGTGTTAGCAAATATATACCATGCTAAGGCTAATCAAAGTAGCTGGAGTAGTTATTTTAATTTCAGACAAAATGGACTTCAGAGTGAGGGAATTTAGGCATAAAGAGCAGCATTACATTATGACAATGTAGTCTCTCCTCCAAGAAGACAAAACATCATTTAATGGAAATGTACCTAACAACTGGATGTACTCCCTTACAGGGTATATCCAAATATGCAAGCTCAAACTTAAAGAACTATAAGATAAAGTTGACAAATTTACTATTACAGTGGGAAATTTCAATCCTTCGCTTTTAGTGATAGATAACAGCAGGCAAAATAATAAATAAATAAATAAATAAATAAATAAATGTATGAAAATGGTTAACCTAAAAGGCAATATCTATCAACTTGATCTAACAACATTTACAAAAATATCCATCCAACTCTAGCAGAATACATATTCTTCTCAAGCTCATATCCTGGGCCCTAAAGTACATTTTTAAAAATTTAAGGGAATGAAATACAATAGACCTTCTCTGAGTATAGGGATTAAGCTAGATATCAGTAACAGAAAGATAGCTAGAACATCCCTAAATACTTTGAAGTTATATTTAAACATAAGAATAAAACAAGTCTCGAGATAAATTTTAAAAATACAATATTTTGAATTAAGTCAAAATGAAAATGCAACTTACCAACATTTGTAGGATGTAGCAAAAGCAGTGCTCAGGTAAAAAAATGAGGCATTAAATATATATATATATTTATATATATATTTATATTTATATATATTTATATATATATATTTATATTTATATATATTTATATATATATTTATATTTATATATATATTTATATTTATATTTATATTTATATATATATTTATATTTATATTTATATATATTTATATATATTTATATATATATTTATATATATTTATATATATTTATATATATATTTATATATATTTATATATATTTATATATATATTTTTATATATTTATATATATTTATATATATATTTTTATATATATATATAATGAAAGAATAAAGATAAAAAATCAGTCATTAAAACTTCCATCTCAGAAAAGTAGAGAAAGAAGAGAAAAGCATATAGCAAGAAGAAGAAAAATAGCAGAAATAAATGAAATTGAAACATAACACAATAGAGAAAATAAATGAAACATAAAGTTGGTTATTTGAAAAGATCAATAAAATTGATTAAGCAATAGCCAGCCTGAGAAAAATGAAGAAAACACCAATTACCAATGTTAGAGATAAGTGAGAGATCATCAGTACTAATTCCATGAAAGGTGAAAGGATAGTAAAAGAAAGATAAGGAAGAACTATACCTACAAATCTGATAAACTAGATAAAATGTATCAATTGCTTAAAACAAAAACACTGAGAGAAATAAATAATCTGAAAAGGTCTGTGTCTATTAAAAATGTAATAATAATTTAAAACCTACTTCCAAAAGGCAACTAGTTCCATACGATCTCACTGCTGAATTCTACCAAATATTTAAGAAACAATTAATTCAAATTTTATCTAACATCTTCCAGAAAAGATAAGTAAAATGAACACTTCCTAGCTTGGCCAGCATTACCCTAATATCAAAACCAGATAAAATACTACAGGAAAAGAAAACTACAGACTAATATCTCTCATAAACATACATGTAAAACCCCACAGCAAGATAAAATATTGCAAGAAAAGAAAACTACAGACTAATATCTCTCATGAACATACATGCAGAAACCCACAACAAAATATTAGCAAGCAGAATCAACAAGGTATAAGAATAAATATACACCACAAACAAATGATGTTTATTCCAAGTATGCAGAGCTGCTTCAGCTTTTGAAAATCAGGCATTGTCATCTACCACCTCAACAGAGTAAACATGAAAAATCATATGATCAGATCAATTGATGCAGAAAAAGCATTTGACACAACCCAGCACCCATTAATGACGAAAACTCCCAGCAAGCTAGGATCAGAGGAGGAATTTCATCAACTTGATTAAGAATATCTACTCAAAACTAAATTCAACCTGGTACTTATTGGTGAGAAAATGGAAGCTTTGCCCCCTATGATTGTGAAAAATCTTCTTGAGACAAAGATATCCTCTCTCACCACTCTTATTTAACATCACACTAGCTATTGCAATAAAACAAAACAAAAGAAAAAAGAAATAAAAGTTGTATACATTCGAAAAGTCTGAGTCCCTATTTCATAATGGTATTAGAAACAAAGGTCTGAACACTAGCTGTGCTCACTCTAGCAGAGTTTCAGTTCTTCTAGGCACTCTCAGCTGACAGAGCAAGGAAATGAATGTGTGTATACCAACTTGTATATATACTCATGTGCATACGTATGCCTAAAGTTACCCATCTATGTCTGAGTTAGTGGAGCATAGGTTCATATTGATGTTGTTGCAGAATTTTAGAGACTGGAGAGACTGTTGAGGTTGCAGAAGGAGTTTATTTTAGGTGTACAACGGCCCAGCTTGGATTTGGATCCAAAATGGCTGAGCTCTTAACAAAGACAGGGCTTGATTTTTTTATACATGAAGTAGACAGTGGCACTAAAACAAGTTTGCAGGTGTAGAACAAAGAAATTTATCAAGCAATGACAGGCACCTAACAGGCATATACATATAACTGTTGCTATGCAACCCATATGTTCACTATCTGCAGAGCTCAAGGATTCTAGCGCGGGTTTTATCTACTGCCTTCTGCCACAGTTCCCAGAAGGCTCGAGTCCTGCCTGATTGGGCATTTCTGATGATCTTCGCTATGTTAGAGAAACCTACAGTTATCAGCTATAGAGAACAAGAATACAAGAATTTATAAACTTATAAAACTTGCAAAGCAGGATACAATAAACACAGGAGAGGGAAGGTCTGAGGGAAGTTTGCTTATAAAAAATTTAACTTCTGCTTCTTTTTCCTGCATTAATTTATTTTTACATTATGCTGTTTTATCAATTTTTCTTTTCCCTCTTCCATTTCTTCAACTCTAATCCATTACCACACAGGTCATTCCAGGCTGCTCTGCTTGTTTATCTGTAACCTCCCACTCCAACAGAGAGACACCTACCTGGCTTTCACCATCTGCCTTCCACTTACTTAATTTTTACTTATTTCTAAATACCATTTCCATGGTAACTGTAAATGTATGTACTACATGGACAGATAGTGGGGATTAATTCTAGCTATACTTATATGTTCTTGTCCTTTCCAAATAATTTTTAAAGTTTTCTGTATTATATAGGTTAAGTATATTTCCTTCCCTAAATTATCTGAGTTGACTTAATTCTCTTTTTTCCTTTAAATTCTTCACTTTGTGTTAGCTCAGTCCTTGAACTTACATTTGACACATGGTGAGTAGTAAGGAGTCTGAGTTGTCTGGAAAATACTGGACACTGTGATCTAAAAAGTCCCCAGGTAAGAAAGAAACTTTCTCATGGCACCTTGATCCCATGTGCCATGCCTAAAACTGCCTACATTCATTACACAAAAATATTCAATATACTATAGTGATAAAAGGGGAAGGATAATAGAAGAAGAGAAGGTTGGCTAAATGTTCTCAGACCTCTGGTCCCCATGATCTTTTGTCTTCAGCAGTCTCCAGCCTCCACTTTCTATGCCTCTCTGTCCAGTTGAAATAGAGCATCATCATCTTGTCTGTACCAGTTCATCTTTTCCCAACTCACCCATCCTGCAAGTGTCCACACAGGAAGTTGTGTGCATTTCCTCATTTTGGCAGGTGGTGTTTGATAGTGTCTCCTAATTGCTGCACTGAAAGGATTATGAGATGGTGGTTATTAATCAGTATATAATATATAATGCTACAGTGACAAACCAATCTCCAAGTGTCAGTGGCTTAACGACAAGATTTATTTGTTATTCAAATCAGTCTTATGTGGGGTACCCTCTTCTACCTTGAAACTATTATTCCCTTTGAAACACACCCTCCAAGATCACCACAGTAAGAACGTAAAGAACTGAGTATCATGAGACATAGTTTCAAGAATTAAGCCTAGACCAGGTGTGGCAGCTCATGCCTGTAATCCCAGAACTTTGGGAGGCTGAGGGGTCAGATCATGAGGTCAAGAGATCAAGACCATGGTGAAATCCCACCTCTACTAAAAAATACAAAAATTAACTGGGCGTGGTGGCACATGCCTGTAGTCCCAGCTACTTGGGAGGCTGAGGCAAGAGAATCACTTCAATCTGGGAGGCGGAGGTTACAGTGAGCTAAGATTGTGCCACTCCAGCCTGATGACAGAGCAAGACTCCATCTCAAAAAATAAAAAAATAAAAAAAAAAGAATTAAGCCTAGAAGTGGCTTATCAGTTCAGACCAGTTACATAAACCCAGCATAGCTACAGTGAGGCTGGGAAATGCATACCTGCTTGTGCCTAGGAAGATGTGAGCATGTGTCAAAAAATGTATATTGTATCAGCCACAGTAGACAGGAGCCTGGAGTTTCAGTTTCTATTATTGCTACCAAAACAACAGGGGTTCAGTCAGGTGCTGCTGCTCACCACACTGAAAGCTAACATTAAGACAATGATTATTCCCAAGGAAGAAGGCTTTGATTACGTGCTGCAACCAAGAAGATGGGAGATCAGTCTCAAATCCAGGAAGAGGAGTTGTTTAACAGGAAGCAAGTGGTCGCTTAGGCAATCTTAGTGGAAGAGGGTCTGGTGTTTCATTGTCCAAATGCAGTAATATGGTGAGTTTCAGCTCCATGTTACTATCTGAGAAGCCTGATAGTTGGTTTCTGAAACAGGAACTCAGTTAAGATAAATGTAACTTTCTCAAGTTTTAAGACTGGGAGGATCAATTTCTATGTTTATTCAAAGAAACCATAAACATCAACTCTATGGGACAATTGCATCAGTTTCAGGCCCTGCTTTTCTATTTATAAATTCTTCAGTCATGCAGAATCTGGTATTAATATTTCTGGCTGCTTCGTGCTGATGAGGGGTGCTGTGGGCAGCTCCATAACATGGGTGACTACATGGTCACCCAGGAATCAAAAGTTAATCTAATACTATAGTTTTCTTCTGAACCACAGCCTTTCTCTCTTTAGTCCCCCATGTGTGCTAAAGACAAATCATAGCAGGATCAACCTGCCTACAAAATAAGCTTCAATCTCATACATGTGGCCTGATTACACACACCAAGTGCAGGAAGAATCATTGTCCATGTAGGTTGTCTGAAATTGTCTTTGCTGGAACCTCTCACAATGTCATTTCAGTCAAAGCCCTGGGAAAATAACCAGTTCTTCCAACTGCAATCCATTATAAAAGAAGACAGATTCTTATTGAACTTATGCAAAGAAACACATGGCCATGAATTAAACATATTCACAAATACTTTGTGAATTCTGGAGAAATTAGGCATAGAGAGAAATGTGCCTCAAATTCTGTTTTTTGTTTGTTTGTTTGTTTTTTGAGACGGAGTTTCGCTCTTGTTACCCAGGCTGGAATGCTATGGCGCGATCTCGGCTCACCGCAACCTCCGCCTCCTGGGTTCAGGCAATTCTCCTGCCTCAGCATCCTGAGTAGCTGGGACTACAGGCATGCGCCACCATGCCCAGCTAATTTTTTGTATTTTTAGTAGAGACGGGGTTTCACCATGTTGACCAGGATGGTCTCGATCTCTTGACCTCGTGATCCGCCCGCCTCGGCCTCCCAAAGTGCTGGTATTACAGGCTTGAGCCACAGCACCCGGCCAAATTCTGTTTGCTAAAGTACACTCTGCTCAATTATTAAAGGCAACAATGTTTCAAATTTTGTAAAAGCAGTAAATTTATTTTATTTTTCTATTAGTTCAATCCACACAATCAACTTCTGCTCTGCTTCCTATTGGGTTAACAATCTTTATGAACTTATTAGCCTTTGAATAAGTGTCCTGGAAATTTTCTCTCTAATTCAGTGGCACAATTTCCAAAGTTATCAGAAACTGACCTTCAAGAGTCATTTGCATGGACTGCCCCAAAGAAGCAAGCCCTAGACTGCAGCTGATTGTAAGTCACTTTTTTAGAAGAATCAAAGCAAAACAACAATTGCAGATAACAAACGTCCTAAGGCAGCCATAAAGACACAGTTGACAAGGAAAATTGGTTATCTCTGTGTCATACAACAATTTAACATAATAATTGTAATTATTACTGACAACATATATTAAAACATATCAGAATTTTAGGAATTCATATAATTCTGGAATGCATATTAATATCACATTTATATAAATATAAAACAAAGGAAGTTAAACACCACTTCAGATTTGACAATGCTTCCTGCGTAATTCTAGCATGCCAAGTCAAAATGATAAAACTAAAGGCTTTACCTTTTGATAGAGAGAAGACTCAAACGATAACACCTAACAGACACCATGAGCCAACTAAATATCTCGCTGCCCTTCTTTTTTTCCCTGCAGTTTACTCAAGAGCTAAACAAAAAATCTTTTATCTTTTACTAATATTACACAAATATTTTCTTCAAGAGAGAAAACCAAATTTTACATTGGTCTGGTGTATTATTGTTAAGGCTAGTGTCAATAAGAGCTTACAAACAAAAGTATCTAGTTTGTGTGTGTGTGTGTGTGTGTGTGTGTGTGTGTGTGTGTGTGTGTGTGTGTTTTGAGACAGAGTTTCACTCTGACACCAGGCTTGATTGCAGTGGCACAAATCTCGGCTCACTGCAATCTTCACCTCCTGGGTTCAAGTGATTCTTTTACCTAAGCCTCCCAAGTAGCTGGGTCTACTGGCACACACCATCTAGCTAATTTTTGTATTTTTAGTAGAGACGGTGTTCACTGTGTTGGCCAGGATGGTCTCAATTTCTTTGACCTCAAGATCTGCCCACCTTGGCCTCCCAAGGTGCTGGGATTACAGGTGAAAGCCACCATGCCTGGCCCAGATGTATCTAGTTTTAATCAGTCTGATGGTGAGGAATGATTTCAATAAACCTTTTATAAACTTTTGTAATTTTCTGTTAAAGAGCAGATCAATGCTCCAAGAAAATCCTGTTATTCTAACACAGGAGCCCAGATGATGGTCTTACATCAATGTGCTTCTGATATTAATGTTTAATTTATAGAAAAACTTAGAACTAATTTTATCCCTCAAAATTGGCCCTTACAATCTCTGTGCCCACATTTTATGTAATAGTCCCTGGGCCTAGAGGGATTGAATGGTTTTAATTTCTGGCCCTGTGTCTCACAAAAGCAGTTGACTTTGATTGTCATCTTGTCCTGGGTTGGAAGATGACATTTTCACAAAGATTAGTGCTCAAGATTTAGCAGGAGTAGGTGCATTTTTCCGACCCAGGAGTGAAGCCCTGTAACTAACAGCACAAGGATTAGTTTATAGGACATTTATACTGCAGGAAGTCCTACCATTTTCTCTATCATGTCACAAATTAAAACACTGCAATTTGGTGTCCAGTACCTACCCTCTGCAGCAATTCAAATTACTGTACTAAAGTGGTTAGGTTACTCCTCACATATATCTAATTGCTAGCATTCTAGTGACAGAACTGTGACCAAAAGCTTCAACTATGTATTAGGCCCTGTACCAAACCTGTCAAAGTAAGACAGCTAACTTTTTTCTCCACTGTTTAAAAAATGGTAAAAGCAATTATCACTCTTGGAAATTCAGTATGAAAAGAAATAATCTCCTTTCATTTAAATATGATACAGCAAAACATGAAGAAAGTGAGAGTAGGCACACAGTAATTTCTTCTTAGCTATTTTTAAAGGGTACCATCCTCTAAAATATTTCTGAGATTGGTTTCTAGATATAGTACTGACAACTGGATTAGGTAACTTTAATCACTAGAATCTTCAAACCAGTGTTAACACTTGTACAAATTTTGTTTTCAAGTATGGACATGAAGGCCCAAAAGTGATAGGCTTGAGATTAAAAAAATCACTAGAAAGTCTCAAATTTTTATTACTGCTTAATTCAAGTGAATGCCACTTAATTTTAGTAATGTTCAACACAACTAATATAGTTTGAGAGAAATCCCAATCCCTATGATTTCTTTTTATTTATTTATTTTATTGCACTTTAGGTTCTAGGGAACATGTGAAGAAAATGCAGGATTATCGCATAGGTGCATACATGGCAATGTGGTTTCCTGCCTCCATCCCCATCACCTATATCTGGCATTTCTCCCCATGTTATCCCTCCCCAACTCCCCACTCCCCCGTCCCTCTCCCAGTCCCCCCAACAGACCACAGTGTGTGATGCTCCCCTCCCTGTGTCCATGTGTTCTCATTGTCCAACACCCACCTATGAGTGAGAACATGTGGTGTTTGATTTTCTGTTCTTGTGTCAGTTTGCTGAGAATGATGGTTTCCAGGTTCCTCCATGTCCCTACAAAGGACAGGAACACCTCGTTTTTTATGGCTGCATAGTATTCCATGGTGTACATGTGCCACATTTTCCCTGTTCAGTCTATAATCGATGGGCATTTGGGTTGGTTCCAGGTCTTTGCTATTGTAAACAGTGCCACTATGAACACACGTGTGCATGTGTCTTTATAATAGAAAGATTTATAATTCTTTGGATATATACCCAGTAATCGGATTGCTGGGTCAAATGGAATTTCTATTTCTAGGTCCTTGACTAAGCGCCACACTGTCTTCCACAATGGTTGAACTAATTTACACTCCCACCAACAGTGTAAAAGTGTTCCTATTTCTCCACATCCTCTCCAGCATCTGTTGTCTCCAGATTTTTTAATGATCGCCATTCTAACTGGTATGAGATTGTATCTCAATGTGGTTTTTATTTGCATTTCTCTAATGACCAGTGATGATGAGCATTTTTTCATATGTTTGTTGGCTTCATGTATGTCTTCTTCTGAAAAGTGTCTGT
>CM052653.1:117603769-117625326 GCA_028533165.1 Leontopithecus rosalia | reverse complement strand
TCCATCTGGAGTTAATTTTAGTGTAAGGCGTCAGAAATGGGTCCAGTTTCTGCTTTCTGCGCATGGCAAGCCAGTTTTCCCAATGCCATTTATTAAACAGGGAATTCTTTCCCCACTGCTTATCTTTGTCACGTTTGTCAAAGATCAGATGTTGTAGATGTGTGGCATTGCCTCAGAGGCCTCTGCTCTGTTCCATTGGTCTATATCTCTGTTTTGGTACCAGGACCATGCTGGTTTGATTACTGTTGCCTTGTAGTATAGTTTGAAGTCAGGTAGTGTGATGCCTCCAGCTTTGTTCTTTTTGCTTAGAATTAACTTGGCTCTTGCGGGCTCTTTTTTGGTTCATATGAAGTTTAAAGTGGATTTTTCCAGTTCTGTGAAGAGGATCATAGGTAGTTTGATGGTGTTAGTGTTGAGTCTGTAAATTACTTTGGGCAGTATGGCCATTTTCATGATATTGATGAGCATGGAATAAACTATCCATGAGCATGGAATGTTTCTCCATCTGTTTGTCGTCTCTTATTTCGTTGTACAGTGGTTTGTAGTTGTCCTTGAAGAGGTCCTTTACATCCTTTGTTAGTTGTATTCCTAGGTATCTTAGTCTCTTAGTAGCAATTGTGAATGGTAGTTCGTACTTGATTTGGCTCTCTGTAAGTCCGTTATTGGTGTATAGGAATGCTTGTGATTTCTGCACATTGATTTTGTATCCTGACACTTTATTGAAGTTGCTTATCAGTTTCAGGAGATTTTGGGCTGAGATGATGGGGTCTTCTAGATATACAATCATGTCGTCTGCAAATAGAGACAATTTGGCTTCCTCCTTTCCTATTTGAATACCATTTATTTCTTTTATCTTGCCTGATGGCTCTGTCTAGAACTTCCAGTACTATATTGAATAGGAGTGGTGAGAGAGGGCATCCTTGCCTAGTGCCAGATATCAAAGGGAATACTTCCAGTCATTGCCATTCTGTATGATATTGGCTGTGGGTTTCATGTAAATAGCTTTTATTATTTTGAGACAGGTTCTATCAATACCTAGTTTATTGACGAGAGTTTTTAGCATAAAGGGCTGTTGAATTTTGTTGAAGGCCTTCTCTGCATCTATTGAGATAATCATGTGGCTTTTGTCTTTGATTCTGTTTATGTGGTGAATTACATTTATAGACTTATGTATGTTGAACCAGCCTTGCATCCCCGGGATGAAGCCTACTTGATCATGATCGATAAGCTTTTTGATGTGTTGTTGCAATCGGTTTGCCAGTATTTTATTGAAGATTTTTGCATCTGTGTTCATCATGGATATTGGTCTGAAGTTTTCTTTTCTTGTTGAGTCTCTGCCAGGTTTTGTTATCAGGATGATGTTAGTCTCATAAAAAGATTTGGGAAGGATTCCCTCTTTTTGAATTGTTTGTAATAGATCCAGGAGTGATACCAGCTCCTCTTTGTATGTCTGGTAGAATTTGGCTGTGACCCCATCTGAACCTGGGCTTTTATTTGTTGGTCGGCTATTAACTGCTGCTTCAACTTCAGCCCTTGTTATTGGTCTATTCAGGGTTTGGATTTCTTCCTGGTTTAGGCTTGGGAATGTGCAAGTGTCCAGGAATTTATCCATCTATTCCAGGTTTGCTGGTTTATGTGCATAGAGTTGTTTGCAGTGACATCTGACAATAGTTTGTATTTCTGCGGAATCTGTGGTGATTTCCCCTTTATCGTTTTTTATTGTATCTATTTGATTCTTCTCTCTTTTCTTTTTTATCAATCTGGCTAGTGCTCTATTTTGTTGATATTTTCAAAAAACTATCTCCTGGATTTATTTATTATTTGAAGAGTTATTTGTGTCTCTATCTCCTTCAGTTTTGCTCTGATCTTAGCTATTTCTTGTCTTCTGCTGGCTTTTGAGTTTTTTTTTATCTTGCTCCTCTCGCACTTTCAATTTTGATGATAGGGTGTCGATTTTAGGTCTTTCTTTCCTTCTCATGTGGGCACTTATTGCTATAAATTTTCCTCTACACACTGCTTTAAATGTGTCCCAGAGATTCTGGTACATTGTGTCTTTGTTCTCATCGGTTTCCAAGAACATCTTTATTTCTGCCTTTATTTCATTGTTTATCCAGTCAACATTCAAGAGCCAGTTGTTCAGTTTCCATGAAGCTGTGCAGTTCTGAGTTAGTTTCTGAATCCTGAGTCCTAATTTGATTGCACCATGGTCTGAGAGACTGTTTGTTATGATTTCCATTCTTTTGCATTTGCTGAGGAGTGATTTACTTCCAATTATGTGGTCAGTTTTAGAGTAGGTGTGATGTGGTGCTAAGAAGAACGTATATTCTGTGGATTTCATGTGGAGAGTTCTCTAAATGTCTATTAGGTTTGCTTGGTCAAGATCTGAGTTCAAGTCCTGGATATCCTTATTAATTTTCTGTCTCATTGATCAGTGGAGTGTTAAGTTTCCCACTATTATTGTGTGGTAGTCTAAGTCTCTTTGTAAGTCATTAAGAACTTGCTCTATGTATCTGGGTGCTCCCATATTGGGTGTGTATATATTTAGGATGGTTATCTCTTCTTGTTTCATTGATCCTTTTACCATTATGTGATGTCCTTTGTCTCTTTTGATCTTCGTTGATTTAAAGTCTATTTTATCAGAGACTAGGATTGCAATTCCTGCTTTTTGTTCTCTCCATTTGCTTGGTAAATCTTCCTCTATCCCTTTATTTTGAGTCTATGTGTATCCTTGCATGTGAGATGGGTTTCCTGGATACAGCACACTGATGGGCTTTGACTTTTTAACCAATTTGCAAGTCTGTGTCTTTTGATTAGGGCATTTAGCCCATTTACATTTAGAGTTAATATTGTTATGTGTGAATTTGATCCTGCCAATTTGAGGTTAGCTGATTTATGTGCCCATTAGTTGATACAATTTCTTCATTGTGTGGATGCTCTTTACCATTTGGTATGTTTTTGGAGTGGCTGGTACTGGTTATTCCTTTCTATGTTTAGTACTTCTTTCAGGAGCTCTTGTGAGGCAGGACTTGTAAGGTGGTGATCAAATCTCTGAGCGATTACTAGTTTGTAAAGGATTTTATTTCTCTTCCACTTATGAAACTTAGTTTGGCTGGATATGAAATTCTATATTGAAAGTTCTTTTCTTTAAAGATGTTGAATATTGGCCCCCACTCTGTCCTGGCTTGTAGGGTTTCTGCCAAGAGATCCACTGTGAGTCTGGCGGGTTGCCCTTTGTGGGTAACCTAATCTTTCTCTCTGGCTGCTCTTGGCATTTTTTTCCTTCATTTCAACCCTGGTGAATCTGATGATTATGTGCTTTGGGGTTGCTCTTCTTGAACACCTTTGTGGTGTTCTCTGTATTTCTTGGACTTGAATATTGGCCTGCCTTGCTAGCTTGGGGAAGTTCTCCTGAATAATATCCTGAAGAGTGTTTTTCAGCTTGGATTCATTCTCTCCTATCAAACGTAGATTAGGTATTTTCACATAATCCCATATTTCTTGGAGGTTTTGTTCATTTCTTTTTACTCCTTTTTCTCTAATCTTGCCTTCTTATTTTATTTCATTGAGTTGACCTTCAATCTCTGATATCCTTTCTTCCACTTGGTCAATTTGGCTATTGAAACTTGTGTATGCTTTGCGAAGTTTTTGTGTTCTGTTTTTCAGCTCCATCAGTTCATTTGTTTTCTTCTGTAAGCTGTTTATTCTCATTAGCATTTTGTCAAACCTTTTTTCAATGTTCTTAGCTTCTTTGCATTGGGTTAGAACATGCTCTTTTAGCTCAGATAAGTTTGTTATTACCCACTTTCTGAAGCCTCTTTCTGTCAATTCATCAGACTCATTCTCCGTCCAGCCTTGTTCCCTTGCTGGTGAGTAGTTGTGATCCCTTGGGGAGGAGAGGCATTCTGGTTTTGGGTGTTTTCATCCTTTTTGTGCTGTTTTTTTTTCCATCTTTATGGATTTATCTACCTGTGGTCTTTGTTGGCGACTTTTGGATGGGGTCTCTGAGTGGATGTCCTTTTTGTTGATGATGAAGTTATTTCTTCCATTTTTAAGTTTTCCTTCTAACAATCAGGCCACTCTGCTCTAGGATTGCTAGAGGTTCACTCCAGACCCTGCTTGCCTGGGGATCACCTGTGGTGGCTGCAGAACAGTAAGTGTTGCTGCCAGGTTTTTCTTCTGTTATCTTTGTCCCAGAAGGATACCTGCCAGATATCAGCCTGAGCTCTCCTTTATGAGGCATCTCTTTGGATATACAGGGGTCAGGGAGCTGCTTAAGGAGACAGTCTGTCCCTCACTGGTGCTCAAATGCTGAGCTATGAGCTCCGTTGTTCAGTTCAGAGCTGCTGGGCATTTACATTTAAGTCTGCTGCAGTGGAACTTATAATCACCTTTTTTCCCCAGGTTCTCTGTCCTGGGATGGTGGGGCTTTATTTATAAGTTCCTGACATGGTGCTGCCTATTTTCAGAGATACCCTGCCCAGTGAGGAGGTGGCCTAGTCACAGTCTGCCAGCAGAGGCGTTCCTGAGCTGCTGTGTTCTCTGTCCACTTGCTGTGTGAACTTCCTTGTGGTTTTGTTTATACAGGTAGAGTTAGAACTGCCTTGGTAATGGTGGTCTGCCTTAGTAATGGTGGACTGTCTCTGTAATGGCAAACTGCCTTGGTCATGGTGGATTGCCTCGGTAATGGCAGACTGCCTCGATGGTGATGGACTACCTCAGTAATGGTGGATGCCCTTCCCACAACAGAGCTGGACCATCTGGAGTCCAGCTGTGTTTGCTGTGAAACTCTCAATCCAGAGCTTTTCAGATTGCTGGTGTTTGTGGGGACCCACCAAGCCAGATCACCTGGCTCCCTGTTTCAGCCCCCCCTTTTTTAGTTAAATGGGTGACTCTTTCTCCCAGGTATTCCAGGCACCAGTTGAAATGGCACCCAGATTTGTATGAGTTTTTGTGCAGAGATTCAATGCACCAGCTGAAACAGCCATGCTGGGGACTCGTGGCACTTTTCTGCCTGGGAATCTCCTGGTCTGTGGGCAGTAAAAATTCATTTGGAAATGCGGTGATCACTCACCCTCTGTGTTCTCACTGGGAACTGCACTCCAGAGCTGTTCCTATTCGGTCATCTTGGATCATCTCCCCACCAATTCCCATGATTTATTTAAGGACAAAGCCAATCTTTCCTGAACATTAAAACTTTGTACCCACATCACAATTTTTCCTCATTAAAGGAAAAGACCTGAAACAAATTCAAATTATTGATTAAATTGAATTACCTTTGAAATAAACAGCATTTAACTATCACCTACTTTTCCAAATAATAAAACATATAGTGTATTGTTTCTGTTCAGAACTTTAAAATACAAGTATTTTATGTAATTTTTCATCAACAATCTTCAAGCTCTTATAGCTCTCAAGATCATCAGAGGTAAGCAAACCTATAACATTGTAAATGACTTGTGTCATGTATCAGTTTTGAAAGCTTGACAAAGGTAATTTAGGAATTTTAGATAAATAGAACAAATAATGAATTGTTGGAAATGCATGATAAAGAAAAACGACTATTCATAGAACCAAATAAAAGCCTTCCATTATAACTAAAAATATCAGTGGTTATATATGTATATATAAGTAAAACCCAGAGAACAAACAGCTAATAAATACAAATTCAAGCAAAAACAAGCAAAAAACAATTTTTTTCCGTACTCCATTTACCTTGGAGGCTACAGTGTTTTAAAAAGTGATGTTATTTTGTTTCTGATATACAATTTAATATCTTTAAGTCCACAAATACCACTACAGTTTTTGTGCAATTAAGAAATTCACTTAGGTGCATGACAAGTAAGTGCTTTAGTGCTAGTACTATCTGTACAGAAGAACAAGTACAGTGTGAAAAAAAAGCAAAGTAAGCTTACATGTAAAATTTGGCCCCATGCTAAATCTGGCTTCATGCTTAACTATAATTAAAAAAGAACTGCCAAACAGCTAATGCATTTCTTTACAATATTTCTTATTTTATCTTCACCAAGACTAAGAGCTTTAGCAATAAGCATTGTTAATTAGTCAAATTTCTCAAATATTCTATCAGATTGTAAATATTTTGTTACCTAAACTTTTTCAATGTTCTATTTTCTCTGAATGTGTATAAATATAGACAGAGAAGCAGGAAATAAAACTACATTTGACTTACACAGACTATGACTTTCTTGGATTTTGCTTTGCCCTAAATTTTTAAAAATAACCAGTCGTTTTACTCTAGGACAAAAAATACCATATAAGATCCTTTCCTATACAAAATTATTCTCTTTTTCTTTAGAACTTTCATTACAAAAGATACATCTTCATATCCATAACTTTCTTCATATCTCTTTTCTCTACTTGCTGCTTCCTGTCTACTTTGTTTCATCAAAAGCCTTTTCAAGTTTATAATTTGAATTAACATTTAGATGACTTCTGAATTAGACAAAATTATTTTTTTCTCAGTAATAACACATCTTTATTGGTACACTGTTTATACAAAATTATATATTAACTAGAATTTTTATTTTCAGCAACCTTAAATTTTGGTGAAAACCTAGGAATCAAGAAATTTTGAGCTGCCTGTGAGACATTAACATTTTATACATGAGAACCATTCCAACATTTTAGGAACATGTTTCCTCATATCATAACCTTTTCTTAATTGGAACTGACTCTGACATCCAGTAAGCATCCAAAACAATTTTAAGATTTTAAGTTAAATGTAAAGTTCATCCAGCACTTACCTATTTACATTTTATTTATTTTTAGCAGTTTATTTAGATTGCTTATGCATCGTTTCCTTGTTAACCATTTTATGACCTCTGAATATCACATGTTTACCTAAGTAAGAAAATGTAAGTTAGCTGTATGGGTATTTGCACCAGTAACTCAGAAGATTCAGCTGTTTTCATTAAACCAACAATGTTAAATTAGCCTTACTTATCAAAAAGTTGTCACAAAAAAGACCATTCTGTTTGAACTGATTTTATGGTTTTATAACCTTCTGAGCCAAATCCTGACACTTCAAAATGTCCATCAAAAACAAACATAAAGCCCAAACAAAAATGTATGCTGACAATTCTGAAGACATTTCTTTTTTTATTTGACCAATAATTTTAAAGTCAGCTTGTTTATTAAAGATTTACTTAAGTTATGTGAACTTGAATAACACTTTGAACTTAATTTATGGGCACTATTTTATTTATAAGCCAATTTGGTAGGCATACCGTATAACAGAACAAATGTACATATACATAAACATATCTGTGTATACATACACACAAAGAAGCTTTTACCTTGGAACTCTAGCCATGAGATAGTAATACAAACTCATCAGTCTATATATACATGTTCTCAGGGCTATACTTTGTTTGCCTTGATATCTAAAATACAGTGAAGACTGTGAACCAAAATTTTAAATAAAGCAGTTTCTAGAACAGTTATATTTTTAAAGGTCAAACCACCTCAGGGATAAACAGCACTACAGAAGAACATTACATACTAAACAGGCCCGATCCTGCTTAGAATAGCAGCATAAAAGCCTGTGTACATGAAACTCCATCCCACTTTCCCATTCAACAGCAAACTCCAGATTCCACTGAATTTGGGGCCAAACAATATTACAAAGATGATGAGTTTATTGAATTCTAATTTCCCATGACTATATCAACACACAAACAGTCACCAGAACACAATTCAGCTGCTGCCGCAGCAAACAAGCCTCAAGTGTCCAGACTGAAACAGCTGGGGGGCTTCCTTCTGCTTTCCATGGTTGAGCTTAATCAATCTGAAAACAAAAATTCCTTTGAAATTTTTCAAATTCAGAGATGCTAATCCTGATGTCTGGTACCCACAAAAGACACACTCATCCAGACGCACAACACACAACAAACAAGCCCCCAAGGGTGTCCAAACTGAAAGTCAGGATGCTTTCCTCTCAGTAAATTGGGCTTGTTCAACCTACAAATGAAAATGGCTTTAACAATTTCCCAAATTGAGAGGAGTAGATCCTGCTGTCTGGGGCCACAAAGGACACTCACCTATATGAATGCAGATGTCAAATTTCAAAGGCTGTTCTTGCTGGGTAATCAGAAACATAGTTGGGACCAGCAGCAGTAGGGCCAGAGAGCCTGAAATACATCTCCAACCAAAATTGGGTAGGCAGCTGCATAGGAAGGCTTCTGAGACTCCCAGCACCCTGCAGCTGAGCCAGAAGCAATGCATTCCCAGTAAGGTAACCAAAATCTGTAACTGCAACACCGGGGATTTGGTCTAGGTCCTGCTGTTTGCAACACAGAAAGTCAATAGTGAAGACAAGTATTGCCAAGGAAGAAGGTTTTAGTTGGGTGCTGCCACTAAGACAATGGGAGCAGTCTCACACCAATCTTCCTGACTGACTAAAATTAGGAGTTTATATAGCAGGGAAGAAATGGAACCATGCATGGAGAAACAGAAGTTAGAAAGGAGTAAGAAAGAGGAGTTTATCAACAGAAAGCAGGTTGTCAGTTAGTCATGATGGGTGAAGGGTTTGGCTAAATGCAGTGATGAGTTTCGGCCTCTTGATACTATCTGGAAGGCCTGATGGTTGCTTTCCTGAGTAAAGGAGTCACTCAGATAAAACAAATGTAACTTTCTCACATTTTAAAACTGGGAGGACCAATTTCTATGTTAATCAAAGAAACCATAAACATCAGGTCTATGGGACGATTAGGTCAGTCTCACTATTATACTACCTGCTATATTACTATTGATAAGTCACACAAACATCCAAAGCTCCAATTTTGTTATTTATTTATTGATTGATGCATTTTACCATTTAAACTTAACCATATACATACAGCTGAGCCCTCTGCAAGGAACTAGACTATAAAGGTAAATAAGGTAAATAAAACACAGCTCATATCTTAAGAAGCTCCCAGTGTAGTAAAACCTACAACAGAAATATGTTCAACATGTTTTGGGATCACATGGGAAAAAGCAACCAGTATTCCCTGAGGAAGGCAGGACTAACTTCACAGGAGAGAGTGTGGTCAGGGTCTTCAAAGATAGGCATCTTCCAGAAGAATGAAGACACCCTGGGCAACCACAAACACAGAAGACACTGTGAAAAGTGAAGAATATACTATGTACAGAGATGAGGAAGTAATCCAGCCTGGTATGGATCTAGACATGTGCAATCGTTTTGTGTGTGTGTAAATTGAATGTGTCATCACACTTTACCCCTAATTAGGCTATTCCTGCAAATAAAAACATTCTTTTATACCACCAAAATACCATTACCATTATCGTACCTTAAAAAGTAACAATCATTCTCTAAGATAAACTAATAGCTACACCTCATCCAATTTTTTTCAGTTTTCCAAATACATCCTTTTACAGTTGTTTACTTTCAAACCAGGATTCAATCAAAACTTGTACATTGCATTTTAATGTATTGCATCTTTAATTTATTTAATCTGTAGTAGTAATATTTTTCTTTTTATTCAAGAAATAATATCTTTTTAATAAAGATATTATTAATAAATATCTTTTTAATAAAATTGGACCATTTATTGTGGAATGCACACATTTTATATTTTTCTGATTTTTTTAGTGATGTAATCTATCTCTTCTTCCACTATCCCCTGTATTTACAGAAAAAGTTAGTCAAGAGGCTTGGTTCTATTCAGGTTACATATTTTTGGCACTTTTTTAATAGTTGGTATTGTGACCATATTGTACCACGTTATCAGTTTTACCTTGGTTTGCCCCACTGTAAGTGATGCTTGGTTAATTATTTGATTAATATGTTGACAATTAGATATTCTTTTACTGAAAATATATACTTTGATATAATACAAATGCATATTACTTTATTGATATTTAAATACATTTTTGTCATTTATTAATAATCCTAGTCTGATGTTGAAAACATACTTTTTAAACTATCATTCTATCTATAGTTATTAGCTGGTATTTTTCTGTAAAGAAGAGCCTTCCTACATCAACTGAAAATAAATTATATTTGCTCAAAAAAGATTACATAAATGCTTATTGTTTTAATTTTAGGAGTAAAGAATTATAAGTACTTGTAAGAGTGGAAAACCTGTTTTTCTTCTTTCTTTGTTTTTGAATGTTACTATGGATTAATAACTTCTAATTAATATGTTATTTTATTTACTTATTTGAGATGGAATTTTGCTCTTGTTGCCCGGCCTGGAGTGCAATGGCATTATCTCAGCTCACTGCAACCTCTGCCTCCTGGGTTCAAGTGATTATCCTGCTTCAGCCTTTCAAGTAGCTGGGATTAAAGACATGTGCCACCACACCCAGCTTATTGTTTAATTTTTAGTAAAGATGGGGTTTCTCCATGTTAGTTAGGCTGGTCTTGAACTCTTGACCTCACATGATCCACCTCCCTCAGCCTCCCAAAATGCTGAGATTATAGGCATGAGCTACCATGCCCAGCCAATATGTTATCTTAAAAGAAATTTTTCAAAAGTTGTAGATTTCTTTTTAAAGTCAAATTACTTCAAATTCAGCAAATGGAAGTGTTTTCAATCTGGCCCCTATGTCCTGTTGACCTGTACCTATTAGTCCTTGAATATTTCCTTGTTTTCTTGCACAGGGTCTCTCAAATTATCTTTCCACTTTACTTGCCCAAGGTGTTCAAAGAGCCATTTCTTCCAAGAGCCCTGTTTCCTCTTAATAGAATGTTTGGTTTAGAAACTAAGCTAGCTGATAAGGCTGTTCAGGCTACCTACTGTTGTTATGGTGTTGTTGCTTTTTGCCTCTTTCAAAAGACAGAGATAAGAAGACTACATTATTTTGGTGAGTAGGTGTGTGTGTGTATGTTTGTGTGAGTGCGCATGCGTGCATGCACATTCACATGAAAACTGAAGACAGAATGATAAAATAGGTTATTAAGAGGGACTGGGTGGGAAATAAACACATTAATCAACACAGTACAACTGAAATAAATAGAAATATATTTGAAAACATGTGAAAATGTTTTATAAGCTTTAATGTGTCAAGGTGGCAAACGGTGGCATAGTTAGCATGTACCTCCCGCTTAGAAAGACAAAATAGTGTGTAGGGGTCCATACTGGAAACTTTTGTCCAAGAAACAACGCAAAAACATAACAAAAATTGAATGAAATCACAGACCTTTGGAAGAAAGTATCAAGCAATGTTCTAAACTGTCAACAAGATGGAAAACTTCCCACAGGAGACATTGAACCTTCTCACACACCCAGCACATCACTCCTTCAAACAGCAGCTGAGAAAGTCACTGCACAAACATTCTTTATCTAAGGAACTAATATGGAGTCTTTGCAACTGAAAGCATCCAGAGCCAAGTCTAGATGAAAATAAACCATAAGCATTAAAGTCACATTCTCAAGGGGGAAAAAAGAAAAAATCAAGAAAACCCAATAAAATAAAAAAAAATGTTTAAATAGAAGAAATAGTCTATTCAAATGAGAAGGAACCAGAAAATATAACTCTAGCAATATGAAAAAACAGAGTTCTACAATACCCCTGAAAGATCACACTAACCCAAGCAGTATACCCAAACAAAGATGAAATTATTAAAAAAAACAGAAATAATTCAAAAGACTGATTACTAAGTTACTCGAGGGGATACAAAAATTACATAAAGAAATGTTTAAATGATTTAGGAAATGAATTAAAAGTTTTCTAAAGAGATAGATATTTTAAAGAAAAAACAATGAGAACTTCTGGAAATGAAAGATGCATTTAGGAAACTACACAATGCAGTGGAAAGTTTTAACAGACTAGTCCAAGTATAAGAAACAATTTCATAACTCAAATACAAAGCTTTTAAATTTACTCAGTTAGACAAAAATCTTAAAACAAGATGCTGATATGTATCAGAGTAGAAACTCCTGAAAGCACGAAATTCACAGGATGTATAAAAACAATAACACAATGAAAAAAAATGAACTCGCTAAGTTTATTTGCATCATCTCACACAATGAGTGGTAATTGTGAGGGCTACAAGACGAGATTTCAGTGGAGAGACAGAGCCAAACCACATCAGCTGATGACATGGCTATACATCTAGAAAACCCTAAAGACTCATCCAAAAGCTCCTAGAACTGGTAAATGAATTCAGCAAAGTTTCAGGATACAAAATTATGTACACAGATCAGAAGCTCTGCTATATGTCAACAGCAACCAAGCTGAGAATCAAATCAAGAACTCAATCCATTTTACAATAGCAGAAAAAAATAGAAATACTTACAAGTATACTTAACCAAGGAGGTAAAAAAAACTCTACAAGAAAAACTAAAAAGCACTGCTGAAAAAATTCACAGATGACACAAACAAATGGACATATATTCCATGCTCATGGATGGGTAGACTCAATATTGTAAAAATGACAATACTGCCAAAAGCAATCTACAAATTCAATGCAATTTCCATCAAAATACCACCATCATTATTCAAAGAACCAGGAAAAACAATCCTAAAATTCATATGGAACCAAAAAGGACTCACATAGCACAAACAAGACTAAGCAAAAAGAACAAATCTGGAGGCATCACATTACTTAACTTCAAGTTATACTATAAGGCCATAGTTAGTAAAACAGCATGGTACTGGTATAAAAACAGGTATATAGGCCAATGGAAGAGAATAGAGAACTCAGATTACAGTCAACTGATCTCCAACAAAGCAAACAAAAACATAAAGTGGGGAAAGGACACCTTATTCAACAAATGGTGCTGGAATAATTGGCAAACCACATGTAAAGAAAAAAACTTATTCTCATTTCTTACCTTATACAAAAATCAACTCAAGATGGATAAAAGATTTAAATTTAAGACCTGAAACCATAAAATTATAGAAGATAACATTGGAAAGACCCCTGACAGGGATGTGGTGAAAGTGGAACACTTTTACATTGTCATTGGGAATGTAAATTAGTACAACCACTATAGAAAACAGAATGGAGATTCCTTAAAGAACTAAAAGTAGATCTACCATTTGATCCAGGAATTTCACTCCTGGATATCTACCCAGAGGAAAATAAGTCATCATACAAAAAAAATAAAAAATAAAAAATAACTGCACACACGTTTATAGCACCACAATTTGCAATTGCAAAAATATAAAACCAGCCAAAATACCAGTGGAAAAAGAAAATTCAGTAATATCAATCAACCAGTGAATAAGAAAATTCAGTAAAGTCTTAGGTTCCACAGTCAAACACAAATCAGTAACTCTGCTATCCACCAATAGTGACCAAGCTGATAATCAAATCAAGGACTCAATCCCTCTTACCAGAGCTACAAAAAATTAAAATACCTAGTAATATACTCAACCAAGAAGGTAATAGATCTCTACAAAGATAACTAGAAAGCGCTGCTGACAGAAATCATAGATGACATTTTCATTTCAAACAAATGATAATACATTCCTTGCTCATGGACTGGAAGATTCAATGTCATGAAAATTACCATGCTGCTGAAAGCAATCTATAGATTCAATGCAATTTCTATCAACATTTCAAAGTCATTTGTAACAGAATTAGAGCAAACAACCCTAAAATTCATATAGAAATAACAAAGAGCCCAATTAGCTAAAGCAATTCTAAGCAAAAAGAACAAATATGGAGGCATCATATTACTTAACTTCAAATTATACTACAAGTCTATAGTAACCAAAACAGCCTGGTACTGGTATAAAAGTGGATATGTAGACCAATGGAACAGAACAGAGGACTTAGAAATAAAGCCAAATATTCACAATCAACTGATCTTTTACAAAACATAAATTGATGGCTCACACCTGTAATCTCAGCACTTTGAAAGGCTAAGGTGGGTGGATCACTTGAGGTCAGGAGTTTGAGACCAGCCTGACCAACATGGTGAAACCCCGTCTCTACTAAAAAAATACAAAAATTAGCTAGGCATGGTGACAGGCACCTGTAATCCCAACTACTCAAAAGGCTGAGGCACAAGAATTATTTGAACCCGGAAGCAGAGGTTGCAGTGAGCTGAGATCATGCCATTGCACTCCAGCCTGGGTGATAGAGCAAGACTCATCTCAAAAAAAATTGGGGAAAAGAACTGCTTATTCAATAAATGGTGTGGGGAAAATTGGATAGCCACATGTAGAAGAATGAAACTAGATACCTATCTCTTACAATATACAAAAACTGACCTCAGATGAATTAAAGACTTAAATCTAAGACCAGAAACCATAAAAATTCCAGTAGAAAAAACTCTTCTGGACATTGGCCTAGGCAAAAAAAAATTATGACTAAGACTCCAAAAGAAAATGCAACAAAAACAAAAATAAATAAGACTTAATTAAACTAAGAATATTCTGCACAGCCAAAGAAATAATTATCAGAGTAAACAGACAACCTACAAAATAGGAAAAAGTATTTGCAAATTATGTGTCTAACAAAGGACTATTATGAAAAACCTGCAAGGAACTCAAAGAACTCAGCAAGAAAAAAACAAATATGTCATTAAAAAGTGGGCAAAGGAAATGAGGTAACATTTCTTAAAAGAAGATATACAAATGATCAACAAACATATGAAAAAATGTTCAACATCACTTATCACCAGGGAAATGCAAGTAAAAACTACTATGAAATATCACCTTACCCTGGCCAGAATGGCCATTAACAAAAAGTCAATAAACAGTAGAAGTTTGCATGGATATGGTGAAAAAATAATGCCTGGACACTGCTGGTAGACACATAAATTAGTACAACCTCTGTGGAAAACAGTAAATTTTTTGAGAAATGTAGATTTCTCAAAAAATTAAAGTAGATCTACCATTCAATCCAGCAATCCCACTCTGGGTATCTACTCAAAAGACAAGAAGTCACTATATCAACAAGACAGCTGCACACATAGGTTAACCACAGCACAATTTACAATTGTAAAGATATGACATCAACCTAAGTGCTCATCAACTTATAAGTAAACAAAATGTGTTGTATATATTCCATGGAATACTATTTGGCATAAAAAAGAATGAAATAATGTTTTTTTGCAGCAACTTGATGAAACAGAAGACCGTTATTATAAATGAAGTATCTCAGAATCAACAACCAAATGCTGTATGTTGTCACCTACAAATGGGAGCTAAGCTATGTGTATGCAAAGGCATACAGGGTGGTACACTAGACACTGGAGACTCAGAAGGGGGAAGATTGGAGGGGAATAAAGGATTCAAAATTAATGGAGTTCAATGTATTCTACTAAGGAGACAGGTGCACTGAAACCGTAGACTTCACCGCTATACAATTCATCCATGTAGTCAAAGACCATTTGTATCCTTAAAGCTTTTAAAATTTAGAAAAAATTTTTTAAAATTTAATGTGTTTGAGAAATATACCAAACTTGACAAATATAACAAAATTGATATGATGGCATTAACAATGGTCATAGAATACAGTTGAATTCATAGCAAATTTTTTCACAGGAGACATGAGATTAATTCTCACCTTTGGACACCTGCTGGCCTTATGAAATAGCTTTATGAATGGCTTTATGTCTCTGAGTCCTATCGGTTAAAGTGAATAATAATATTTGCCCTATTTGCGAGAAGTTCAATTAGACAAGGTATATGCAATATTTTGCAAAGTGTCAAGTATTATACAAATATAAGAAACTCTTATAATGTATTTCTTATGTCCTATATTACAAAGGGAAGTCCAGGACAGAGTAAACACATAATATTAGGAACAATGAATTGAACCAGCTGAGGAAAAGTAGGAGGAAAAGGAAGAGAAAACAACTATGATAAAATAAAAAGAGTTAAACTATGCTAGATAAAAAGGAAGGGAGAAGGGCACATTCAGGGGATTCCCCGAGAATGTCTGGGTGTTAATCTACTTTCACAGGATAGGCCTGGCTGACCTGTGTTGGGTGCCCTGCTGAGCCCAGCTGGAATGCAGCAAGAGGGACCTCAGACCATGCTCTCCATATGATTGCAGGTATGGGGACAAGTTGGCTTTTACTCTAGATGCAGTGGGAGTGTTCCAGAAGAGGATCCATAACTTCTTCCCAGAAACAGCAGGGCATCCAGACCTGAGTTGAGTGAATGGAAAAAACAAAAACAAAAACAAAAAAACAACACAACAGAAGTCATTGCATTCATCTTTTAGGAGGTTGGCCTCTTTTTGAGAGTGTTGATGTGAGTCATAGAAGACAGATTAGCCCTTCTACTCGCCTCCTGCTTAATCTACCCAGGACTTGGTATGAGGTGAAGTGCCTCTCAGTACCTCCCTGGGCTGTCAGTCCCATGTGATTGATACAACACCTGAGACGCTGGACGATACTTGCATATTTTCTGTTCAAAGGAACCATGGCTGTCTAGTGTGCTCTTTCTCTTTAAGAAGTTCAAGAAGTAATGCAGCCATGGCAAAATACAAATATCACAGTTATACTTCTCCTAAATGGCTGCTAAACTGGCAAAATACATGGATTAACTGAAGCAATATATGACAGGCAGGGCAGGGATGTTATTCTTGAGAAAAAAAATCACATGGTGAGCTTCAATTTTCACCCAACTTTCCATCTGGGAAACTTTCTAAAAAGTTTTTGTGTGTCTCCTGGCACAGAGAACAGGAGCTGGGAAGAGGAAATGAAGGTTGGACCTTGAGGCTAACTAAAATGGCTGGAATTTATGAAACAGAGTGCAAGTGGGATGGAAGTTACATAGAAAAAGAGCCGTAGAAATCTAGGTAGGGGGCCCCTCAGTTCTTTTCTGAATACAAAACTGTGAGTGAGCAGATTGAGGCCTAAGAGACCGAGGGATGAATGAAAATACTTCAGGTTTCCACGAATGGGAGATACTGGAATCCATATCCAGCAGAGTAGTGAGGCTTGGCTGATCATGCATCCAGTGGAGATCCCAGAGAGGCAGTGCCTTAGCAGGAAGGAGCTATCCAGAACCACCCTCACTAGCCTGAACAAACTGCAGCAGGTTCAGGGTGAGTCTTTATGAAATGAACTTCTTGTCAGAAAAAACTTCAGCACTCTTTCATGGGAGACCATATAATAGAGATTCAAACTATGTCATCTGTAATGCCCATCATCCAATTAAGAAAATGGTGACTAGGGCTGGAATCAGGGCCAGGAAAGGGAGGAACTAGTCTCAGGTGCCTATTTAATGGGCAGCCAGAAATACTGAGCATTGAAGACAAAAATAAATGTCTTAATTCAAAATTAATGCAAAAAAAATCAATGAGCAAAATATTACGATTTTAAATGAGATCAAAGTTATTGCTTTTTCTTTTTGCCCCAGGCTCTAATTTGGCTCAACACAGAACTTCTAGGAATACAAAGAAAAAGAAAAAATGATTTTTTAATATTTTTTAATCTCTTTAAAAGAAAGGTGGTTGTATGAAAGATAATGTATTTGAGATTTATAATATATGTAGAAATAAAAGGGATGGGAACGATAGTGAAAGAGAAGAATGAGGGAAATTGAATTATATTGCTCTAAAATTCTCACATTATATAATGAAGTGGTATAGCATTAATTCAAAGTAGGCTGTGATCATTTAAAGATATATAGTGCAATCCCTAGAGCAATAAGAAAAAAAGTGAACAAAGAGGTATCACTAAAAACCAGTGGGGAGATAAAGTGGAATAGTAAAATTGCTAGATTAATACAAAAGAAAGCAAAACAAGAGAGAGAAAAACTGTACAGGGAAGACCCCCACCCCAAATTCCAAACTCCTTCTGTACTTGCCCTATGTAATCTTCTCCCATTGATTGTGTGGAGAAACTATGAATCTGATGAGCTATCACCCCCATGATTATGTTACATTACATGACAAAAGAATTAAGATGCTTAGTCAGTCAATTTTGCATTGAGGAAAAAATTAGATTTTAAGTTAGTAATTCCAACCTAAAAACCTAACCATAGGAAACAATACAAGAAAAAATAGCTGACTTTCTCCTGCTTTCCTGGAAGAAAACAGAGCCAAACTGTGAATGGTGTATTAGCTTCTGAGGGTGGCTTCTAGGAGCTGAGGACAACCTTCAGTTGACGGCCATTAAGAAAACAGGAACCTCAGTCAAACAACACAGGATACTGAATTTTGTATGCAACCTGAATGAACTTGGAAGAGCAGCCACACACAGGATGGACTGCATTCATGGCTAACATCTTGATTTTAGGTTTGTAGGACTCCAATAAGAGAACCCAGATACCCTATGCCTAGACTTTGACCTAAATAAACTGAAGTAATGGTTGCTGTTTTAACCTGCTAATTTTATACTACTGTATTATGTAGCAAAAGAAAAGTAATATGCAAAAATCGATTATAAGAAAACGAGAGCAACTATGTTAATATGACACAAAATAGACTTCAGTACAAACTCCATTCGAATTGCAGGTTGCTGAGAAGGTATTAGAAACTGTACTTATCACTAAATGGTGAATCAACTCAACATTGCTTTAAAACGTTTTTCAGTTATTCTTAAAACTACGAATTACAAAATAACACAAGTAGTATAAATTAACGACTCTATATGGAAGATACTTAATATTTCTTTCACTAGGATTGATTGAATAAATAGAAAAAAATTAAGAAAATCAATTTGAACAACACTTAAGAACCAACAGCATGATAGAACTCTAAAACCAACAACTTAAAATCGTCCACCTATAATCCCAGCACTTTGGAAAACCGAGGCAGATTCACGAGGTCAGGAGATTGAGACCATCCTGACTAACATAGTAAAACTCCATCTCTACTAAAAAAAAAAAAAATTAGCCGGGCATAGTGGCACATGCCTGTAGTCCCAGCTACTCAGGAGGCTGAGGCAGGAGAGTCCTTTGAACCCAGGAGGTGGAGGTTACATTGAACTGAGATTGCACCACTGTCCTCCAGCCTGGGAGACAGAGCGAGACTCCATCTTAAAAAGTAAAAACTAGCCCATCGATGATAGACTGGACAGGGAAAATATGGCACATACACACCATGGAATATTATGGAGCCATCCTTTGTAGGGACATGGATGAACCTGGAGAACATCATTCTCAGCAAACTGACACAAGAACAGAAAATCAAACACCACATGTTCTCACTCATCAGTGGGTGTTGAACAATAAGAACACATGGACACAGGGAGGGGAGCATCACACACTGGGGTATGTCAGGGAGAAATAGGGGAGGGACAGCAGAGGGTGGGTAGTTGGGGAGAGATAGCATGGGGAGAAATGCCAGATATAGGCGAAGGGGAGGAAGGCAGCAAATCACACTGCAACATGTGTACCTATGCAACTATCTTGCGTGTTCTTCACATGTACCCCAAAACCTAAAATGCAATAAAAATGAATAAAAATAAACTCCAAAACTAATTAAGATTTTTAAAAAGTAAAAAACAAAAAACAAAAAAATTCTTTTCAAGAGCATTCACTAAGAGAGAACATAGACTTCCAGTTACAGTTGTCCCTCAGTATCCACAGGAAATTGGTTACAGGATTCCCCATACCAAAATCCACAGATGCTCAAGTCCCTGTTATAAAATTACTTTGTATTTACATACAACCTATGCACATCCTTCCACATACTCTAAATCATCTCTACATCTCTATTGCAATACTTAATATGATGTAAATAATATGTAAATAATTGTTGCACTATACTGTTTTTCTATTTGTATGATTTTAATTGTTGGCTTGTTTATGTATTTGGTTTTAAATTTTATTTATTTATTTGGTTTTTAATATTTTTGATTCATGACTGGTTGAATCTGGGGATGCAGAATGCTGGGATCCAGAGGGCTGACTGCACACTTCTAGATAGAGGGTAGTTCCCACTGGAACCAAAACATCATGGAGAGTAAGTTTTAAAAATTGAAAATGTCCAAAAAAATTATCCAAAGGCACTGGAGAGTGAGAAAATCAGACTGGTTGTGGAAGAAAGCTGACATATAAAAAAATGGAACCACACATAGAGCAATTAATCATGCTGCTTTCATAGCTTTTGGTCCAAAAGTAAACTGAAATCAGCACCATGTTTGGCAGCTAAATCTTATGAAATTTCCACTGGAAAGAGAAGACAGAGGTCACAACAACTATAATTGCTGGAAAGTGAGGCAGAAATTACAGAAAAAGAGAGCAAGTGTGAAGGAGACTCAAATTCTGTGCATAAACTCGACCAAACCTCTAGCTCAGTTCTGGCTTGTCCAGGCACGAGGCACACAGCAACTAAGAACAAAAGAACATCAGTCAAATTTCAGTCACTTTCCAAGAGAAAGCTTGAAGTTCAGGTTGAAACAAGCCAGTTGCCTCAAAAACTCCACAAAGTATTATTGAAAAAAGTAAATATCAATACTTTCCAGTTATTTGTAAATAAAACACAATCATTAATAGGGGCCATGCGGATTTATTTTTAATAAAAACTGTGGCTAGTATCAATAGAAATAAAAAGGCACCAGAAAATGAGTTGGGAAGGACTCCCTATTTTTGGATTTTTTGGAATAGTTTCAGAAGGAATGGTACCAGTTCCTCTTTGTGCGTCTGGTAGAATTCGGCTGTGAACCCATCTGGACCTGGGCTTTTTTCTGTGGTAGGCTCTTAATTGCTGCCTCAACTTCAGACCTTGTTATTGGTCTATTCACAGTTTCGGCTTCCTCCTGGTTTAGGCTTGGGAGGACACAGGTGCCCAGGAATTTATCTATTTCTTCCAGGTTTACTAGTTTGTATGCATAGAGTTGTCTGTAATATTCTCTGATAATGGTTTGAATTTCTGTGGAATCTGTGGTGATTTCCCCTTTATCGTTTTTTATTGCATCTATTTGGTTGTTCTCTCTTTTCTTTTTTATCAGTCTGGTTAGTGGTCTGTCTATTTTGTTGATCTTTTCAAAAAGATTTACTGATTGGATTTATTGATTTTTGAAGGGTTATTCGTGTCTCTATCTCCTTCAGTTCTGCTCTGATCTGCATTATTTCTTGTCTTCTGCTAGGTTTAATCCTTCCCAAATCATTTTACAAGACCAACATCATCCAGATACCAAAACCTGGCAGAGACTCTACAAGAAAAGAAAACTTCAGGTCAATATCCATGATGAATATAGATGCAAAAATCTTCAATAAAATATTGGCAAGCCGATTGCAACAGCACATCAAAAAAGCTTATCCATCATGATCAAGTAGGATTCATCCCGGGGATGCAAGGCTGGTTCAACATACACAAGTTTATAAACATAATTCACCACATAAACAGAACCAAAACCAAAAACCACATGATCATCTCAATCGATGCATAGAAAGCCTTTGACAAAATTCAACAGCCCTTTATGCTAAAAACCCTCAATAAACTTGGTATTGATGGAACGTATCTCAAAGTAATTAAAGCTATTTACGACAAACCAACAGCCAATATCATACTGAATGGGCAAAAACTGGAAGCATACCCTTTGAAATCCGGCACCATACAAGGATGACCCCTCTCACCACTCCTATTCAATATGGTACTGGAAGTTCTAGCCAGAGCAATCAGGCAAGAAAAACAAATAAAGGGTATTCAAATAGGAAAGTAGGAGGCCAAATTG
>CM052653.1:117556392-117603269 GCA_028533165.1 Leontopithecus rosalia | reverse complement strand
AGGCTGGTTCAACATACGCAAGTCTATAAAAGTAATTCACCACATAAACAGAACCAAAAACAAAAACCACATGATTATCTCAATTGATGCAGAGAAGGCCTTTGACAAAATTCAACAGCCCTTTATGCTAAAAACTCTCAATAAACTCGTTATTGATGGAACATATCTCAAAATAATAAAAGCTATTTACAACAAACCAACAGCCAATATCATACTGAATGTGCAAAAATTGGAAGCATTCCCTTTGAAATCTGGCACAAGACAAGGATGCCCTCTCTCACCACTCCTATTCAATGTAGTACTGGAAGTTCTAGCCAGAGCTATCAGGCAAGAAAAAGAAATAAAGGGTATTCAAATAGGAAAGGAGGAAGCCAAATTGTCTCTATTTGGAGACAATATGATGGCTTTACTTTCTGACACCAACATGTGAACCACTGGCCCAGTAGTTACTTGATTAGTGAATGAAAGCTATAAAGAATTCTAGGCACGTTGGGAAAGTAGAATGCAAATGTTCTTTTCACTGGTAGGACTGAAAACAGTGCGGGACAAGTTTGGAATGGACTGTGGAGTGTCTACAATACAAAAGTGAGTGGTAGAATTTTAATCCATAAACATAGGAGGCCCACAGAGAAATTTTTCAAGGGCATGTCAGTATGAGAGTAATGAATTCCACAAATAATCCCCTGGGTAATGGTGAGAAGGTTGGAAAAGGCAGACTACAAGTGGATAATCCACTGGTGAGGCTGTACCACTCAAGTCATCCTTAGCCTGTGCTAGTTTTCTACATGTAAAGTAAGCCTATCTGGGATAATGGTGAGAGTAGAGTTGAAACGAGAATGGGAAGAAGTGATGTGTAGGACGTGTAGAGGAGGAGTCCAGTGGGCCTTAGTCACCTGTCCTGGAGGACTGGGGTCCTCCAGGTGTGGCTGGAGGCTGTGGAAAAGGAGTGGTTAGAGCTGCGTGAGCCGTGCTTTTTGGTGTATTGATGTTATATGAGTTGCTGGTACCTGGATCTCAGAAACAGACCAGAGAATACCTGGAAAACTCCAAGTGATGAACTGTGCTTAATAATGGATGCAGGAAAGTTGAGGTCTGATTAAATTGGGTGGAGCTTTTAATTTTAGGAAACGAAAAGAGCCAAAGTAGAAATAAGACGTTTACACAAATAATTATTGGTGAACAGTGAGTATCAGCAAAAGGGCTTTATTTATTGGTTTTAAGGATTAGGACTAATCACCATAAAATGGATCATAACTTTAAAAAAATCTGTATATTGCTGGAGCATCCCAAGCTTTAAACAATTTGTTCCATTATTATTTTCTAATCAATGCCTACAGCCACTGTGCCAAACAGGGCTGGGGGCTGGAGAACAGGCAGGAAAGCCAGTTCCAGGAGCTACCAATGATCTGTGCAGCTGAGAAAAACTCATCTAATTAGAAAACAGTCTGGAACTCCAGAACTCTGTTCAGGGAAACAGAACGAAGAACTAGAACATCAAGAAATCGGAAAGGTTCAGAGGGGAAAGGTGCATCTGGGTCCTGGTCAGAGACATTTGGCAAAACGCCAGACTCTTGCAGCAATCAAGCACTTTATGTCCCCACCACAGGTATCACCTTGATGACCACAAGCACAGTTCGTCGTGGGGGCATCAAGCAACACCACCCAGACCACCCAAGCAATGTCACCAAATTTGCACACACTGTCCAGGTGTCCACATTCCAGGCACCACACCCTGACCTTCATCATATGGATCTACACAAGGGGCTGCAGAGGGGCTGCCCAGTTCCCCTTAGAGGCCACTTAGCCTCTTAGGAGAATGTACCCTAACAAATGCTCTAACAGCAGGCAGCTGGTGTGACCTTCAAAATGCTTAGGTCCAACTCATAAGAACAGGGTATGTCCTCATGAAGAATTGCAACTACAGAAAGCAACACACAAGCTAAACCACCAGGAGTGCAGTCACGGCAGAGAGGGGCCTTGCGGGAGTCTAGGGAAAGTAAAGGCTGGGGCAGTAACGAGCCATCGACTGAGAGCGTGCTGCTGCAGCCGCAGCCTGTATGTCATCTTAACCGATCCTCAACAGCCACCTCCACCCTGCAAACAGGAAACTGAAGCTCAAACACAGCAAATAGATGACCCAGAGTTTGGGGTTCCAGGAGTTCTGAGCATCAACCCTTAGTCCATCTTTGGCTAGAGAAGACAGGAGGGGCCAGACCTCTCAGATCTGTTCCGTGGAGGCTGTGTGTGTGCCTGAGGATGCTGCACAGGGTGCAGAGGACCCGGTCAGTGCTTCCCTCTGGTGACATTCCTATTTCTAATTTAAAGCTAGCCTGATATCAGGAATCTGGCCCTGAGCCCAGGTGTGGCTGCTTCCTAACTCTGTGGCCTTGGGACATTCAGTCTGCCCCTCAGGGTAGCAGAAACAGAAGAAAAAAACTTTGCAACTGCAAAGAGCCTGGCACCTGAGGACCAGCCCCCGATTCCTGCATCCGGGGGCTTGGGAGAGAATCTAACCACCAGGTCTGGTGCCGCCCACACATGGAATGTGAATGCCCACTTTGGGGGCATCATGGTCCACACACGGCTCTGTACATCCTTACATGTGCCCAAGTCCCATCAAAATAAGACTTTGTTTACTGTGACATTCTCTCCAAAACATTCACACCCTCTCACCTCTCCAGCCTCAGCCACAGAGCTTCCTGCTGACAGAGCCTCTGCAGAAAGCCACGGAGCCTGGAAGAGAGCACAGACTTTCTGACGAGGGTGCCAAGGTTCTTGCATGACACCCCACATCCCAGCGCACTCCGATCCTGTTTCCTCTTGTGTTGGATGGGCTAATGGCCCCCCTCTTAAGTGTGCCGTGAGTGTGCATGTCAGAGGACGTGAGCAAAAGCCCAGCACACCACAGGCATGTAACATTAAGCAGTCCCCATTGACTTGGCTGACCTTCTGGAGCCCCTCGGATATCTCAACTCCCAAGCTAAGTGCTGAGAAGCAAAGACTAGGAAGAGCTTCAACTTCCAAAGAAATCCCAACCCACAGGGTAGCCAGGGAAGCAGATGGCCCTGGGACAGGTGCACTAACGAGGTCATAGGAGCACAGGTCAGGAGCCTCCAAATAGAAGACACGTCATGTTGGTGCATGAAGCCTCCAGCAGGGCACCCACCCAGTGATGTTCCAGGGACCCGTGGGTCTCACTGCTCTCCCCGTCATGGGAATCGGAAGAGACTGCCAGCCTGGTGTGATTTTGTCGTGGCTGGAATGCTTGTTTCCTAAGCCTCACACTGTCACAACTCAAAAAGACTGAGCAGCAAAAATGGATTATCTGGTGACTCCAGAAATATGAATAAAACCAGTTTTCTTTGGGGAAACGCCACCTTACACTATCAGCCATTAGCACATTAATGAAAATCAATTCACTGTGTGTGCCCATTGCCAAGGAAGAGCTTCACCACTCCAATTTCCCCAGCCCTGAGAAGCTTTCACTATTTCTCCTTGGAAGGCTCCAAAAGTTCATATTTATATCAGGGAGATTCATCATTCTTTTCGAACAGCAGTTCCAGGTCAAGTGCCTCCATTTTTATAGCATTTGTCCTCGGAATCGCTCATCAAGACAGACACAGTAATGGTCATTTCAAACACAGCACCAATGATGCCAGTGGCAGAGGAGGGCACACCTGCAGAGCCTGAGTAGAAGTAAGAAACCAGGCAAGGGGCTTGTCACACCTGGAAGGAAAATAAATAAAGCTGCAAGGCCTCAGCACACGTCCCGGTCTTTGACTGATTTGTAAGCTCTCCACCAGAGGCGTGGCGGGTGTGTGAGCACTCATCCTACCAGCTACATCAATGTCACTAGAAACTGACAGTGATGATTCTCAAAAACAAATTACCTGCAAGAGAAGGAAATAGCAAATGACTCGCGAATGAAATACAGCTCATTTCTTGTCATATATATTAAAATAGATATAATCTATTCTGCTTTAAATTAAAAGTATATCAGTTGAACTATGTACTCTTTTAAACCTTTTTATTGAAATAAAAATAAATAAAGAAGTTGGCATAGCAAGCAGTTTATTTGTGTCTTCAGAGAGGATTTGAGCTTTGTTGCCTTGAGGAATGAGAGTATCATAATTTTTTGCTTTTCGTTTGCCAACCTGACACTTCTGTCATGGAGACTTTTAAGGGCAGAGAATGAGCCACAGCCCTCCAAGGACAGATCTGCAAATGTCTCTCTCATGAGCGTCTGGCAGCCTGGCTGATAGCCTGGCTCCCACACCTGCAAGAAGTGAGGACTCAAGAGAATCACAGTCAGCCTTCCTGGCCAGGGAGGGACGGCAATTTGCTCTTGAGAAATGTGCTTTTACATTGAAGTTCTCAACCTTCTTTATTCTGCCTTGCTTTTTTTTTTTTTTTAAAGCACTGGCAGATACTGAAGAAAGAACCTGTGTCCTGGACCCTAGCCAGACCTCATGTCAACATCCCTGTCAGCAGGTGCCCTATGGCTTTCAGGTGATGGATCGGACTCCAAAACTACATGTACACACACGAACTCACATATGTGTACAGACACAACCACACACAGACCAGCATACACACACAGACACACACATATATATATATGCCAACTCACACAGACACACATGCACCCACACATATGTACAGACTCAGACACACATGCACATGCATACACACAGGCACATCATCCAAACATATACACACATCCACCCACTCACACAGAGACACATACACACATGTCCACACATATACACGGATACAGCCACTCACACACAGGCACAGACACATTCACACATATGTACAGACACAGCTACAGAAACACATACACACATACACTCACACATAGACATGCATATATACAGACACAACCACAGACACACATGCACACATATTCACACAGGTACACACACATCCATACATATCCACATACACCCACTCACAGAAACACACAACCACACATACATACAGACACATGCACACACATACCAGTGCATACACATACACCCACACATTTACACACATATACCCTTTCACATGTAAACACACAGACACACATGCACTCACACATATGTACAGACACAGACACACATGCACATGCATATGCAGATACACATATACATGCACCTCTAGCTTCTTGATTTTGGAGTGTAATTTTACTGGCCTTGTATTATACCAAGAACCCAATAGGAAAGAATATAATCCATTCATTATATTTGATTTCCAGATCAGCCAAGTTTTCCAGGGCAGAGAATTCCACTCAGTCCCACCTCATGCATCCATGGACAGCTGGGCAAGCCCCGGTTGTGCCCCCTGTCAGGTTCATTCACCACAGAGCTTCCCAGGGCCATCTTCAGAAACATTCTCCAAAACTTTTCTTTTCAGAGCCGCTCTGAGTTGGAAGCAGAGTCAACCAAAAGATTTCACTGTGTCTGTAGGAGAAAGAGGTCACTTCGATTTTCATTCTCCATGGAGTCTAGGCTGTTTTAAAAATAATTGACCCCATGGTGGGTACATGCCATTATACATTTATCCAAACCCGTAGGCTAGAACTAAAATGTGTGTCAGCTGATCCCCACTGTTTATGAAGAAAGGACTGTGTATGGAGCTTAGAAACAGAGCAAAGTAAGACATGGCGTAGAGAAGCCAAGCAAAGCCTTGTGACATGAGGAAGTGGGGACGTGGTGAATTAGAGACGCCATTGCACCTCTTAGAGAACTGCTCTCCGAGGGCTCAGAGAGGCAGGTACCAGGGCCACAGCACTGCGAGCAACCTAGAGGCCCGTTAGGACTAGAGCGCAGCCCAGGACTGCAGTGCTACCACACTGCAGAGTACAATGCAACCTTTACGAGGCACCAGACGTGTGTAGCTTAGAATATTTTCCAACTTATCACTGATTATGTGGAGACGTGAAGAATGACCCTATTTATAAAATATATATGTGTGAATGTAGACATACATATTTATAATATTTATAATTTATATTATGTAACACATTGTACATAATTACATGCAATGTAATACTAAGATGTGTGTACATATATATAAATAAATTATATATATATATAAAGTGTGTGTATGTTTACAAAGTGTTTAATACTTTTAATACCAATCTAGATATCTTTTAGGTAAAGGTGTACCGGAAGCTTATAGAAAAGAAGGATAACTTTCACATATTGTGCTTTGAACTTTTGGAATGATAATGTATTGATATGTTATTTCACTGAATTATTAAAGGTAGAAGTAATTTACTGTAGATAAAAAGTTTGCAAAATTATAATCAATTTCTTTAGTTACCAATTACAGAGTATCTACTGAATATAAGGGACTGAAACGTAAGTTATTACTGATTTTCACACATGCATGATCACGCAAAGTAAATATTGTCATCCCATTTGCCACGAGGGGTTTCAGGCTCAGAATTAAAGGAATTTGCCCAAGAACACAAAGCCAGGGTGGCCACCCAGGGCTGCCGACTCTGTGGCCTGGGCTTTTTCCGTCGTATGCAGGCATGCTTCAACCAGATGCACCATGGATGTGCTGATATTTCCAGGGGCACAAAACTCAAATGCTCATAGCCTAGCATAAGATGCTTAAAGATTAACACAGGAAGGGCTTCTTGGTGCAAAGTTAGGATGCCATGAAAATTAATCCTGGAGTCTTCCCGTTTTTATTTTAGAAGCTCTACTACAGTCTTAAACTCCTGGCTCTCCCAGCATCCTATTTCAGACTCTTACCCAGGAGGCTGTATTCTCAATCATTGCCTGAGTTAAAAGGGTCTAATGCAGCGTATGACTTTATTAAGTGTCTGTCATATTTCTCACTCCCTCCATTCCACTGATATTTACTAAGTTCTTATACTCAGGGCACTACCGTGAATAGTGCGCCAAATATAAAGAAGATATCATCCTTGCCTTCAAAGAGTATAATGTGCATCGAGAAACAATTTCAATTCCATTAAGTCACTAAGGTACACTCATCTATGCACATGTAAATGCACATATGTACTAAACAACGTGCTAGTAATGGGACCACATTAAAAGATTAAGGAGCTTAAGCCGAAACAAAAGGTAAGTGGGCCTCTATACCATTGAAGGTTTTATTATTTAGTAAACTCGTAATTGAGGAGCACGTATTCTGTGACAGACTCTTTGCCAAATGCCTGGGAAGCCAATGTGTCATGCACAGCCCTCATCCTCCCAGCAGTTGTAGGGCAGGAAGATCAGCTAACAATGGCAGAAATGGTCTCTTATTTAAAGCTCAGGTCTGAGCTTTAGCTGCTCCTGGAGTAGAATGCATGTAGGGGGCAGTTAGTTCACTCTGGGAATAGGCAGGAGTTTCCAAAGAACAATATTGTTTAGCCACTTGTCCTAGGCAGTACTGCTTAGAGATGAGCTTCATCGGCCCCTTACTCATGTGAAGCTCCATCTTGTTCATCTGTCCAGTGTGCTGCAGAGCCTTCCTACCTGCTCTGATGTGCTCTGGCTCCAAATGACTCACAGGCCTTCCTGGTCCGGGGCTTGCCCTCCTCCCAGCTGAGTAGAGCCTAACATTCCTGGATACAATCCTAAGTACCCTTTTTGATGACAGTGGAGTTTCTTCAGCTCTGCTCTCTAGGCTGAATTAGCGGAATCATCTGTCTGGTTGACTCCAGAATGTATTAGCTTTTCCCATCCCCACAGCAGATCTGTTATCTAATTCTTGCCACAGTCAAATTCACTGTAACTTCATCTCCCCATTATGTCCTCTCCAGCTCCTTGCCTATCCCTTCCTCTGGATCCCACATGACTGCCTGGTCTACCATCATAGGAGATGTGAGTCTCTACAGAACTGAACACCTACCAAGGGGAGGCTGCTGTGATGAATCATGAAAAGCTTGCTCCTTCACAATATAGAACCCAGCTTCATGATGTTTAATATGATGCCTATCTTGCTCCCTAACAGAGTCTTTTCCACCTGGAAAAATGTCTTTGATAACAGCAAGAAGTGTCTCAGATAACCAACATGAAGAATGCCACGTAGCAAAGGCACCAAATAATAAAATAATCAGTTTTTCCACTCTGATGCCTTCTAATATTGCTCACTCTTTTAGAATAGCACAATGACATCCATCATAAATAATGCAAAGGCTTGGCATGCCCTGAGCTCCCTGTCACCAGCCAGGACTGAATTGCAGAGTAAAAATATTTCATTTGGGGCACTCTGTACACAGCCATATATTTGTCAAGGTTTCATAACTCTCAGGACTCCGTGAATGTAATCAGTTCTGCATCCTCTCACTGACTGAGGATATCAAAGTTATGTAAAAAGGCAGGGCTGACAATGCCCTCATTCTCTTCATTGCAGTAATCGCGTTTGTGCCACTCTAGTTAAGAGTCGGCCGGCAGTTTTATGGAGTACCACTGCTCTAAGAGTTTATAAGTTGGCTCCGGAAAAAACAAAAAAAAAACAGTTCTTTTGAGATGAAACTTGTCATGCTAGGATACATTTTTTTACTGAAATTCTAAAACAATTTGATATGGCCATTTGAAAAGCGACAGCATTTTATGATTCTTAAAACCTACTGGGCTCATTAGATTACACTGTTACAAGAGGTCCTAAACCATCTTATTCTTTATCAACAGTAATGAATGGAGCAGCAAAAACAACTCATCTCAGCCCCTCCAGCCCATGGAGATGTTTTGAATAGGTCCCTCTCAAACAAAGCACTGAATCTTAGGACTGAGCTACAACAGGAATTTTCCTCTCATCCATTTTCCTGCTTCAGATTGGAGAAAAATATTACTTAATTGAGTAATGTTAAAAAAAATCTAGTTTTAAAGTCATTCAGAGAGAAAAACAGACAGAAACAACCTTTACCCATTTCCTGTTGCCAGTACCAAAGTTTCACATTTAGTCTCACAAAATATGTTTTTGCCTATTTAAACTTTACCCACAGCATAGTTCCCCAATCTCTGCTCTTCATCAGCCAGCCACAGGAGACTCCCAAAAGTAACTCCAAAACACTCATTGCTCATTCATCAGTTCATGTCACTAGGCTTTTACAAGGATGGATGGGGGATGGTTAGATGGACGGATGAACAGGCAAATAGATGGACAGATAGAGAAATGGATGGGTGTGTGGGCAGATGGGCGGATAAAAGAATGGAGGGTATGAGTGGAAGGGTAAAGGGAAGAATGAATGGATGGGTGGATGAATGGATGGATGGATGGATGGATGATGGACAGGTAGATGAACAGAGGTGGATGGATAGGTGGACGAATCGGTGGATGGGTGTATGCACAGATAGACGGACAGATGGATGGATGACTGCGGAGTTCAGCAACTGGGGCTTTGAAGTAAGGCAGACAGCTTGACTTCAGGGAAGTCAATTTTTATCTCCATGTGCTTAACCTGCCCCCTCCAAGAGACACAGGTTGTAATCCCTGTGCCACAGACTAGCTGTGATGATAACGCACACATGAGAAGCACGAACACAGATGCTGGCTCAGCGCAGGCACTAGCTCAGGCCTGCTGCCACTGGATCACCATTACCACCAAGGTGAGTATGTTACACTTTGCTCTCCTATAGCCATTAACCTTTCCAGATGTTCAACACTTCTGTGCAAGGCATCTTGGTCTTCTTATCAAGTAAAATCATTCTAGGTTCCAGTGATTTTGCTTTCTTTTTGAAACCTCTCCTCAGACTTCCCTTACCACACAGGTCCTGCATGTTGCTCTTCCCTTGGGTAGATCAGGACTCATTGAGAGATGGCTCAACTCCCCAGCAGGCCTTCCCAGCTGGATGATGAGTCACAGCTCTCTCTGGACATTCGTGACTCAGCACGGAATTGGATATCACATTAAAGGTGTTTTGCCTGGCACAGAGTCGAAGCTTCATTCCAGGCCTTAAGGCCTGTTACACTTCCCATAACCAGCCCAGGAAGCAGGGTTGAAACAAGCTACACTTAGCTTTTGGAAGTCAGATCAATGCACAGATAAGACGTGGTTTTGCCAGATTGGCTGTCCTGGCTGAGGTGTCACATTTGGCTTGGAAAGGTGGCATTACCCCTTGCCTTCTGCCTCCCAGTTCACCTCCTATAGGATGTGGGGCCCTTGGGCATTTCTGTCTTCATCTGGAATGTATTTACAGAACAGATTCCAAATATATCAGAAAGGCACTTTTAAGATGTATCTCCACCAGGTCTTTTCTAAATTTGATTACATATGGGTTGCTTCTAAATAATTCAATATAAAAAGAAAGATCACAGTTGATTCGGCTTTAAATGCCATCCCAGGGTATAATGCCAGGCACATCATATCTGCTCAAACATTTTAATGAATGAACCACGGGAAAATTAACAAACATTCTTATCCCTCAGTCTACTGAGTCAAATTTCTGGTCCAACATTAATTTCTCAGGCCACAAGCCTACCCTCTGCCTTACCCTGCTCCACTTTAAGGCCCCCTAAATCTCGTTCCTTGGTGTATTCACACTCATCTGTTGTTGCCTCTACCACTAAGCCAGGACTCAAAATCCTATTTCCTAGCAAAGCAGTTGAAGCAGCAGCCATCACAATGACCATCATGAACCTGGTCCAAACCACGAGACCAGTTGGGCAATGGTATGGAGGCCATGTTCTCACTGTACCTGTGATCAGCAAGGCCAAGTTAAGATCCTCCCAGGCACCTGAAGCAGCCCTTCAGAATATGGGAAGGAAGACCTGCCAGTCTACCCCAATTCCAACCCCTGTGAAGTTTAAGCTTTCTTTGTGGGGGCCCAGACTTGTTTCACTGGTACCAGAATAAAGGATAATCCCGTGGCTAGGAAGCAGCAGCCTCTGCCTCTCTGTGTAACACATAGCCATCTAGTACTGAGGCAGATAAGCAGATACGGTGGAGTGGTTGAGGAAAGGTTTGTAGGTTTCATACAGAAGTGAAATGCATTACACTGCTAGAAGACTGTGAATCATCCTCTCTGTTTAAAAACCAAGGCTGTATGCATTTGTCAGTTTTCAGAAATGTACTATGGTAATGCAATACAGTCACCGTTGTGAAAACTGGGTGTGGAGCATATGGGAATGCAGTACTGTATTTGCGGGTTTTCTGTAAGTCTACAACTATTCTAGAATTTTAAATATTTATTTAGAAAATAAGACTGCGGTGGAAAGAACTCTAGAGGCCAGGAGTTTGAGATTAGCCTGAGGAACAGAGTGAGACTCTGTCTCTATAACCCTAAAGTATAGTAGTCAGCCTTGGTGGCGCATGCCTTGTGCTCCCTGCTGCTTGCAAGGCTGAGGCAGAAAGATTGGTTGAGCCCAGAAGTTCAGAGTTACAGGGAGCTATGATCACACCACTGTACTGCCTGGGTGACAGAGCAAGACCACGTCTCTAAAGAAAAATAATGAATAAATAATAATAGTCAATCTATTTTCTCCCAGAGCTTTTTGTTTCGTTTTGTTTTTGCATAGCTTTGGAATGTTTCTCAAAGTTTGAATAATGTTGGATAAACAGTTTTGGGTACTACCTTTTAACCTTGTATGTGAAAGTCAGCTATTATCATAAACTATTAAAAACATTATTTTCAGTGGCCTGATGGTGATCATTAAACAGATTGATAACAGTTTAATGACACATATCCTTATGTTGAACACTTTAAAAAATCAGCATTTCATATGGGAGCTTTGGTTCTGTGGAGAGCCGCACTATGACAGAATACATTTCTTTCCATGTCTAATGTACTGAAGGGTATGGCCTAACCAGAGTGGGTTGCTCATGGTAAAGCTGGCCTGGCTTTCACTATCTGGGTTAATTTCTTTATAACGTTGGATGACTTTGTGACCCGGCTGCCCTCTGCCAATGGCACCCAGAAGTTTGTCTGTCTCTTAAGCCAGAGGAGGTCAAATAATTACCAGGAGGACATGTTCTCAGCTGGAGTGCTGTGTCCAGAAAGCCCAGACACCATCCCAGATGCTGGATTGGTACCAGGCTCCCAGCACCCGAGGTTGGAGGCAGGGGTCCACCTTTCACAGGCGGCTGAGAAAGGGGAATCAGACAGCAAAGCCTGCTAAGAGATGGCGCCAAGATGCCACTGCCTACACCGTGGTCTTCCAGTGGGGAGAACAGCCCTGGGGAGGAAGTTAGGAGCCCTGAGTTCTCACCCCCTCATTCTTTCACTGTATTCAACAAGTTAGCAATGGCTTGATGCCATGCCGTGTGCTAGATACGAATGCAGACAAGAAGACAGTCTTGGCTTCCACAAATGTCTAGGTTTGATTTTGTCTTCATTTTCCTTACCATCAGCCTTGTCTACTTTCACTGAGGTACAGGTGAGGGAATCTCAAACCCTTTGGTCTTGACCTCAAAGACCGCAGCGTGGCTATCTGCATGCCTTTCACCGGTGGCTCTCGCATGCAAAGCTGCCACTCAGCGTGGCACTGGCTGCTGCTCGCCACTCTGCCTTTCAAACCAGGCAGGAAAGTGACGAAACCAGCCACAGGCTGGACTTAGGCCACAGGTGACTGCTACCAAACTGTGCTGGGCATCACGAGAGGCCATGGCATGGCACAGAGGATGGAGCTGCCAGGACACAGAAAAGTCCAGGAGAGCAATGGAGCCTCAATCTACCTCCTGCTGAGACCCTTCCATGAGATCATCTGGTTGAGCTAGCAGGACTGTTGGCCTACTTTATACATCCTCTTCCCCTTCCAAGGTAAATACCGTCCTGGCTGTTTAAAATCACCAGTGACCATGTTGCTTTTATAACAGGCCGGACAGGTTCTGTGTTCCAGTCTTTGCAACAAGTTTTGAGAGATGAAAGTTGTACCAAAGTCCTCAGAAGGACCTGTGTGTGCTCTGATGACAAATGCATTAACAGAGCGATGTGACTTGCCTCCTCGCAGTTCATCCCTAACTCCCGCCTTCTCAAAAGCATTCATGGGTAGAGGATCAGTGAGCCGTATTTCTTGATGCTCATTTTCTTCCTGGCCGTTCCAGGTTTGTGCGGGGCAGAGCTTGTTTCTCAGGCTGAGTTATAGTCTACTGGAACTGTTAACTGACAAGTCTTTTAAGTGGAATTGCGCTTCTTACTGCTGTAATAAAACCCATGGAGAAGATGAAAAGCAGCCATTACAGACTCATCTCCTCTTCTCGGGTGAAAGTCTCACACGTGGAAAGTTTTACAGCACATTAACATTTTAATGTTATCCCAGATTTGCAGTTCTAAGAACCCGGAGAGCTCTCGAAAGACCGGTGGAAGGGCCCCCGGCCGAAGCAGATCTGCGCGCCACAAGGCTGGCTCCTCCTCCCCACGGAGGTTACCGAAGACTTCTTCTGGCTATTGCGGGCCAGAATGAGTGGAGCTATTGAATGAAGCTATTCATAGCTTATCCTTCAGAGCAATGACCTCCATGCAGCGATATCAACCATCAGCTAACCAAAAGAGCTTTCTATCAAGGACCGTATCAGGGTAATGTGCTTGGTTTGCACATGTTATTGCCTTAATTCTGATTTTATTTTGTTCTCTACATATAATCAATGTAAAGCCATATCACAATGGTACAGTAATATTGCAATGTTTGTAAAGCTTCATTCTTACTAGTTTCATTCTAATCAAGATGTCAAATTGAATTAAAAAATCACAGCAATCTCTAAAAAAAAAAAAAACAAAGTGGTGCCGAGGTCAGTGGGCTCTTCCTCCTTCAGTGCTTCACGGGCCAGCCTGCGAGGGGCTGGCACAAGAAGTCCAGAGTCCAGGAGTCCCGGGCCAGCAGCGAGGCAACTGAGGGTAGGGCAGGGCAAGTCTGTGAAGTAAAGATGGGGCTGGGAAGCTCTTGGACGAGGATGTCAAACAAACTTCACCATGTAAGTAACTGGGTTGAAGCCGTTGACTTTAGCACGTTGTTAGGAAGAATTCTGTGAGGCCAGGAGCGGTGACTCATGCCTGTGATCCCAGAACTTTGGGAGGCCGAGGTGGGTGAACTGCTTGAGGTCACGAGTTCTAAATCAGCCTGGCCAACATGGCGAAACCTCGTCTCTACTCAAATACAAAAATTAGCTGGGTGTGGTGGCAGTCACCTGTAATCCAGCTACTAGGGAGACTGAGGCAGGGGAATTGCTTAAACCCAGGAGGTGCAGGTTGCAGTGAGCCAAGATCACGCCACTGCACTCCAGCCTGGGTGACAGAGCTAGACTCTGTCTCAAAGAGAATAAAAAGGATTCCGTGATTGGTCTGTGCTCAGCAGAAAACAGGGCCACTGTACTGTGGGTGCAGGAGAGAGGGAGTCCAGGTGCACACACGTCTCAGCCCTGAACTTGCCGTCCATAACCCATGAAGGCAGACCAAATGCTTCCTACTCTCCATCCACATAAAGACAGAAAAAGTCAGTAGATGCAGAACCAGGGACCTACTCTATTCTGGAGGACCCGCTCCAGGCCTCTACTGTGCCTAAAGGGTGAATTGTCTCATAAGGCACCAAGATGCCACAGTCTGCACCATGGTCTTCCAGTGGGGAGAGCAGCCCTGGGGTGGAAGTTAGGAGGCCTGAGGTCTTACTCCCTCATTCTTTTATTTTAACCAATAACAAGTTAGTGAGCACCTGCTCCACGCTGTGCCATGTGCTAGCTGTGAAAGCAGACAGGAAGAGAGACTTGGCTTCTAAAAGTGTCTGCGCTGATACTGTCTTCATTCCCCTTCCCACCAACCTTGTACACTTTCGCTGAGGTGCCTCAGAAGGAAAACTCAACACCTTCATCCACTCAACAGGAACATATGGAGGATAAGGATGGGTCAGACACCAGGCAGGAGCGGGAGACCCAGAGAGGAGCCGGGCACATCTCAACCTTCAGAGGCTTAGCGCCGGAAAGCGGGCAGGTACCTAAGGCACAGAGATGCTCTGCAGGAATCTGTAGAGAGAGCTAGGAAGAGAGGAGGGGCACTACCTGAGGACAGCATGGGCAGGGTGCTGGAGGAAGGCTTCGTAGGTGCCCATGAGCTAAGGCTTGAAAGGTGGAATCAGCACTCTCCATACAGGAATCAGGAAATGTCAGCAAGAAGAGAAATTTCAGCAAAGTTCCAGAGGAGTGGAGATGAATCAGGCCTGTGCAGACTCACAGATGTTTTCGTACAGCTGGATGTAAGCAGCAGCAGCATCTGAGAAGAGCTACAGAGGGGCAGGGGCAGGTCCAGGAGCCCTTGCTCTGGGGTCAAAGTGTGTGACTTTGTCCTGAAGAGCAGAATACAGTCCCATGTTATCTTAGAAAAAGCATCCTTACCGACAGCCTGCGAGACAGCAGGCTGAAGGGTGCAGGGGAGGAAGGCCCAAGAGTCTGCGCATGGCTGCAGTCCAGGAGAAAGAGGACTAGGGCTGCATTTCTTCATCTGGCACAGAGCCAGGCACTTAGGCATGCCTGGCAAAGATTTGCTGAGTGGATGGGTTATCAGAGAAAAAATAAATTTGTGCGATGACACTGGCAGGGGAAATGGGGGAGTGGCCATTGGTGCTCTGCCTGTGGAGTCAGTGGGACCTGTACTCCACATGGGCACGGGAAATGCTAGCTCAGTGTCTCTCCTCTGTAGGCTCTGTGGGGAGGTAGCCACGGGACCCATGCCTGGTCAGGGGCCCTGGCATAAATCCCTGGTGTCTGCATCTCAAGGTGAGTTCCTTGTGCATGGTTTGACTCATTTCCTCCTACCTGGTAACCTGGAATATGGAGTTTTGCGTGGGGCAAGGCCCCGATCCATCCACCTGCTGCTCTACATGGATGGGGCAAGACAAATCCTGAGTCACACACACACGTCCAGGCAGGGTAGGGGCCTGACCCAGGTGTCTTCATACCTCAGCCTCCTTTTAATTCATCATGGAGTCTGCCGTTCTCTGTAAAAAGTGGAAAATCTGGCCGGGCGCGGAAGATCAAGCCTGTAATCCCAGCACTTTGGGAGGCCGAGGCAGGTGGATCACGAGGTCAAGAGATCAAGACCATCCTGGTCAACATGGTGAAACCCCGTCTCTACTCAAAATACAAAAAAAATTAGCTGAGCACGGTGGCACGTGCCTGTAATCCCAGCTACTCAGGAGGCTGAGGCAGGAGAATTGCCTGAACCTAGGAGGCGGAGGTTGCAGTGAGCCGAGGTCATGCCATTGCACTCCAGCCTGGGTAACAAGAGCAAAACTCCGTCTCAAAAAAAAAAGTGGAAAATCATTGACCAAAGCCCTCTTGACAATTGTAATATCTTTGTGGTGGTTTTTATGAAACAATGCTTTTTTGCTCCTCTTTTAATCTTTAGTACAATTTTATAAATGAACTATTTGTTAAGACAAAATAAACACTGCACAATATAAGCCACAAAGCAACACCGTAGTTTAAGAGAAGAATCACTCTGAGCAGCTCTAGCTTCCTCAAGCAACATCTGCCTGGTAATGCCAGTGAGGGGGACATGAGGGTCACAGGCCACTGACTCCTGCCTGTGAGCTGACTCTCAGGGGCATAAGGGAGGCAGTGTCTTGGACCGAGCAGCTGCCACTTGTCCATCGCTGTCTGCTTTGCGGCAACTTGCTACTCAGAATGTGTGTCACTTCCAGATGATGGGACAGACTCAGAGAAGGTCAAGGACTTCCCAGGATCACCTGGAGTAAGACTAGACCCAGAAGCTCATGTGTTCTTAGCTAAGTCCAAGGCTAGCTATGGACAGGGCTCCCAGAAGGGCTTGCATTTTACACCTTGAGTGTCTCCAACTCCTGCTGCATGGGCTTGATCATGGCTGAGCAATGACACAGGAATGAGAGACTCAGGACTGCTCGACTCAAAGACATTAGCACTAGCAGGCTTGAGACTCCAAGCTCCCTGGAAATTTCTGAAACAGGCCTTAAAAAGGAGAGAGATGAGGGCACAGATGAAGCCCCACATTGCTATAAAAGGGAACGTCTTTAACTGAGTTGGAATCCACATCAATATGCCCTTCCCATCCCCAGAAGAAAAAGCAGAGAAAGTGCCATCAGGGCTCTAGCATGAGAAGGAAATACTTGCAACTTCAGGATGATTTCTCCATAATGTCTGAGAAGGGACCATCCCCCAGGCATGAGAAGATGAGCTGGGTTCATCCCATATTGCAGCAAGCAGGTGTGCTGGCTCGCTCAGCCCACACAAGCCAGTCCTGCTCTCCTGCAAAGAATCAAAGTTCATGGGCTTCCTAGCTCGGAGTCCTTCACATCAGTTGACCATGCACATTTCCACTGGGAAAAACCGCAAGGCTCCAAAGGACAGGCTGAATCATTCAGACAGGATGGAAGGAAGGAAGAGGTGCCAAGGGTCAGCAAAAACCAGGGAGGAAGGAAGGCCCAGGAAAGGGACCCAGTCCATGCCGCCCACTGACCAGGATGGCCTTGGACAGGAGGGATGAAAGTATTTCAAAGCTGCAAGACACTGTGCATAGAGGTGATGTTTTCAATTGTTTCATAACCAGAATATTTTTAAAATAAATAATGCTTTTGAAACATTCAAAAGCCGTTTGGTAGAATGCTTAAAATGGAAAGGTTTGTAACTGAATATCTAAATGAGGCCATTGCCCCGAAGGTATTCTCTAATTGCTTCCAAAAGACAGCTGAAAGCTTCTTTAAAAGTGTCTCTTTAGCAAGCCTGTGTGCCTGCACTATAAATAATCCTGCATATAAAATAAAAACAGAAAAGGGCACAATGATACAATGATAAAGCCACCCAATTAAAACAAACCAAAACAGGATCAGGGAAAGTCAGAATTCCTGAGTAACTAACCTCGCTTAATTCCCCTTGGCAAAATTGACTGAAATGAACAGTAGTTGAACCACAAAACTAACATGTCTTTTCCAATATCAAACATGTTTCATTATTAGAAAAATCATCCTGCCTCATAATTTTTCTAATTTTTTGTGTGTACTTAAATTTATAACTTTATCAGTAAAGTTGTGTATTTCTCACTCAAGGATTTGTTAAAATTTAATAAATGTCTTTGCTGATAAATATAAGAGTGAAAGCTAAATAATGACCAAAATGAAAGTGGCAGGGGTTTGCCAAGTAGGTAGAGGAGACACAAAGTGAGGCGCTTCAGGGAGTTGGAAGTCCCCTAAGACTGCCCCTGGGCAGCAGCAGCTTTGGTAAGTGGCTCAGCAGGTGCATCCTGAAGCAATGCCACCTGATGGCTGTGCTTCACAGGAAGGACATCCTGTGGTTTTGTCACATATCCTTTCACTGAGGTGGTCGGAAAGCAGAGAAGAATGAGTACTGAAGGTCAACTTGAAGACAAAGATTGGCATGGGAGGCCACTGCCTGGAAAGCCAGATCTCAGGGCTCTGCCCATCTTCCCCTGAGCCCACCAATTGGTGTGTGTGTGTGAGTGTGGTTTTAACAGCTGTAATGAGATACAATTTATATACTTTTATTGTATATACTTTTGTATATAATGTACATTGTATATATAATTTGTATACTTTATTGTATATAAATTGTTATCTCATTACATTACAAAACTATTAACCCATATACTTTAAGTATATTTTTTAATTTATTTTATTTATTTATTTATTTATTTTGAGACGGAGTTTTGCTCGTGTTACCCAGGCTGGAGTGCCATGGCGCAATCTTGGCTCACCACAACCTCCGCCTCCTGGGTTCAGGCAATTCTCCTGCCTCAGCCCCCTGAGTAGCTGGGATTACAGGCATGCGCCACCATGCCCAGCTAATTTTTTGTACTTTTTAGTAAAGACAGGGTTTCACCATGTTGACCAGGATGGTCTCGATCTCTTGACCTCGTGATCCACCCGCCTTGGCCTCCCAAAGTGCTGGGATTACAGGCGTGAGCCACCCCGCCCGGCCCTACTTTAAGTATATAAATATCACTTAAAGTATATGAATCAATAGTTTTTCACACATCCACAAAGTTGTGCTTCCATAGCACAAGTTCGGAACCCATAGATTTCAAAGATTCCACAGAATCTGTAGATTCCAAAGACCACAATATATTTAGAGCACTTTGATTGTCCCCGAAAGAAATCCACATTAGCAGTCGCTTCCCACCCTGCCCTCCGACACACATTCCCCAACCTTAGCCAAACACTTATCTACTTTCTGTCTCTGTGGATTTGCTCATTCTGGACATTTCACATAAATGGAATCATACAAGACATGGTCCTTTGCAACTGCCTCCTTTCACTTAGCATCATGATTTTAAGGTTCATCCATGTTATAGTAAGTGTCAGTACATCATTTCTTTTTAAGGCTGAATAATTTTTCATTATATGGATGTATCAGATTGTATTTCTCCATTAATCAGTTGATGAACATTTGGGTTGTTTCTACTTTCTGGCTATTATGAGAAATGCCGATGCAAAAATTCACGAGCAAGGTTTTAATGAGCGAATGTTCTCATTTTTCTTGGTTAAAGGGGAATTTCTGGGTCATCTGGAACTCTATGTCTAACTTTTTTGAGAAATTACCAAAGTGTTTTCCACAGTGGCTGCACCATTTTACATTCCCACTGGAAATTTATGAGGATTTCTGTTTCTCCACATTTCTGCAAGAACTTTTTTTTTTAAGAATTGTAACCATCTTTGTGTGTGAAGAGTGATATTTCATTGTGGTTTTCATTTGTATTTCCTTAATGGCCAAGGATGACAGCTGAACCCCAGGCCTCTGAAGCAAGTCTCTGAGAAGAGTGTCACCCCAGCCTGGGTCAGCATGGCTGCAGAAGCATCCAGAGCCTCCCTGTCCCTTCCATGAAGGGCCCACCCAGAACCGTGCTGGGGACCCAGTGTGTTGCTATGTCCCCTCCCACCTGAGCCGTGAATGCTGGGTACTGGAAGGAGGTTGCCAGGGTCTCTGCTGCCTTCGTCTGCATCCCTCCCTTTCTCCCTGCTGGATGAACTTGTTTTATATGCTTGCTTGCCACTTGTGTATCTTCTTTGAAGAAATGTCTATTCAAATCATTTTCTGATTTTTTAATTGAATTTGTCTTTTTGTTGTCAATTTATAACAGTTATTTATACATTCTCCGTATTAAACTTCTATTAGATGTATGAAATGAAAATATTTTCTCCCATTCTGTATGTTTTTCGCCTTCTTGATAATGTCCTTTCATGCACAAAAGTTAACTTTGATAAAGTCTATTTTATCTATTTTTACATTTGTTGCTCACATTTGGTGTCAAATCTAAGAATCTGTTGCCTAGCCTGAGGTCACAAAGGTTTATCCTGGTATTTCTTTGAGTTATATAGTTTCAGCTCTTATATTTTTAGTTCTATGCTCCACTGAATTAATTTTTGAGTGTGGTATGAGGAAAAAGTACGACTTTGTTCTTTTTCATGCAGATGTATCCCAGCTCTATTTGTTATAAAGACGATTATTTTTCTTGTTGATTTGTTGTCACTCTTGTCAAAAGTCAATTGACATAAATGTAAGATTTATCCCTGGACTTTCAACATGTATTGTTGATCTGTTTATCTTCATGCTATACCACACTGTCTTGATGATTGAATTTTGTAGCAGATTTTTAAATTGGGAATTGTGAGTCCTCTAATTGTGTTCTTTTTCAAGATTGTTTTCGTTATTCGGAGTCTTTATAGTTTCATATTAATTTTAGAATCAGCTTATCAGTTGATATAAAGAAACTCACCTGAGATTTTAGTAGGGAGTGAGTTGATTTTGTAGATCAATTAGAGGCATATTGCCATCTAAACAATAACAAGTGTTCTGATCTATTAGCATGGCATATCTTTTCATTTATTTAGATCTTCTTTTATTTCTTTTGGCAGTGTAATTTTCTATGTACAAGCCTTGCATTTATTTTAATGACTTTATTTCTAAGGATTTCATTCTCCTTGCTGCTCTGGTAAATTAAATTGCATTCTTAGTTGTATCTTTGGATTGCTCATTACTGGTGTATAGGAATACAATAGATGGTGTTCCAATTTCTTAGGGCAAAACACACATAACATAAAATTTACCATTATAACTGTTTTAAGTGTACCTTTCAGTGATATTAAGTGCATTCACATTGTCCATCCATAACTGTCAAGTATCTCCTTATATCTTCTCAACTGGTAAAACTGAAACTCTATACCCATTAAACAATAACTTCCCATTTCACCCTCCCCTGAATCCTTGTCAACCACCCTTCCACTCTCTAAGGCTGACTAGTACTTCAGTGTGTGTGTGCATGTGTGTGTGTGTATGTGTGTGTGACATTTTATTTATCCATTCTTCCACTGATGAACATCTGGGTTTCTTCCACATTTTAGCAATTATGAATAATGCTGCTATGCACATGGGCATACAAGTATCTCCTCAAAACTCAACTTTCAATCCTTTTGGATATGTACCCCAAAATAGTACTGCTGGATTATGCAGTTCTATGTTTACTTTTTTGAGAAACCACCATAATGCTTTCCACAGCAACTGTACCATTTTACATTTTCATGAAAACAAGCATTCCAATTTCTCCACATGCTCACCTGCTTTTTAAAATAGTGTTCATTCCAAGAGGTGTGAGGTGGTATCTGAAACATATCCACATGCACAAGAATGAAGTTGGATGCTTACATAACATCATATACAAAATGAACTCAAAGTGGATCAAAGGCCTGGCACAGTGGCTCAAGCCAGCACTTTGGGAGGCCAAGACGGGCAAATCACCTGAGGCCAGGAGTTTGAGACCAACCTGGCCAACATGGTGAATCACCATCTCTACTAAAAATACAAAAAGTAGCTAGGCATGGTGTTACAGATTTGTAATTCCAGGAATTTGGGAGGCTAAGGCAGGATAATCATTTGAACTTGGGAGGCAGATGTTGCAGTGAGCCAAGATCGTGCCAGTACATTCCAGCCTCAGTGACAGAGCGAGACTTTGTCTCAAAACAAAAAACAGAAAAAAAAATGGATCAAAGAGCTAAATGTAAGATATAAAACTATAAAACTCTTAGAAGAAAACATACAAAAGCTTCACAATATTGTATTTCATGGATATGACACCAAAGGCACACTCAACCAAAGAAAAAATTAGAAAAATTGGACTTAAAAAATTTTGTTCATGAAAAAAATGATATCAACAGACTAAAAAGGCAGTCAACAGAGAGAAAATATTTTCAAATCATATATCAGATAATTAATATTCAGAATATATAAAGAACTCTAAAACTCAACAATAAATAAACAACTCAATTCAAAAATGGTGAAACTGTTTGAACAGATGTTTCTCCAAAGATGGTGTACAGATGTCCAGTAAGCATGTGAAAAATCATTAGGGAAATGCAAATCAGAAATATAACTGATTTTTGCACATTGATCTTATATCCTGTAAATTCTTTGAATTTGTTTATTTGTTCCATGGAATTTTTAGTGGAATCTTTAGGATTTTCTATATACAAGATTATGCCATATGTGGGTCAAGATAGTTTTACTTCCTTTTCAATCTGGATTCTCTTTATTTCTTTTTTTCATGCCCATACCACCCACTCTCAGTTTACACTATAAACTACCTTTTCTTGTGTAATGTCCCACTTGTACCCTCTACTGAAAATCTTAACATTGGTATTGGAGTAGAGGAGAGATATTTGATGAAATTCCATTATTTACTGCAGAGCCTATATTGAAGGGTGTATTCAGAGCTGAGAAGCAAGAAATTGGTAGCCGACAAACCATCATGAGTAGAATCCACAGCTCTTTCTCTAAGTGGCGGAGGAGTGAAAAGAATCTTATTATTTGAAGAACAGATACAGTTGTCTTACATATTACATATTTTAAGTTTTACAATCCTGAAAAAATTATGTATACACAATCCCATTTTATGTATCCAGAAATGGAAGTTAAAAATATCACAATTGGTCCAAAGTCATACATGTCTAGCAGAGGCAGCATCTCTCAACACCTTGGTCTGTGCTCTTGCCATTGTTTTATACTGTCTCAAGTCAATATTTGTTATAAAGATTAATTACTTGTGCACAGTTCCAAACTAATACAGGATAAGGTAAAAGTGCTTTTCCCACATCTGATGGCAAAGCAATGACAGCATCCAATGTTGGCAATGCCAACATAAAAAAGATATTTGGTGACCAGTGTGAGAAATAAAAGTAACTCACTCACTGCACTGAGACTTGCTGCATTTTACTGTTGGAAGGGATGGGATACAACTCAGAAGGTTTGCTCTGTATCATGCTGTATTTCTCCTATTGAGAAAAATATAGGACTGCTAACAAAAACAGATGAAAAGTTCTTCATTCTTGTAAGTGATGGTGAGAAAATACGAGAGTACAATACTACATAAAATAATGGATGTTCAGCCTACTGAGATAATACAGCCTGCTGAAATAGAAGCACAACTACCTACGAGTTTCTTCGAGTTTTCCATTTCATAGTGCATGGCAACTGCAAGCAGGCAAGCCCTTCCCCAATTTTCTGGAGAATTTTTCTGGATAATTTCAGAGAAGTGGCACTAACAGAATGACGTTGGTTGAGGTATTTACTGGTAACTACAGATACATGATAGTAGGTCAGAACTGAAATATCTTCTGTTTTTTCTTCAGCAAATAAATAATTTCAGCTATCTGATAAATATTTATTGAACAAGTATCTTGTAGAAAACTTTGGGAGAAACTCTTGGAACTCTAAGTTGAATAACAAATTCTGAACTCAAGGACATAAATAAAAAGTCTCCTATAGAATAGCCAAATGTCACACCGTTTATGCATGACCAAGGTAAGAAAGATTTGATTCCTGAGATACTTCCAGTCAGCCATTGGTCCCAAAGAGAAAGTAGGCTCAGGACTAAAAATCATGCAGCTATGGGATGGGTACGGTCACCCATGCCCTATTCAGCTTCTGGGAAGGCAAAGTAAGGTGACTGATGTTAAGGACCCAGCATGCAGTCAGGGTCCAGGAAAAGTTCATGGCCCATTTCTCTCTACATTCCCCAGCTGGGAAACCTCAGGGTAGTCCAATGCAAGGTGAAATTTTAAACACATTTGTTACAAACACAATGGCTTGTGCCACCTCAGCTCTCCCAGAATTCCTGCTCTCAGGACATCACAGGCCAATGAATCGCGAGTGGTGATGGCACAGTCTGTGCACCTGCTGGAAGGCGCTAAAAGACTCACTGAGAAGACTCCAACCCTGGGCATGTGGAAGGAAGCCGGGCTCACACTTAACTTACAATTCCAAACGTGGGCTCCAACAACCATTCTTAAATGAGTGATCCAAGAAGTGGTGAATATAAACTGAAAAAGTTATTAATTCCGTGTGTGTTCTTAATCACAAGCATAACTGAAGTAAACCAGGATAATAGTAAATAATACCTCACAATTGTTTTCCCACACAAATATAGGAGGCTGCCGTTAATGAGCACTCTCTCCAAGCCCATGACCTTGATAGCTTCCCATCTAATTGAGTCTTCACAACAATCTATGAGTCAGGTATTATTATCTATTTTTCTGATTGATAAAGGGAAAGGGGGAACTCCGACTCACAGTGGCAGAGTTGAAGCCTGGTCTCACTGATTAGGCACTGTGTCCTCTATTTTTGTTGCAGACTTTTGTTGATGGCAATATTATACCCTCTGATGGGGACATGACAGACGTGTGTCCTTCATGGTTCAGTAATAACCTAATGAAGGATGTACTACCTTAATCAGGCTAAATGAATCATAATCAGCCACTGGGCTGCATTACCTGCTCCTTGAACACCATCTGTAGCCTCCACTAGGAGGCTGCGTGGGAGGTGGAAAGGGTGGTTGGTGGAGAGATACAAGGTTCCCAGCCCTCTGAGCCTTCTCAGAGCTTCTGGAAAATCCTGCCTCCACATCTCACAGGGCCACTGTAAGGACGTGTTTGTCCTTTGTAACTGAAAAGCTTTAATACAAGTGTCCCTCAGGGAAGTGGTAAATATCATTTGAGCCTGGTCACATATGCAGTTTTATCATAGTAGTTGCTCAATAAACACCTCTTAAATTGAACCAAAGTACCAACAGATATAAGGTTCTTTTTAAATAACATATAGTGAAATAGGGCTTTGATTGTTACATAGTTTGTGAAGTTTAACATGTGTACAGGTTTATACAAACACCGTAATCAGCATATGGAATAGTTCCACCCCCCAAAAAATTCCTTGTGTCATCTCTTTGAAGTCACACTCTCTTTCTACTCTTGATCATTAATCTGTTCTCTGTCACCATAGATTTGTCTATTTGAGGATGTCATATAAATTAATCCATAAAATATGTAGTCATTTGAGACTGGCTTCTTTCCCACAGTATGCTGTTTCTGAGGGCCACTCAATTTATTTTGTGTATGGTAGTTTATACCTTTGCTTTACTCTGTAGTATTCCACTGCATGGACAGAGTACAATTTGCTTAGACAGCTGCCAGTTGGAGGGCATTTGGGTTGTTAGAACTACCATGCACATTCTTGTCCAGGTGAAAACTTAAATTGTCAACCACTGGGATAAATACTTAGGAATATAACTGTGTGTCATGTGGAATGTTTAACTTCCTAAGAAACTTCCAAACTATTTTCCAGAGTGGCTGAACACATTACATTCCCATCAACAATCTATCAGTAATTCACTTGCTCCACATCCTCACCAGTACCCAGTGAAAATTGTTCGACTGTGTCCCTACCCAAATCTCATGTTGAATTGTAGTACCCATAATCCCCACGTGCCATGGGAGGGACCTGGTGGGAGGTAATTGAATCATGGAAGCGATGGCCATTATGCTGCTGTTCCCATGATAGTGAGTGAGTTCTCACAAGGTCTGATGGTTTTCTAAGGGGCTTTTACCCCTTTACTTGGCACTTCTCTCTCCTGCCACCACGTGAAGAAGGATGTGTTTTCTTCACCTTTCACCATGATTATAAGTTTCCGAGGCCTCCCCAGCTATATGGAACAGTGAGACAATCAAACCTCTTTTCTTTATAAGCTACCCAGTCTTGGGTATGTCCTCATAGCAGTGTGAGAATGAACTAATATAGTGAATTTGTATCGTGGAGGGTGGGGTGCTGCTGTAAAGATACCCAAAAATGTGGAAGTGACTTTGGAAGTGGGTAACAGGCAAACGCTGGAAGAGTTTGGAGGGCTCAGAAGAAGACAGGAAAATGTGGGAAAGTTTGAAACTTCCTAGAGACTTGTTGAATGGTTTTCACCAAAATGCTGATAATAATATTTCATCTTTTTTGTGGCTTAATAGTATTCCATGATGTGTGTGTGTGTGTGTGTGTGTATACACACCACATTTTCTTTATCTATCCATCCATTAATAGGCACTTAGATTGATTCAATATCTTTGCAACTGTAAATTGCACTGCAATAAATATACACATGCAGGTGTCTTTTAAGTATAATGACTTCTTTTCCTTTGGGTGGAAGCTCAATAATGACATTGCTGGATTAATAGGTCTACTTTACTGGACAATGAAGTCCAGACTGAGGTGGTCTCACATGGAATTGAGGAACTCTTTGGGAACTAGAGCAAAGTGACTCTTGTGCTTTAGCAAAAAGACTGGTGGCATTTTGCCCCTGCTCTGGAGACCTTTGGAACTTTGAACTTGAGAGAGATGATTTAGGGTATATGGAGGGAGAAATTCTAAGTAGAAAAGCATTCAAGAGGAAGCAGAACATAAAAGTATGGAAAATGTGCAGCCCGACGATGCAATAGAAAAGAAAAGCAATTTTTAGTTGTAGCAGAAGGAAGGAGAGCAAGGTTGGCACATGGCAAGAGTGAGAGGTGCCACACTCTTTTAAACTACCAGCTCTTGGTGAACTAATAGAGTGACAACTCACTCATTATTGCAAGGACATCATCAAGTCATCCGTGAAAAATCGGTTTAACCTCAGAGCCCAAACACCTCCCACTTCCAACCTTAGAGGCCACGTTTCAACATGAGATTTGGAGGGGCACACCCAAATGATATCACTATCTAAGTTTTGTTTAGTTTTCTTAATTTCCCTAGTTTTTATCATGTGTGGATGGTGTCAGTTTGCTTAGTTTTTATCATATGTGAATGCTGAATTTTGTCTAATCATCTTCTGACACAGATACAGTAACATGCATTTTTCTTGTTCACACTCTAAATATGATGAATCACACTGTTGATTTTAGAATACTGAACCAGTGTTGAGATAAAACTCCATTTGGTTGTGGTATTTTATTTTATTTTATTTTATTTTTTTTTGTAGAAAGAGTCTCACTCTGTCACCCAGGCTGGAGCACAGTGGTGTGATCTCAGCTCACTGCAACCTCTGCCTCCTGTGTTCAAGCGATTCTCCTGCCTTAGCCTCCTGAGTAGCTGGGATTACAGGCCTGGTGCCACCTGTCTAATTTTTTTTATATTTTTATTAGAGACAGTGTTTCATATGTTGACCAGGCTGGTCTCAAACTCCTGATCTCAAATGATCCACCGGCCTCCCAAAGGGCTGGGATTACAGGTATGAGCCACCGTGCCTGGCCTTATTCTTTTTATATATTGCTACATTCCATTTGCTAATACATTGTTGAGAAATTTATGTCAGTTTCTCATGAGGAACATTGGTTTATAATTTTCCCTTTTTGTGTTTCCTTTGTTTGGTGTATCAGGATGATTTCTAGCTTCATACAATGAGATGTGAAATTGTTTCCTCATTTCTGATTCACTGGAAGAAATCATCGAGTTGGTGTGATTTTTATCTTAAATTTGTATAGAAATTTTCAATGAAATCTTATGTACTTGGACATTTTTATTATTGAAACATATTTTTAAATTTTTATTTAATTAGCTTTATGGGTACATGTAGTTTTTGGTTACACAGATGAATTGTACAGTGGTAAAGTCTGATCTTTCAGCATACCCTTCACCTGAAGAGTGTGCATTATATCAAATAGGTAATTCATCTCTTAACCCCTCGGCTACTCTACCTATTTCTGTGCTTTCAGTGTTCATTATATCACTCTGCATACCTTTGCATATGCATAGCTTAGCTTCCATGTATAAGTGAGAATGTGGTATTTGGTTTTCCATTCTTGAATAACTTCACTTAGGATAAAGCCCTCCAGTTCCACCCAACTTGCTGCAAAAGACATTATTTCATCTTTTTTTATGGCTGAATAATATTCCATGATGTGTGTGTGTGTGTGTGCATGTGTGTGTGTATACACACCACATTTTATCTATCCATCCATTAATAGGCACTTAGATTGATTCCATATCTGCAATTGTGAATTGTACTGCAATAAACATACACATGCAGTTGTCTTTTAAGCATAATGATTTCTTTTCCTTTGGATGGAAGCTCAATAATGACATTGCTGGATTGATAGTTCTACTTTACTGCTTTTGAGAAATCTCCATACTGTTTTCCATAAATGTAGCACTAATTTACAACCCCACCAACAGTGTATAAGTGTTCCCTTTCACTGTATTGGCTCTGACATGTATTGTTTTTTGACTTTTTAATAATGGTCATTCTAAGCAGAGTAAGGTGGTACCTCATTGAGGTTTTAATTTGCATTTCTTGGATGATTAGTGATGTTGAGCATTTATTCATACATTTATTGGACACTTGTATATCTTCTTTTGAGAAACGTCTGTTCATATCATATGCCCACTTTTAAATAGGATGATTTGTTTTTGTCTTGCTGATTTGTTTGAGTTTTTACAGACTCTGAATATTAGTTCTTTGTCAGATGTGTAGTTCAAAAATATTTTCTCCCATTCTATAGTTTGTCTGTTTACTCTATTGATTCTTTCTTTGGTGGTGCAGAAGCTTTTCAGTTTAATTAAGTCCCATTTACTTATTTTTGTTTTTGTTGCATTTGCTTTGGGTTTTTAGTCAAAAATTATTTGCCTAGGCCAATATCTGGAAGAAATTTTCCTAGGTTTTCTCCTATAATTTTAATGATTTAGGATCTTAGATTTGTCTTTAATACATCTTGAGTTAATTTCTGTATATGATGGGAAATAGGGATCCAGTTTTTTGCTTCTACATGTGGCCATCCAATTTTTCCAGAACCATATATTTAATAGGATGTCCTTTCTACAATGTATGTTTTTGTCTGCTTTGTCAAAAATCAGTTGGTTGTAAGTATTTGGATTTATTTCTGAGTTCTCTATTCTGTTCCATTGGTCTGTGTGTCCATTTTTGTACAAATACCATGCTGTTTTATTTACTATCACTCTGCAATATAATTTTGAAGTCAGGCAATGTGATCCCTCCAGATTTGTTCTTTTTGTTTAGGATTTTTTTGGCTACCTAGGCTCTTTTCTGGTTCCAGGTGAATTCAGGTAAATTTTAGGATTGTTTTTCTAATTCTATAAAAAATGACATTGGTATTTTGATAGGAATTGCATGAATCTGTAGATTGGTTTGGGCAGTATTGTCATTTTCATAATATTGAATCTTCCAGTTCATGTACATGTAATGTCCTTTCATTATTTTGTGTCATTTTTTTATTTCTTTCATTGGTGTTTTTTAGATCTCTTTGCAGAGATCTTTTACCTCATTTGGTTAAGAATATTCCTAGGTATTTTATTATTTTGCAACTACTGTAAAGGAGATTGATTTCTTGATTTGATTCTCAGTTTGTTATTGGTGTATAGTGGTGCTACAGATTTGCGCACATTGATTTTGTGCCTGAGACTTTACCAAATTCATTTATCAAATAAAGGAGTCTTTTGGAGGAATGTTTGTAATTTCCTACATATAAGATCTTATCATCAGAAAACAGATAATTATTAAAACTTTTTAATTAAAAATGCAATGTTTTTCACAATTTAGCACCATTTGAGGAGCTAAATTCTAACAAGGTTTAGAATTTATGTACCTAGTTGTTCACAGTATTCCTTATTATCCTTTAAGTGTATTTAGAGTGTGTAGTGATGTATTCTTTCTCATTCTTGATAGTAGTAAATCATAACTTCTTTTTGTCAGTCTTGCTATATACATCAATTTTAGATCTTTTTTTAAAGAACCAATATTTGGATTTGTTAATCTGTTTCAATGTTTAATTTCATTGATTTCTACTCTTATGTTTATTAGTTCCTTATTTCTGCTTGCTTTAAGTTTATTTTGTTTTCTTTTTCTGTTTTATTGAGGTAGCATCTTAGGTTATTGATTTGAGAATTTTTTTATTTTATAATAAACATCTATCTAAGGACTATATTTGCTGTTTCCTATAAATATTTATTTTAATTTTTAGTCAGTTCAAATTATTTTCTAATTTCCCTTGAGACTTCCTTGTTGATTCATGGATTATTTATAAGAATGTTATTTAATTTCCAAATATTAGGAGATATTACTGCTATTGTTCTGTTATTGACTTGTAGTCTAATATAATTAGGGTTAGAGCACATACTTTATAATGCTTTTTCTTTTTTTTATATTTTTAAGATTTATTTTAAGACGTAAGATGTGCTCTGTGTTGGGGAATATTACATGTATATTTAAAAAGAATGTGGAATGTGGATCCTGCTATTATTAGATAGAGTGTTCTGTCAATGCCAGTTAGGTTCAATTGTTTGATGATAACGTCAGATCAGCTATATCCTTGCTGATTTTCTATATCAATTTTTATCAATTATTGAAAGAAGGGTTTTGAGGTCTCCAAATGTAACTGTGGATTTGTCTATCTCTCTTCTCATTTCTGCCATCTTTTGCTTCATGTATTTTGCCACTTTGTTTTTAGGTACACCTGCATTTAGGATTGCTGTCTTCTTGGTGTATTAACCTTTTAATGACTATATAATGTCCCTCTTTATATTTGTCTCAGTGTTTTGTTTTTTGCCATGAAGTCTAATTTGCCTGATATTAATTTAGCTATTCTAGCTCTCTTTTGGTTAGCGTTTGCAAAGACTTTATTTTTTCCATCACTTTACCTTTGTATAATCCTGGTAAAATGTACGAAACATAATGTTTACTGTTTCAACCACAGTTAAGTGTACAATTCAGCGGCATTAAATACATTGACATTATTGTGCAACCTTCACCACTACCCATCCATCTTTGGAACCTTTTCATCTTCCCAAATCTAAACTCTGTCCCCATTAAAAAATAACTCCAATGCCAGATATAGGCGATGGAGTGGAAGGCAGCAAATCACACTGCCATGTATGTACCTATGCAACAATTTTGCATGTCCTTCACATGTACCCCAAAACCTAAAATACAATAAAAAATAAAAATAAAAATAAATAAATATATAAAAATAAAGAATATTTTCAGAAACAAAGAAAACAAAATAACTCCCCATTTTCCCCTTTCCCTAGCCCCTGACAACTGTCATTCTACTCTCTATTTTCCTAAATTTGACTTCTGAGTGTACTTTATATAAGTGAAATCACACAGTATTTGTCTTTTCATGTCTGGCTTATTTCACTTACCATAACATTCAAGTTTCATCTATACTGTAGCATACATTGGAATTTTCTACCTTTTTAAGGTGTGTATTTCATAGACTGCTCATAATAAATTTTATTTATCCATTCCTCAATGAACAGTTGGATTCTTTCTACCTTTTGGCTATTGTGAATAAAGATGCAATAAACATTGGTTTATAAATATCTAATGGTCTCTCAACTTTCACTTCTTTTAGATATATAGCTAGCAGTGGAATTTCTAGATCAAAATACTGTAACTCTCTGTTTGATTTTTTAAGGATCTGCTATCTGTTTTCCACAGTTAGCAGATCATTTTACATTTTCACCAGCACTGCACAAAGATTCCATTTTCTCTACATCTTCATCAACACTTATTAGTTTCCATTTTTTTAAATAATAGCCATCCTAATGTAAATTGGATAGACATGAATTGGCATCTTATTGTGATTTTGATTACCATTTCCCTAAATATTAATGATGTTGAATATTTGTATGTGCTTTATTGGTGATCTCAAGCTATTTGGAGAAATGTCTATTGAAGTCCTTTGCCCATTTTTAAATTGGGTTTTTTGTTGAATTGTAAGATTATTTTTCATTTATTGTAGTTTTACCTTTCAGTTCTAAAAAACTGCCATTTGCTTCTTCTTTCTGTGTTACGTTTTCTATTTTTTTAAAACTTTTTATCTTTTCCTTAAAGGTGTTTGTCCTTAGATGTTGGAGAATTTCTATTACTTCTTTAAAGTCAGATAATTCCAACATGTATCATCTCAGTTTGGGAGTGTCTTGATTGTTCTTTCCTGTGAGAGGTAAAATTTTACTAGTTTACTCTATGCTGAGTAACTCTGGATACTATCCAGGAAATTACGTATACCATGTTTTGAGATGCTGGATCCTGTTTAAATTCTATAGAGAAAATAGACATTCTATTTTAGCAGGCAAGATACCCATTTTGGTAAGAACTGCAAGTTCCAGTCAACTCTCTGCATGTTGTAAACGCCATTTACAGCTTTCCTACATATGTGCACCCAGGGATTGGTGTGCCTGGACAGTGGTCTAGTCAGAGCCAAGTGCTCAAAATCTGTTCTATACTCATTTGGTTAAGACGCATACATAGTTCAGCAGTTTCCCCTGGAGTTAAACAACTTTATGGATCATTTTTCCTGAGCTTTATCACCCTTCTGAAATCCATTGCCTGATATTGATACTTTGCAGGTCCCAGGTGCTCCCTTTTCCGGTACCCTGGTGAGAAAGCAATAGATGACATCTGCATCTCTACCCGTGCTAGATATTTCTGTGTGGCCCTTCAGAGGAGTGGTACCATGATTTTTAAAGTTTTACTGGCAATTGGGAATTCGTGTATTTTCTCACATCTTTCCCATAGGAAATAGATATGTTCTTTGTAGGGGAACCCCTGCACCCCCACAGAGGTATGAGTTAGGTGAGGTGCTCTACCCATCCAACTTCAGCTCACCAACTTAGCTACTGTTTACCAATTTCCCCATCACCACCAGGAATGTGTGATGGGAACCAGCATTTTATTAGTTGCAGAGCTGTCTCCTTAGAGCATTCCCATGTACTTCTAACCAGTTGTGGAACAGACAGACATATCCCCTCTGTAAAGACTGTGGTGCCTGGTCTTTCTGCCATCACAGCTTCATGTTCCCTGGAAGCAGAAACAGTCTTTAATTGATGGCCCACTGTGCTTTTTGGGGCTATGTATACACCAATTCAGTGAGGCCCCTTTAGGTGTGGTGGGGAAGATTTACACCCACTTTACAAACATTAAAACTGAGTTCAAAGTTTGGTGGTAGGAAGACTGAATGCTCCCAAACAGCAGATTTGGTAATCCAGCCTGTTTGACGTGCATCCACCATTATAAAATATGGACCATTGGTTCCACCAAAGTGCACTGTTCCCAACATAATCAACTTGAAATCCACTTCTTCAATGCCCAAGATCCTGAGACCTATGTGCACTTGACCCCAAAGTGCCTGCTTTTATTTCCTTTCTTGCAAAGTGACAACACAATTGACTTTAACAGTAAACTTTGGTTCCTGAAGTGAGAAGTGAGTGAGAAAATAAAGGTAAAGGCTGGCTAGAGTGGAAGACTAAACACATATCTGATTAAATAAATGACTGTCATACTACTGTGGAGTATGGAATTAACTCCCTTAGCCAGTATGGGCTTGAGTATCCACTTACTGCCCAGGATGACTGCTGCTGGAGGTCTAACATCTTTCTGTGGGCAAGGCAAGAGGAATGGTTCCAGATAGCTCTAGGCAAGGATAGCAAGACTGCCTGTGACTATATCAGGGCATTTTGGCACTTGCCCTCACTGCAGCTCCTGCTTCATAGCCATCAGCCAGGATGCACAGCAAGGAGGAACTGTCCAGTATGACAGTAGGCCAGGTTGGATGTCCGCACTGAGCCCTCACTGATCAGCTCTATCCAGGCCCTCCTTGGGTATAGCTTACCTCAAGTTTTCAGCAAGTAGTTTCCAAAAACCAAAAGTGAGTGTATTCCTGCTTGGTTCTGTTTCTGCCTCTTCCCTCTCACTGCCAGCCCCACTGAGATGTATGCAGATAAAACTGAAATAGCAATTCTCAGAAAACCTTTCATGTCACACATCAATTTTGGGAAGGTGGTAAGGACAAGGGCCAGAAACCTCTCCTACTTTATGCTGTTGAAATTCATAAATCTCTCATTCAGACTGATACAAATCTGGGTCATTCCTATGAAGGTTCCTGTGAGAAACCTTTTAGTCTAATTTATTGTTAGCAATTTCTGCAAGCCAGTCCGGACAGAGGAATGAAACATGAGTCAGGTTGGCCTCTTTTGTTCTGTAGTGTTTGGGTTTACACATATGCATGCATGTGTTTTTAAGGAAATCGGGCAGCTGCGTCAATTCAGGCCCACCAAGGAGAAAGAGAGCCCACTCTGCAACGTTGTTTTGTGTCATCCAGTGCTGAATATTCCTCGCTAGGTTTGTTCCTTATTTTCTCCCTGCTTTACTCTTGTACACTAAGGTGAGCTGACCCAGGAAGGAGCCATTTCCCTGTACCCTGGGATTCCCTTGGGAGGGGCAGAACATGAAGTGAACAGGACCTCAGGCATTTTCACTGCATTATCGGTATTTTGGGGAACTATATACATTCTGCATTTCATGAGCAAACTCACAGTTTAAGAGAAAGAATGCTGGACATAGAAGTCCCAAAATGTGATCCTTGCTCTGTTTCCATATTAGTGACCATGATCTTACCTAGAATAACAAAACTGCCTCCCTTCTTTGAATCAAGGACAAACTATTACTAGGAGGCACTGGCTTTCCAGCCAGGCAGACTTGTGTAATGGAATGCATTTGGTTCCTGGGGTGTAGACAGACCTTGCACTTGAAGTTATTCCCCTCACTACCTGCTGTTAATACTTCTAAGGGGCTGCCATCTTCAGCCTGTTGTCCTCCTTTTGTGACTTGGGAGAGAGTGCCTGCCTCATCAGGCTACTCTGAGGATTCTCTTGACAATGTTGGCTGGTGCCTGGACTCTGATGCAGGTGCCTGAACTCTTTCCTACCACAGCATGGGCAGCTTGGAAACCAGGATGGGAATACTGGAGCTCATAACCCCTCCCATTGGCAGAGGCTGACACAGAGGGAAAAATATCTACCTCTGCCTAAATTTTTCAGGGCAACAGCTCTTACCCATCAGACCATGAAGAACAAACGCATTTCATTTTTATCATCAGATTGAAAAGAAGACTTCGAAATACAAGCCCTAGCTCGGCAGGAAAGCATGCTGTGGTTGATTAGTGATGTCTGCCCTGGCCAAGTGAGGGGTGAAATGGGCACCTGTGTTACACTTAACCTATCCTAGAATTCAATGATGATGTCCTCAAAAGTGCACATATGTTAGCAATACTGGTGTCATGTCTCCAGTTCCCAGCATATGGCAAGGAATGGCAAATACATCATGTATGTTTATGAAAGAATGGAATAATTTGGGATTTGGTGAATTTCGCTATAATAAGACCTTAGCAGGTATCTGGTATGACAGCCTAGACTCACCAGTGGGGGTTATTCTCAGGGCCAAGAAAAGACTGAAAATAGAAAGAAATTCTCTGGTGAAAAGAAAAGTGATAGCAGTGAAAATCCTTTGGGATGACAGCTAACTAAGATTAAATTAGGGTAGTGTGGGAAAATTAATTAATGTCCCAACTATGGGGCAGATGCCTGAAGGTCTCTTGTTTACAAAGACTGATGTGAACAGGATTGTGGTTTATGGAAACATGTGAACAGGGTCCATGGTCTATAAAAACATGTGGGCACAAATCTATTGTCTAGAAACAGAAGAGTGTACAGGTTTACAGTCCATAGAAACAGATGTGGACATAGGCCTAAAACCTGCAGAAAAAGATTTAAGTACAAGTCTGTGGTTTATAGAAATAGATATGGGCAAAGGTCTATAATCTATGAAAGCAGGTATGGGCAGGTATTGTCTATGGAAACAGATGTGGGCATGCATCCATAGTCTCTAGAACAGACATGAGCATGGGTCTATGGCCTGTGAAATAAGATATAGGCCTGGGACTATGATTTCTGAACCCGACATGGGCAAGGGTCCACAGTCGGTGGAATCAGACATAGGCACGGGACTATGATTTCTGAAACAAACCTGGGCATGGGTCTCTGGTATCTGAAACAGACCTGGGCATGGGTCTTATGGTCTCTGAAACAGACCTGGGCATAGGTCTACGGCCTCTGGAACAGACCTAGGCATGGGTCTAGGGCCTCTGAAACAGACCTGGGCATGGGTCTAGGGTATCTGAAACAGGCCTGGGCATAGGTCTACAGCCTCTGAAACAGACCTGGGCATGGATCTAGGGTCTCTGGAACAGACCTGGGCATGGGTCTATGGTATCTGAAACAGACCTGGGCATAGGTCTACGGTCTCTGAAACAGACCTGGGCATGGGTCTGTGGGCATGGGTCTGTGGTCTCTGAAATAGACATGGGCACAGGCCTAGGGTCTCTGAAACAGACCTGGGCATGGGTCTATGGTATCTGAAACAGACCTGGGCATAGGTCTACGGTCTCTGAAACAGACCTGGGCATGGGTCTGTGGTCTCTGAAATAGACATGGGCACAGGTCTGCGGTCTCTTAAACAGATGTGGCAATGGGTCTGTGGTCTCTGAAACAGACACGGGCACAGGTCTGAAACAGATGTGGTAATGGGTCTGTGGTCTCTGAAATAGACATGGGCACAGGTCTGTGGTCTCTGAAACAGATGTGGGCACAGTTCTGTGGTCCTTGGAAAAAGATGTAGACACAAGTCTAAGAGTGAAGGTAGGAAAGTGTAAGAACTGGTTACTAAGCTGGGCAGTGCTCAGAACTCTTCAGTGTAGGGCACTGAAACTGGGTCAGGTGCCCCTACCAGACAGTGACAGCACCTTACATGTCTCTCTGCATCAGTGCCCATGTCTCCTGGTCCAGAGTGCACTGGACCACCTGGTTATCAGTCAGCTTCCCTGTCTGAACTGTAAGCCCCTGTAGGATAGAGTTTTCTTTTTGTTTATATCTGTGTTCACAGGATCAGCACAGGGTAGCAAGTTTGGGTGTTTAAGGAATGCTCTGTTGATGAATGGGTAAGTGGGTGCTCTAGGCATAGGAGAATTGTGCCTTGTCCAGTTTCCTGGAGACTCAGGATGGCCTTTTCCATGGACATCAGGGCCTCAGGGAGACGCTAAGGGTACCCTGCCACTACAGAACCTTAATCGGGACTAGGGCTGGATGGATGCCTGGCTGTCCAGTGGGCACTCAGGATGGATACAGCCACTGGGGCCATAGAAGGTAAGGTTATCAGACACTGACAGATCCATTTAATTTCAATTCCTGCTGGCACTCTGGATGGGCCTAAGAGATACTGGCCCATATGGCTTCTATCAGACCAAACGAAGAGAGCAACACAACCTGCAAGCACATGGGAATAACCATAAAAAGAAAAGTTATCAAAATGAGAAACTGCCATATACAAGGAGATTTCATAATAAGAACACCTGAAATAGAAGTGGGACTGGGCAACAATGCACAACTGCAACACCCCACCCACTGCATGGTAGCCCTCACTCTGGCTATTTTCTGGTCTGCTAAACCAACTGCCTCCACTTTTTCAGGCCTGGGATCCTGGTCTGGTCCCACCTGGTCAGCACAGCAAGACCATGGTGCAGAAAAGGAAGTGGTCTGAGTTTAAACCCCAGCTTGCCTGTCAATGACTTGTAGAGCTGTGGTTGTGCATGAACTTTCTGTGTATTGATTTCTTCACTTGCAGACTGTGAATGGTATTATCTCATGGCTCTGTGTAAGGATCAGCAGAAATAACATATACCAAATGCCTTGGATGCAGCAGGTTCTCAACACATGGTGGTTGCCTTTAATGCCATCATAATGCTACCTTAACACCACTGAGCACAGCATGAAATTCCTATGAGCCTAGGCGACCTTATCCACAAAAGATGTCCCTAGAGTTTCTCTCTGTAATCACTGCAGTGCCCCAAAGAGTAATTGTAAGTGAAAATATGTGGCACTGGTCTGTCCTGTAATGTAGTAGCCTCCCCAGCACCATCCAGGTTACCTTAGACAGACCTTGTGTCCATCTGAACTGATGAAGAGACTCAGACACAAAAACAGGCTGTGTGCCTGAATTCTACAACTAAACAATCACAATTTAGGACTGAAGGGTTTTTTAGGCCTCAACTATTTTATATTTCTTTATGGATAACACATCTGGCAAATAATAAGCACCAAACAGATGTATTGATTAACTGATAATGAGATTTGTAATCATTAATAGGCTGCATATACTTCTTATTTTATTTGCAATTAGACATTTTACAACAAAGAACACAGAGAGTAAGGTTTCCACTATAATTATCATGTCTAAAGAATAAGAAAACAATAAATAAAACATGTGAGATACACAAAACATACTCCAAGAGCAACCCCTTGCTTAGCCACAAAGCAAGTCTGAATATGTTAGGGAAAACTGACATTGCACCAACCACACACTCAGACTACAGTGGAACAAATATAGAAATAAATAACAAGAATATCTCCTCAAACCACACAATTATCTGAAAATTAAACAACTTATTTCTGAAAGACTTTTAAGTAAGCAATTAAGGAATAAATGAAAATCTCCTTTGAAATAAATAAAAACAGAGACACAATATATCAAAATCTCAGGCCTGCAGCAAAAGCAGTATTAAGAGCAAAGTTTAGAGGGCTCTTTTTTGCTTACCTCAAAAAGTTTAAAAGACTTCAAATTAATGATCTAACATCACACCAATAGCTAGAAAAAATGAAAACAAACAAACCCAAGAGCTAACAGAAGAAATAACTAAAATCAGAATGGTACTGAATGAAACTGAGAACCTAAAATCCATGCCAAAAAAAATCAATGAAATCAAAAGGTGATTCTTGTAAAGGATTATCAATATTAATTGGATGCAAGCGAGATTAATAAAGAAAAAAGGTAGGTCTGATTAAACACAAATAGAAATGAGAAAGGTGACATTACAACTGATTTCACAGAAATGAAAAGATCTACAAAGACTATTATGAGCACATCTATGCACACAAACTAGAAAATCCAGAGGAAATGAATAAATTCCTGGAAGCACACAACCTGCTAGAATTGAATCAGGAAGAAATTGAAACACTGAACCAACCAATATTAAGTTCCAAAATTAAATCAGCAATAGAAAACCCACCAACCATAAAAATCCTGCAACTAGATGAATTTGCAGCCAAATTCTACCAGACATACAAAGAAGAACTAATACAAGTTTTATTAAAATTATTCTACAAAATCAAGGAGATCCTAACTCATTCTACAAAGCCAGCATTACCCTGTTAGCAAAACCTGGAGGTGACACAACAAAAAAAGAAAACTTCAGGCCAAAATCTCTGATGAACATAGTTGCAAAAATCCTCAATAAAGTATTAGCAAGCCCAATCCAGCAGCATATCAATAAGTTAATTCATAGCCAGGCACCATGACTCATGTCTGTAATCCCAGAACTTTGGGAGACCAATGTGGATGGATCATTTGAGGTCGGAGTTCAAGACCAGCCTGGTCAACATGGTGAAACACCGTCTCTACTAAAAACACAAAAACTAGCTGGGCAGAAGTGGCATGTGTCTGTAACACCAGCTACTCAGGAGGCTGAGGCAGGAGAATCACTTAAGCCTGGAAGGTGGCGATTGTGGTGAGTTGAGATCATGCCATTGCACTCCAGTCTGGGCAACAGAGTAAGATCCTGTCTCAAAAAAGAAAAAACAAAGTTAATTCACCATGATCAAGTAGGCTTAATTCCTGGGATGCAAGGTTGGTTCAACATATGCAAATCAATAAAAATGATTAACCACATACAATTAAAAATAAAATACATATAATTTCAACAGAGCTAGAAAAAAAGCCTTCAATAAATCCAACATCTCTTTATGATAACATCTCTCCCCAAAGTAGGCAATGAAATAATAAAATATTTCAATATATTTCAATAATACCTCAAAATAATAAAACCATTATTATTAATGTTGGCTGTGGCCAACATTATACTGAACGGGCAAAAGCTTGAATCATTCCCCTTGAGAGCTGGAACAAGACAAGCATGCTCACTCTCACCACTCCTATTCAGCATAGTACTAGAAATCCTGGCCAGAGCAATCAGGAAAGAGAAAGAAATAAAGGTCATCTAGATAGAAAAAAAATAAAATCAAGCTACCTCTTTCACTGATGATTTGATTTGATACCTAGAAAACCCTACAGATTTCACCAAAGGGTTCCTGGAAGTGATAAATGACTTCAGTAAAGTTTCAGGATATAAAACCAAGGTACAAAAATCAGTAGTATTTCTATACACCAGTAATGTTTAAGCTGAGAGCCCAGTTAAAAGTACAAACCCATTCACAATTGCCATACACAAAAAGTAAAATACCTAGGAATACATCTAACCAAGGAGGAAAAGATGTCTGCCAAAAGCACTACAAAACACTGATGGAAGAAATCATAGATGACAGAAACAAAGGGAAAAACATTCCATACTCATGGATTGGAAGAATCAATATGGTTAAAATGACCATACTTGCTGAAGCAGTCTACAGATTCAACAATATTCCTATCAAATTACCAATGTCATTTTTCACAGAATTCAAACTATTCTAAAATTCGTACAGAACCAAAAAAGAGCCTGAATAGCCAAAACAATCCTAAGCAAAAGGAATAAAGCCAGAAGTATTACATTGTCTGACTTCAAACTATACTATAAGGCTACAGTAACCAAAACAGTATGGTAATGATAAACAAACAAAAAACCAGACACATAGACAATGGAACAGAATAGAGAACCCAGAAATAAAGCCTTACACCTACAGTCATCTGATCTTTGACAAAGTGGACAAAAATAAGCACTGAGGTGTGGACTCCCTATTCAATAAATGATGCTGGGATAACTGGCTAGCTATATACAAAAGAATAAAACTGGACCCCTACATTTTACCATATACAAAAATTAACTCAAGATGAATTAAAGATTTAAATGTAAGACCTTAAACTAGAAGAATTTCAGAAGAAACCCTAGGAAACATCATTATGAACATTGGCTTTGGGAATGAATTTATGATTAAGTTATCAAAAGCAATTGCAACAAATAAAATTGATGAGTGGGATCTAATTAAACTAAAGAGCATTTGCACAGCAAAAGAAAATATCAACAGAGCAAATAACCTATCAAATGGGGGAAAATATTCACAAACTATGCATCTGACAAATCTATAAAGAACTACCAGAATCTATAAATCACCCAGAATCTATAAAGAACTTAATTCATCAAGCAATAAACAACCCCATTAAAAAGTGGGCAAAGGATACAAATATATACTTCTCCAAAAAATAATACATACAAGCAGCCAACAAGTATTTTTTAAAATGTTCAACATCACTAATCATCGGGGAAATACAAATCAAGACCACAATGAAATATCATCTCACACCAGTCAGAATGGTGATTATTAATTAAAAAGTCAAAAAACAACAGATGCTGATGAGGCTGGGTGGAAAAGAGAATACTTATACACTGATGTTTGGAATGTAAATTGGTTTAGACACCTTGGAAAGCAATTTGGAGATTTCTCAAAGAATGTAGAACTACTATTCAACCCAGCAATCCCATTACTGTATATATATCCAAAGGAAAATAAATTGTTCCACCAAAAAGATACATGCACTTGTATGTTTATCACTGCACTAGTCACAACAGCAAAGACATGGAATCAACCTAGATGCTCATCAATGGTGGATTGGGTAAAGAAAATGTGATACATATCCACCACGGAATACTTTGCAGCCATAAAAAAGAATCAAATCATGTCCACTGCAGCAACATGAGTGCAGTTTTAGGCCATTATCCTAAGCAAATTAATGCAGGAACAGAAAGCCAAATACAGCACTTTAATTCTGTTTATGTGTTAAATTATTTTTATTGATTTGCATGGGTGATGGGATCAATCATACTACTCCAAACTTTGACATCATACAATATACCCAGGTAACTAAGCTGCACATGTTCCCCTGAAATCTAAAAACAAAATTTTTTTTAAATGGTGAAAATATGAAAAAAATGGAAACTATAATAGAAAGTATTAATAATTTTAAAAAATTGTGACATAAAGGAGTGAAAGAGGATCAAAGAACTGGTCCTCACATCTCTCATTTTTTAATCCTTCAATCACCCAGTGAGGCAGGACTTTCAGGCAGGGTAACTAAGGCTTGCAGGTGAGTGCATTCACCTAAAATGACTCAAGTGTTAAGCTGCATATGAGGCTTTCCCTCCTGCTACTTAACTCTTGTCATTGGGTTGCACTGCTTCCAACTCAAGATCACTTTATTCTCCTGCTGTGGGCTGGTTGTTAGCTAATATTAAGGAATTATTGTTAATTCTGTGAGGAGTAATGCTGGTCCTGTGTTTATCTGGAGGAGATGAAAAGGAGAAGTAGCTCTCAGTATGTCCAGCCTGACCAGGTTTTTGGTGGCATATAACATTCGGGCTTCTGGGTGGACTCAGCCAATGGGAGGTACCATGAGGTGATCTGAGAGGGACAAGAGAGGGTGATGTGGGTCCCCACTTCCTTCTCTGCCAGGCCATGGCTCAGTAGGGGTGCATTCCTCTATCTCTGTCAAATCTCCTGGTGTGTGAGTCCTTTCCCATGGCCACAGTCCTCATTAGCATTGGCAGCCCCACTTCACCCTTTACCCTTTTGGGGGAGGGAGTCTGCTTTTAATGGTTCCCAGGTCTCCTCCAGTCCCTCTGATTCCGTCATCCTCTCCACCCCCTTTACAGAGGCCCTTTAATACAGACTCAGCTAAACCCTTGAGGGGACATCTAATTTTTGCCAGGACTCTTTCTGTTTGCCAGAATAAAAACAAGAAAAAAAAATAGAGGGTGGTTAGTAGTTATAAAGAAAAGAGGCCAGGCACTGTGGCTCAGACTTGTAATCCCAATATTTTGGAAGGCCAAGGAGAAAGGATCACTCGAGTTCAGAATTTTGAGACAAGCCTGGGCAACAGAGCAAGACCTAATCTCTGCCAAAAACAAGTTTAAAACTACCTGGTCCTGGTGGCACCCATGTATAGTCCCAGCTGCTCAAAAGGCTGAGGCAGGAGAATCTCTTGAGCTGAAGAGTTGGAGGCTGCAGTGAGCTATATATAGTCTGATCACATCACTACACTCCAGCCTGGGCCACAGAGCAAGACCCTGTCTCTACAAAAAGTAAAATAATGCAAAGTTGGATACATATTAATATGTTGAAGCAGGAATGAGAATCCTTAATCTTTTCTCTACTTTTAAATTTATTTGAAATTTTTCATAATGAAATTTCAGAGATGAGATGGTGTTCTATAATGAGAGAGGCCATGTTCAGCCTCACCCTCATTACATCCTTATCGTCTTCTGTTAGGCAGACAAGCTCCCAAAGAGCAAGTGGCATGGGGTCTGCAGCATTAAGGCTTCCAGAGAAAGCACTAGCAGGTAATTGGGCAGCAGCAGACACACCACGAGCAACTTAACGCTGCTTATAGACAAGATGTTTCACACCTGGAAGGTTCTCATATGTTCTTAGAAATCAAAACAGTTTGACAAAGTCTGAAGGTGATTTTCTATAGGAGATTCTTTGGAATCATCTGGTTATTTCCTTATCGAGAAATGGGGAGGTAATTTTACAATCCTCACCCTATTACCTGGGTGACAAAATAATCTGTACTCCAAACCCCCGTATATTAGTCTGTTTTTATGCTGCTAAAGAAGACATATCTGAGACTGGGTTTCACAAAAGAAAGAGGTTTATTGGACTTACAGTTCCATGTGGCTGGGGAGGCCTCACAATCATGGTGGAAAGCAAAAGGCATGTCTCAATGGCAACAGACAAGAGAGAGAAGGAGCTTGTGCAGGGAAACTCCTCCTTTTAAAACTGTCGGATCTCATGAGACTTATTCACTATCATGAGAACAGCATAGGAAAGACCCACCACCATGATGCAATTGCCTCCCACTGGGTCCCTTCCATAACAAATGGAAATTCAAGTGAGATTTGGGTGGGGACACCCAAACCATATCTTTCTTCCCCTGGCCCATCCCAAATCTCCTGTCTTCACGTTTCAAAAACAATCATGCCATCCCAAGAGTTCTCCAAAATATTAACTCATTTCAGCATTAACTCAAAAGTCCACAGTCCAAAGTCTCATTTAAGGCAAGGCAAGTCCCTCTGCCTATCAACCTGTAAAATCAAAAGCAGGTTAATTAGTTCTAAAATACAATGGGGGTACAGACATTAAGTAAACACACCTGTTGAAAATTGGAGAAATTGGCCAAAACAAAGCAGCTGCAGACTCCATGCAAGTTCCAAATTCCAGCAAGGCAGTCAAATTCATGGCCTTGGGCAGATCCACCCTCTTGGCTTTGCAGGGTAAGCCCCCCCTCCTTGCTTTTCACAAACTGTAGCGTTGAATGTCTGTGGGTTTTCCAGGCTCACAGTGCAAGCTGTTGGTGGATCTACCATTCTGGGATTTGGAGGATGGTGGCCCTCTTCTCACAGCTCTACTAGGCTCTGTGTTGGAGTTCTGACCTCACATTTCGCTCCTCACTGCCCTAGAAGAGGTTCTCCATGAAGCCTCCACCTCTGCATTAAACTTCTGCCTGGTCATGCACTCATTTCCATACCTCCTCTGAAATCCAGGTGGAGGTTCCCAAACCTCAATTCTTGACTTCTGTGCACACACAGAGATTTGGGTGGGGACACAGCAAAATCATATCACCCTCCAACACACAATTTACCTATGTAACAAAGCTGCACATGTATCCCTGAAACTAAAATAAAAGTTATAAAAATAAAAACTATAAAAATAATCTCAAGCCTAAATAAAAAGAAAAAAAGGAAAAAGAAGTGGGGTTTCTTTTCAAGTGCTGAGACCTTATTCACCATGACTTCTGAGGACTATAACCAGGCCAGTGGAGAAATCGACCTGACTCCACTGTTCTGTTTTCCCTCATTTTGCTTTTAAGCAGGTTTAATAACTGTGTGTGCCTATTTCACACACAGAAGGTAAAGCTAGCACTGACTTCTAAGGATGTATACCCAAGGCCAGCAGGGGAGGCTGTGACCAGGTGATACCCAGATCACATCACTGGTATGTGTTAATGCAGCCTCTTACTCTGGGGCCCTTGCAAGAAGTCTTTTTTTATTTGAAATATGGTTTATTTGATTGGCAGATGTCTTTGTGAAACAGCAAAATGAGAACTGAAGGTGGGAAATGTCAGGGGCCCACTGACTCCTGCTTTAAGGATGGAGCCCTTCCCTGAACTGGGATGTCTGGCCTTTGCCTAGATTCCTTGCCCCACCCCGATCCCTGCACCTCCATGGTTTCTACTGTGAAAACTGGAAAGTCACTTCTGGTCTCTAGATGGCTATGACTTTAAAACAGAGCTTCAGAAGGAAGACTTGAACATAAACAGCAGTTAAAGAGATGTGCTGGGTAATAAAAAAGTCCTGTGGGGCAGGAGGCTCCCCTTCTCTCTGCTGACTCTCCCTGCATTCCTCTCCCTCCCCCTGACCCTGCAAAATATGCCTCCTGTGGCTCTCAATATTTCCTTATTTGCTCCCTTTTTCCCTTTTTTGATTTATTTTCTCTTATTCATTTTTCTTCTTTCCCTTTTTCCTCATTTTATTAATTTTTATTTATTTACTTATTTTTGAGATGGAGTCTCACTGTGTCATCCAGACTGGCATGCAGTGGGGCTATCTTGCAACCTCCACTTCTCGGGTTCAAGCAATTCTCCTGCCTCAGCCTCCCTAGAAGCTAGGATTACAAGCATGCACTACCACACCTGGCTAATTTTTGTACTTTTATTAAAGATGGGATCTCTCCATGTTGACCAGGTTGGTTTCGAACTCCTAACCTCAAGCGATCCACCCACCTTGGCCTCCCAAAATGCTAGGATCACAGGCATGAGCCACTGTGCCTGGCCTAATTTTTAATTTAAAAACAATGTAATACTCATTAAAAAAAAAGTCAAGCAATACCAACATAGAATAAAGGGCATGCATGACCTGTCCTACTACCCAGGCCCTTTCCTCCTTGCAGGGGTGTGTTCACAAGTAATGAGCGATGATTCTTTCACAACAAGAACACATCCATGGGCACTCAGCTACATGCATCCTGCTCCATCAACTATTCATAACAAGAAATCAAAGTCTTATTTAATAAAATAATTGTCTTATTTGTTGGATAAAATTTGCTTGAACTGTTTAAAGGACATTTTTAACTTCTCTTACAGATTCTTGATAATGCTTAGGTAAATTAATTTTAGATATGTGTTTTAGTTTTTATCTTATGGCCCTAAGATTATATTTTCTGTGTCAATGACCCTCAGTGAAAAGTGGTTTAGCCACCACTGGGTTGAGTCAGGGGCATAGGACCTCCTGTCTCCTTCCTGCTTGGGAATTTGGTGTAGTAGGATATACAGGGCACAGTACATCCACCTGCTAAGCATTTAGTGCCTCTTCTCTGAGAAGAGAAGAGAAGGCACTTCCTTCTCTGCAGGAAGGAAATTGATCCAACTACAGTCAGGAATAGATCCTGAGACCCAAGTTCCATGATCCAGGCAGCTTCATAGATCCTGGGATCTGAGCTCCATGATCCAGGCAACTGTAGCAGGGGCTGAGCCCAGTGTCCAAGATTTGTCCTGGTGGTGAGCATTTCTTGCCGACAGAGCAGAGGAGGCAAAAGTGGGTTCACTGTCAAGAGCCTCTTATCTTTTAGGTGAGTCTCCCTAAGTCAGGGCTCCAGAGCTAGCCATGGGTGCTCCTTCCTTGGGGATAAAACTGGGGGCTGGGATCCGGCCCAGCTGAGGTAGGGCCAAGAGTTTCTATTCCACTTGGAAATTAGATGAGTGGGAGATCCTCTACTGTCAAATCAGGGA
>CM052653.1:117532691-117555892 GCA_028533165.1 Leontopithecus rosalia | reverse complement strand
ATGGGGAAGGAGCCAGGAGCTGAGTAAAGCCAAGGGGAGAGGGTTATGGTGTTGGGGATCTTTGACCTGCAGGGGGATGGGCTTTGCCCTCCTATTTATCTTCCAGTCCTTTGCCAGGATGTGGCAGGGCCCTACAGGCCAGTGTGCCGGCTGTGTGTCAGTCCTCTTTCCTCGCCTCCACCCTGCTCCTACAGGCACCTTGTTCCACGAAACCCTGAGCTTCCTAGGGGTTTGCCTGCATATCCTGAGTTAATTCTTGTCTTTTCTGCTGCTGGTTCAGGAAACTGCTTTCTTGGATTTGCTTAGCTCACACTCATTTCTTTGCTGTATTGCTTTGAAATTGATTTAGTAAATGATCCCATTGTGGACACTGAGACCCCATTGCAACATTGCCCTTTTTCCCACACAGTGTCCAGAATCCTGCCAGCCAGGTCTCCATGCTCCAGGTCACAGATCAGAGTACATTTCTCTAGAGAATCTGGCCAGGGCAAGAGAAAGACTTAAAGATATTCACATCAGGGCATCTTCAAAGAGTGGCCTATTTCTTTCACAGTAAACTTCATCAAAGAGCCTCATGCATGTTCCAGTGCCTTCCAGCAGCTTCTCAATGCCTCACTTTAAATGTAGTCAGAAAACCAAAGATCAGCATCAGAAGCTTGAGGAATATGATTAACATGAAAATTAAAGACCAAAGCTACGTCACACTTAAAACAAAAGTCAAAGGAAAGAGTGACTCTCCAGGGCAATGGCCCCACCGCCAAACAGAAACCATCAGAAATACTCTCAGAGATATAATAGAAGGTACCATATTCAATGAGAAAATGTAGGATACTATAAAAACAGAATATGCAGGGAAGAAAAAATAACTCTTAGATGCTAAAAATAAGGTAGCAGAAATAAAAATACAATAGAAGTTTCCTCAGATAAAGTTAAGGGAATTTCCAAGGAGGAAAGCAAAAGACAGAACAGGAACTAGGAAGGGTGGGAAGCCCAGAGAGCCCAGCACATCCAGTGTATGAAAGTGAGAACTGCAGAGAAAGAGAACAGAGAAAATGCAGAGGAGGAAATTATCAGAGAAATGATTCAAGAAAATTCCCTCAGGCTGACAGAGACAAATGTTGAGTCTGAAAAGGACCGTGGAGTAGCCCACACCGTGATAAAATTAGACAATCACCAGGGCACATCGCCATGGGATTTCCGAAGATGGAAGACAAAGGAAAGATTCCATAAGATTGTAGGCAGAAAAACAAGGCGAAACATAAAGAATTAAGGAGGGGATGCCATCTGAATTTTCAAAAGCCACCCTAAGAGACAGGAGAGAACAAATGAATGCCTTTAAATTCTAAAAAAAAATTCTAAAACTAAAACTCAAATACAAGGGTAAAATAAGTATTTTTTTCTGTAGTTAGTAATTTTGTAGTGTTTTTTATATTTTTCTTATTTCCATAGGTTATTTGGGAACAGGGGGTATCATGAGCAAGCTCTTTGGTGGTGATTTGTGAGACTTTGGTGCACTCATCACCTGAACAGTACACACTGCACCCAATTTGTGGTCTTTTATCCTCACTCCCTTCCTGTCCTTTCCCCTTGAGTCCCCAAAGTCCACGGTGTCATTCTTATGCCTTTGCATCCTCAGAGCTTAGCTCCCACTTATGAGTGAGAACATATGATGCTTGGTTTTCCATTCCTGAGTTACTTCACTTAGAACAATGGTCTCCAATCTCATCCAGGTTGCTGCAAATGCCATTAATTCATTCCTTTTTTATGGCTGAATAGTATTCCATCAGATATACATACATATATATATATGTATACCACAGTTTCTGTATCCACTCACTGCTTCATGGGCATTTGGGTTGGTTCCAGCAATTGCAAATTGTGCCTCCATAAACATGTATGTGCAAGTAACTTTTTTGTATAATGACTTCTTTTCCTCTGGGTAGATACCCAGTGGTGAGATCACTGGATCAAATGGTAGATCTCCTTCCGGTTCTTTAAGGAACCTCCACACTGTTTTCCGTAGGGGCTGTGCTGGTTTACATTCCCACCAGCAGTGTAGAAGTGTTCCCTGTTCACCACATCCATGCCAACTTAGAGTAATTTTTTTCCTGAGACATAGTCTCAAAAATTATCTCCCAAGCACTTTTTATCAGGAATCTACTGGGAGATCTGTTTTATAAAGCAAGAGTAAAGCAAGAAGGAAGAATATTGGGGTGCCTGAAAGAGTGGAGCCCAACAGTAGAGAGAAAGACAAGCCTAGGATCAGAGGAAAGCGAGACCACAGGAGGGACAGCCAGCACCAGGCTTGGAGTCAGCTACGCAGGCAGGGAACCATCAGAGGGCTCTGCGCGAGGCCTCCTCATGGGGGAAAATTGACTCTACATAACAGGTTTGTCTGAACATTTCAAAGGAATTTTTGGTGAAAATTGTAATAAATGTATTAAAATGGAGCTAGAGGGGGAAAAAACAAAGAGAAACAAAGAAATATATACTCCAAGGAAAAGAAAAAAAATAGTGAAATCAGGGGGGAAAAGGCAATCATGGTTTAGCTGGCAATGGCAATGGCGTAAAATTACTGTCATACCACTTGGGGCAGATGGAGTAGAAGTGGAGAATGAGATCAATAATAGAGTGAGATCAATTAATAGAGATCAATAAAAGAGATCTTCACCTGACAGAGTGAATGATACACCCTCAATGCCTAAAACTGAACAGTCAAGAGGCAGCACTGCAGGTGTTTCATTTCACTTCTTTTTTTTAAATTTTTTTTCTTTTGAGACAGAGTCTCGCTCTATAGCCCAGGCTGGAGTGCAATGGCATGACCTCGGCTCCCTGCAACCTCTGCCTCCAGGGTTCAAGCAATTGTTTTTCCTCAGCCTCCCGAGTAGCTGGGACTTCAGGTGCATGCCGCCATGCCCAGCTAATTTTTGTATTTTTAGTAGAGATGGGTTTTCACTATGTTGGCCAGGATGGTCTCATTCTCTTGACCTTGTGATCTGCCTGCCTCAGCCACCCAAACTGTTGGGATTACAGATGTGAGCCACTGCACCCGGCCAGGTATTTTATTTAGAGATGGAGGTGAATGCCAACATTGAAACAGAAGCAGGATAGCTAAAATGCACCAAATCAGTTACCTCTGGGGAAGAGGCAGTTGGAGAAATGAGGGGAGAGGGCATGCTCTTTTCTGAATAAAGATTGTTGGACAATTTGACTTTAAAAATAGTATTATAATAAAAATTTTGAGTGATGTTTGAATTGATGAATTGAGTAACAAAGATGAGTTTGTTAAAAGCTTATTTGTTTCTTAATCATACAGGAAAAAATTCCTTGGGGCAAGTTTATTGCTTTTCTCTGCATCCTCCTAAAAGCCCTACAAATTTCCTTAGTCTTCCAGAGCATAAAACATAAGAAATCAACCCTTCAGAGTGGCCTTAACTTATTTCACTTATAGATTTATTCATCCACTCCACATTAGGGGTTCTTTCCAGGTACCAGACATAGGCTAGTCCCAAGAAATTTAGACCCAGATATATAGAGGGAGGCAGACTGGTGGAAAGATGATAGACAGACAGACAGATAAGTACATACATACATACATAGATTCTGTCTGTGATAAGTTGGGGCAGATTCTGCCTGTGATCTACTCATGTTCCTCTGACTTTAGCAATTTTAGTGAAGTCAGTGAACTCCAGCTTCCAGGATCTGAATTTCTGTGCCCAGCAGCATTTTCTGGAATTATACAAGGTCACACTACCCACAGTGAGAAAGGATCTACACACACACACACACACACACACACACACACACCCTCACCCAGTGAATATTAGGAGTTGATAGTGTATTAGGGTTCACCAGAGGAGCAGAACTACCAGGATCTATGTATATATGAAAAGGAGATTATTAGGGAGAATTGATTCACATTATTACAAGGCAAAGTCCAATGACAAGCAAGTTGAGAGGCTCAGTCCAAGTTCAAAAGCCTCAAAAGCAGGGAAGCCAACAGTGCAGCCTTCAGTTTGTGGCCAAATGCTGAAGAACCTGGAGTCTGATGTCCACGGGAGGAAGCGTCCAGCAAGGGAGAAAGATGAAAGCCAGAAGACTCAGCAAGCCAGCTTAACCCGCTTTGCTCTAGCCATGCTGGCAGCCTATCAGATGATGCCCCCTCATATTGAGGGTGAGTCTTCTTCCATTGATTCAAATGTCAATCTCCTCTGGCAACACCCTCACAGACATACCCAGAAACCATACTTTACCACTATCTAGGCATCCTTCAATCCAATCAAGTTGACATTCAGTATTAACCATCACTGTATGTAAATATTCCAGTTCCCTCATCCTTGGCTGGGAAAACTCTGAGTATATGGCATTGGCCAAGTTTAATTGTCCAGTGTTGTCTGGCTTAATAGCACATATTGATTGGCTGCCTTTCCTTCCTGGCATCCCCATACTTTCCAAATAAACAACTAGTTCTCAAACCCTGGGTTCGGGGTCTGTGTCTGGGGGAATGTACAGTATGACATACGAACAATAATGGAGATACACTGTGTATCCAGAGAGCTCAGAGGAGGGCACTGAACCCAGGCTGGGAGTGAAGAGGATAAGTATAAGTGCAGGGATGGGGAAGGCTCCTGGGGGTCCTGACTTTCTGGCTCAGGTCCATGGCTGCTGAGCCAGAAATTACCATGCACTTAGCATCCAGGCTGGGCTCACAGAGTCGGAAGTGTATAGACATAGCCCCAGTTATGGAGGGCTGGGAGGAGGACAAGCAAGCAGATCCACGGCAAGATGAGAAGTGCTCAGAGGGGCCACGCTGCGCGTCAGGGGAGCAGAAGGAGCCACACAGCAGGGGAGTCCCTGCTGGCCTGCGCCTCTTCATCCTCCACGCACTCTCTTCCTGCATGTCATTCACTCTTCTCCCAACACCTCCTCCTTCCTCCTGAGCTCCTCTGCCTCTGCCTGCACTCAGCTGTTTGCCCTCCTGAGGGCTCTGTCCCCAGCCAGCTTGCATCTCACTTGCAGATTCCATCCAGTTGATTCCACCTCTTCCATTCCTTTGGCTGTCATCTAGAAGCTGAAGGCTGCTCCCCTACATCTTTAGCCCAGAGCTAACCTTTGTGCTCCCAGCACAGGTGTCCAACGGTACATCTCTCTAAGAAACTCCACTAGAACCCTGCTTTACACACAACAGGAACGTGAAAGAAGTGGTTACTGGATGGAGGCAGACCTCACTACGTTCCTGGTGTATGGCTTCCTTTTAAGTCCAGCATGTTCCCACCTATTTTCCCTCTTTCTGGAAAAGCCCTCATCCTATGCCTCAGAGTCACTAAGTTGCATTGCTCCAGGGAACACTCTTGCTAGAATACCGTGTCCATCAATCGTCCCTGTCTTGCAAAACCTAGATATCGCTGCTTCCATAAGAAGCTGAAATCCCTTTTGTATGAAAGCTTACCCCAACCTTTCAACACCAATAAGATCTCCTTTTTATTCCCTTTTTGTTTTATTCTCAAGGAAACCATCACACTTAATAACTAGACATTTATCTGTGTGAGGACATAGGCCCATGTCTGTCTCGTTCGCTGTTCCAGATGGCATGCTTACACGGTGTCCGTCATGCAGTTGAAACTCAATAAGGATGTGTGGAAGGAATTAGCTGAATTGACTCAACCTTCCAGGCAACTTTCACTCCACACCTGACACACTGGAGGTTGGGGAATGAAGATGAATATGACAGGGTTCCTATCCCCAAGGGACTCACAGTGACATACAACCTGGAAAAGTTCAGTAATGTGAGTATGGGAAAAAAAAAACAGAGACAGCAGAGGAAGGAATGAGAAAAAGAGTGAGGTAGGTGTGGGTGCTGTGGGCACAAGCCAGCTTGACTCACTGCAACACCTCTGCAGGCCTAGGCAGCCCCCACCTCTGCACAGTACACAACACAGCACTAAATAAAGCTGAGTTCCTAAGATTCTGCAGTGTTAATGATGACATAAAGATTTTATGGGCAATGTGGTCTGTGACCAACATTTCTCTACAAGAAAATCAATAGGAACAGAATTATGGTGGCGAGGCTGAGTGTCTTGTCACTGCGGCGGGATGAGGCTGGCATCAGTAGCTGCCAAAGAAGACCACACTCAGAAGTGCAAAGGGGGAATCCTTGTTTCCTTCTGTGGGAGATTTTACCACTGAGAATGGCAGAACCCCAGAGGCAGAGTCAAGGAAAGCTTGTCAACAGCTGATTATAAAACTGGGAGTTTATTTATCAAATATGTTTCTTCTGTCAATAGCATGGGGAATTAAAGTCACTTTTGAAGGTTTCTGACACTTTAGGGTAAAATCACAAACTGAGTACAACAAGTCAACAGCTTGAACAAATGCATAACCATGGCCTCAGTTAGCTTTTGGAGCACAACAAACCACCCCCAAACTTAATAACTTAAAGTAACAGATACTCGGTGTTACTCAATGATTCTGTGGTCAGCTGGGAGCTCTGCTGATCTGGGCTGGGTGGACTGGACTGGGTGGTCTCACTCACCTATTCCTGTCAGTTGAGGCAATGGGAATAAGGGGACTCTGTCTCTCAACATCCATTAGACTAGCCGAGCTCGCATGGTGTGGTCCCAGGTCTCTAAGGGTGGTGAGAAACAGCCCCAACATGTGGGCATTTCTCAAATCTCTTCTTATGAGCCAGTTGTGATTGGCCCTGTGGCTAGCAAGTTACATGGCTTAGCCTAGATTTGTTCCAGGATGGGAAAACATAAGGGTGGATAAAGGGACAGAAACCTTTATAACCATTCTTGCAAACAGTTTGCAATGAAGAGAAATAAAGAACGTACGCAGTGAACATCACTATGATAGAAGAGTTGGAGTCCACATGTTTGATCTTAGAAAACTCACTCAAGCCCTTGTGGTACCTGTGGCCCTAGACACAGAGCTGGATATCGTCTCCTGCAGAGTGGGTGCAGAGTGGTGCTCAGTCATTTCACTAAATTCAGAACCAACTGAAAGATAGTGATAAGAGGAAGAGAAGAATGCGGCAGAGGTTAGTTGGCCAGGTGTGCCTGCTAGCACGCCCACCACCATGGGTCTCTCCAAGGGGCTGCCCCTGTAGAATCTTCAGCGATGTGGAGGAAGAGAGACTGACATTTCTTTTCTTTTATTTTAGAGGAAAGAAGGGTTGGTCAACTCCATGCAGCTACTTCTCTCAAACTTGCAGAGAAGCCAGTCAAATCCCTTCCTCCCAGCAGGCCTTGCTTTCACATCATTCTCCTGACTTCTGACTCCCACCCCTCAGTAACTGCCAGAATTTTATTTCTTAACATAATGGTCATAACCATCAATCCTATCATCAACCCAGCATGTGGCCTTCAAGGCAGTCCTGATTGTCATACATGAGGCCACTTCTCCTTTGTGGACTCCTCCGAGGGTTGCTGGTGGCCACTGTGGATTTTGTCCCCGGAAGTCTCACGAATGGAAGTGGAGTCTAAGGATACTCTGTTAAAGGTTAAAAATGAATTTGCTTCTCTGTTTCCCATTCCAAATTATGTCCAGCCACACTGTCCAATGTCGGTCATCAAAGTTTTTCAACAATATTAAGAGTGTAAGATATTCTAATCATAAAATGCCAACAACGTATTGATGGCTGCTCCAAATTTAAATATAAAATCTCTCCCATTATGAAGTTCCCAGAAGAAATTAAAGTTCAAACAAGATATAATTAAATCAATCTCCAAAATCTAATTTTGTTCTGAAATTAATGTTCACAGAATTTTTAAATTAAAAATATTTATACATAATTGTAGGTTCATGTGCAGTAATACAGAAACATCTAGTGCATTTTCACATAGTTTCTCTTAATAATCTAATCTTGGAAAATCATGGCATAATATCACCACCAGGATGTTGACATCAATGCAGTCAAGATAAAGAACATTTCTGTAACTGCAAGGATCCCTCAGGTTGCCCTTCCACAGCCTCATCCAGGTTCTTCCCAGTCTCATCCCCTCTTTAACTTTGGAAATCATTCATCTTTACATTTCATAATAATTTCAAGAATATTATATTAATGTAGTATATGACATTTTGGAATAGGCATGTTTCAGCATAATTTCCTAGAGCTTAATCCAGGTGGTTGCATGTGTCCACACAACGCCTCTGTCCCTGAGCAGTAGCCCATGGCATGCATGTACTAAAGTTTGTTTAGCCATTCATCCAGTGAAAAAAAGTTGAGTTGTTTCTAGTGGTTGGCTATCACTAATAAAGTAACACAAAGAAACATTCATGTACAGGTTTTGGTGTGAACATCAGTATTCATTTCTCTGGATAAACATCCAGGAGTTCAGTACCGGGTTGTGTGATAGTTGTATGTTTAGTATTTTAAGAAATCATCAAGCTGTTTTGAGAGTGCTTGTCCCATTTTACCTTCCCACAACAGTGGAAGAATGATCCGGATTCTCCAAATGCTGGATAACATGTGCTGTTGTCACTATATTCTGTTTTAGATATTTCGATAGATAAATAGTGATATCTCACTGTGGTTTTAGTTTGCGTCTCTCTAATTGTTAATGATGTTGAGCATCCTCATCTATATTTTTTATGGTGAAATCTGTCTTCATGTTTTTGCCCATTTTATAATTAGATTGTTTTTGTTATATTTTTTACTGTTTAGTTTTGACTTTTATCTAAATATTCTAGTTGCTAGTTCTTTTATGGTTTACAAATATTTTCTCTCACTTTGAAGGTTGTCTTTTCATCTTCTTGACGGGTTTTTTTTTTTTAACAGAGCAAAAGGTTTCTAACCTTGATGAATCCAAGTTATTAGTTTTTCCCAGAAATTTACACTTTGTAAAATTAAAGAGTTTGAGCCCTAAATCTCAAAGTTTCTTTCCTCTTTTTTCTTGAGTTTTATAATTTTACATTTTATATGTACACCTATGATTTGTTTTGCATTAATTTTTGCATAAGAGGTGAGATTTTGAGTGGGGTTCATTTTTTGACCTATGAATGCCTAATTGCTCCAACATTATTTGTTAAAAAGGCTATCATTCCCCATTGAATGGCTCCTGCACCTTTGGGAAATCTCTGTTTGGCACATCTCTGTAAGCCTACACTGGGTTCTCCATTGTGTCCCCTGGATCTATCTGTTTATTCTCCCTCCAAGTGCCTATCCCTCCTCCAAGAAGGATAAGAGGAGGGCTAGGCACTTGGAGGGAGAATAAACATGCAGTTTCTTATACATCTATATAAGAAGTCTTGAAATCAGCTACAATGATTAATTGCTTTAGCTATCTTTACTTCCATTGCCTTTCCATATTCGTTTTAGAATAACCTTGCCTATATTCACAAAAAAAGTCTTGCTGGGATTTTGATAAGAACTGCATTAAACTTCTATATCAATTTGAGAAGAATTGCTCTCTTTACTGTGTTGAATCTTCTAATAAGTGAATGACTTCTTTGATCTTTTATTTCTTTGGTCAGTCCTTTGTGGTTTTTAGGATGTAGGTCAGGTAGATTTGTGAATGACTTTTAGTATGTAGTCAGGCATATTTACTTTGTCAGATTTATAGGTAAGTATTTCATTTCTTTGTTAGAAGTATAGTTTGAAAGGGTTCTATTTGCAATTTTGGGCCCCATATGTTCATTGATAGTATCTGTAAATACAATTGATTTTGCCTTCAATTTTGCTTATTAGTTACTTTGAATTTGCTTATTAGTTCTAGGTGTTTATTTGTAAATTTCTTAGGATTTTCTAGAGAATATCATGTCATCTGCATAAGGAGACCATTTTATTTCTTTATTTCAAATCTGCTTGGTTTTTAATTTATTTTCTTGCCTGATTGCACGGGCTAGAACCTCCAGCATAAGATGTTGCAAATAAGGGTGGTAAGAGCAGACAATCTTGCCTTGTTCCCCAATCTTAGGCATAAAGCTTTCAGTCTTTCCCTACTAAAAATAAATGTCAACCACAGGATTTCCACAGATGTTCTTTATCAACTTCAGGAAGTTCCCTTCTCTTTTTAGTTTGCTGAATTTTTTTTTCAAGAATGGGTGTTGAATTTTGGCAAGTGCTTCTTCAGCATTGATTGATGTGATCATATAATTTTTCTCCTTTAATTTGTTGATATGACCAATTGCATGGTTTGACTTTCAAATAACAACTAGTCTCATCACTGGAATAAACCTCACTTTTTCGTAGTGTGATTGTTTTCTATGTTGCCAAGTTCTATCTATCAATATTTTGCTAAGCATATTTGCAGCTGTAGCCATAAGACATATTGGTATGTAGTTTGGGTTTTGTTGTGTTTGTTTTACTGTCTTTGTCTGGTTTCTATATTAGGGCAACAGTACCTTCATAGGATGAATTGAGGAATGTTTCTTTCTCTTATAATCTGCAGTTTGTGTAGAATTGGAATTAATTCTCCTATAAATGCTTGGTAGAGTTTTCTGGTAAAATAATTGGAGCCTGGGGATTTTCAGGAGACAGGAGGCAGTTTTTAAATTATAAATTCAATTAGTTTTAAAGGGCTATTAAAACTATCTACTTTGTAACAGGTGAATTGTGGTGATTTGCGTTTTGAGGCACTGGTCCACTGTAAGTTTAATACTTGTGTGTGTAGAGTTGTTTGTAACATTCTGTTGTCACCTTTTTCATAATATCCCATTTCGTTCTTGATATTAGTAACTTGCGTCTTCTCTTTTTTTCAGTATGGCTACGTATTGGTCCATTTCTTTTATCCTATAAAGACCCTATTCTTTGTTTTATTTTTTATTGTTTTGTTTTAAATTTCATTGATTTCTATTTTATGCTTATTTCTTTCCTTCTGCTTAATTTAGACTCATTTTGTTATTCTTTTTCTAGATTCTTGACACCAGAGATTAATATTTTTTACCTTTTCCTCTTTTCTAATGTATGCATTTAGTGCTATAAAATTTCCATTTAACATTACTTTGGCTGTGTCCTACAAATTGGATATGTTGTATTTTTATTTTCTCTCAGTTCAGTGTGTTATTTTAAAAATTCTTTTGAGACTTTCTCTTTAACCATGAATTATTTAGAAGAGTGTTGTTTAGTTTTCACTCTGCCAATCTTTGACTTTTAATTGGTGTATTTAGAACACTTACAGTCAGTGTAATTACTGATTTTCTGAAGCTTAAATCTGTCATTTTATTTTGTTTCTTTGTCTGTTGAGATTTCCATAAGATACCTGAAGTAAAAAGAATCCTTACAACTCTAATGTGTTATTTCTCAATGCTGAGGTGCCTGGCCAGTCTGCTTTCTTCTCCCACCTTTCCAAGGCCTCCTGAAATGTTGTTTTCCATATAATGTGCCGTATTTTTCTTTCTTAATTTTTATTTTATTTTATTTTATTTTTTATATGGAGTCTCACTCTGTCACCAGGCTGGAGTGCAGTGGCGTGATCTTGGCTCACTGCAACCTCTGCCTCCCAGGTTCAAGAAATTATCCTGCCTCAGCCTCCCCAGTAGCTGGGACAACAGGTGAATGCTACCACACACAACTAAATTTCTGTATTTTTAGTGTAGATGGGGCTTCCATCATGTTGGCCAGGATGGTCTCGATCTCCTGACCTCGTGATCTGCCCATCTTGGGATTACATGCATGAGCCACTGTGCCCTGACTCATTTTCCTTATCTAGAGAAATAAGGGAAAGTCCCTTACACAACTCTCTAGAAGCAGAATGTCCTAAGGATTTTATGGCATTCCCCTACTTCCAATTCTGCTCAGATTTATAGCACATATTTTTTGTATCATTCTGGCAATTTAATAGTGCCTGGAGAGTGCCGATGTTCTTCAGCTGCTGCAACATGATCTTTCTTCAATCAGAAATGACAGTGGTTGGTTCCTTCACCAAGCCCAAAGCCAAAGGAATCCAGCCATAATCTGAATTCATTTTTATAAATATGAACAGTAAATAGAACATATGCAAATGTCAAAATATTGGCCTTATATTGACAAAATGAAAGAGAACAGATATTCCCCAGTGCTTAGAATGTTAACAGAAATATCTGTCCCTAGACAAAAAAGTAGTGTTTCCAGCTCCCAAATGACATGTGCCCCAAAACTCAACAGAATGTGGGGAAGGCCGGGTAGGGATGAAATTTCCCTCCGTTGCAGGCCTCTCCCAGGCAGCCGTCCCTCGGCACTGCTGTCCGGGACCCATGACCTGTGCAGCTAAACATACTTTAGATGAGGCAGGGGAGTGTGCAGCACAGCAAGCATGGATGTAATGAAAACAGGAGAAAACTGAACAGGAAGGATGGGACCTTGGGGTGTGGGAGGAAGAGGCAGGAGGGAGATGTCAGAGAGATGCAAGAGGGCTGAATCTGAATCTCACACAAAGCAGCATCAACAAATAACACGTGAAACAGATGCACACAGAAGCAGTAGTACCAGCCTCTATTGCAGAATATGACTCTAAGTGCAAGAAGAAAGCCAAAAATGTTGAAACGGGTGCTGGGAAGGAATGCAGTGGAATCTTGTTTTGTCTCATGATCTTTTCAGTGTTGTTTCATTTAGTAACTATGTGCATGCATCACAAAATTAATATAAAATCAATGGGCTGATTCCTGCAGTTTTGTCTCCACCTATCTCAACTGAGGTATGACACCCACCCCCACTTCATACCATCCACATCTTTTTCTGCTGCTGTCTTAGCTCATGCCACACCCCAACAGCAGTGACCGATAGCCAGAGCTCAGGTCATGACTGGGTAGCTTTTCCCAGGCTGCCTGGTTCTGATGTTGGTCTTGAAACCAACATTCAAGTCAAGTTAAATCAAATCAATCAGCAAATGCCCATTGTGCACCCACTGGGAGGTATGCAAAGGAGTGTAAGCTATGTTTGACGCACAAGAAGATACAGCTATTATGGATCTGGGCACGCCTTCAAAAGGCAGATTAAGAGAGAAGGATACACGCGTCTCCACAGGACCTTCAAAGTGCACCCTGGTCATGAGAACTGCCAACTGCACGGCTAGGCAGACATTAAACAGAATTGTTCCTTCCTCTTTATTTAAAAAGAAGGAAAGCAAGGCCCAGGCAGGACCATGCCCTGTACCCAGTCTGCTCCTGCTCTCAGGACTCAGGTGAGTTACAGAGAAGGGAATCTGGAGGCTCTTACATAGTTCAGAGGCAAGAGCATGCACCAAGGGCTGTGATGGCTGCAGAGAGTTCCTGGAAGGAGAGGGCCTGAGTTAGGCCTTGGAAAATGGATAGTGGAAGAAAGGAAACTTGACCTTGGCAGACAGCAGTGCTTTGCTCCAGTAAGAACCACACTGAGATACCATCTCACACCAGTTAGAATGGTGATCATTAAAAAATCTGGAGGCAACAGATGCTGGAGAGGATGCGGAGAAATAGGAACACTTTTACACTGTTGGTAGGAGTGTAAATTAGTTCAACCACTATGGAAGACAGTGTGGCGATTCCTCAAGGACCTAGAAATAGAAATTTCATTTGACCCAACAATCCCATTACTGGGCATATACCCAAAGGATTATCAATCATTCTATTATAAGGGCACATGCACACAAATGTTCATAGTGGCACTGTTTACAATAACAAAGACCTGGAGCCAATCTAAATGCCCATCAATGATAGACTGGACAAGAAAAATGTGGCACATATACACCATGGAATACTATGCAGCCATAAAAAATGATGAGTTCACTTCCTTTGTAGGGACTTGGATGAATCTGAAAACCATCATTCTCAGCAAACTGACACAAGAACAGAAAATCAAACACCACACGTTCTGACTCATAGGAGGGTGTTGAACAATGAGAACACATGGACACAGGGAGGGGAGCATCACACACTGGGGTCTGTTGTGGGAGGTCAAGGGAGGGATAGCGGGAGGGGTGGGGAGATTGGGGAGGGATATCGTGGGGATAAATGCCAGATGTAGGTGACGGGATGATGGAGGCAGCAAACCACATTGTCATGTATGTACCTATGCAACAATCCTGCATGATCTGCACATGTACTCCAGAGTCTAAAGTACAATAAAAAAAATTAAAATTAAAAAAAAAAAGAAAGAAATTCTGCGTGATGTGAATGCTTCACCACAACTACACAGAGGGCAGAGCTGGTGTTCTGGGTGCCAGAACTGAGTGAGCAGACTCTGTCCCTGACTCAGAGCTGCTCAAAAGGGCAGCCAAGAACCCTGCACCAGCCAAGGTTCCATCTGCATAGTAACTGTGGTTTCATCTCCTGAACATGTAAATCTCTCCTTTGTTCTTCACCGCCACCACCACCTCCACCTGGTCCAAGCCACCTTCCTCCATTCCCGGACTGCTGAAGCAGGCCTTTAAATGGGTCTCCTCAAACCCCCTCCAACCCTTTCCAGCGGCAGCCAGCATGATGCTTAAAAACAAGTGCACACACATGATCATGTCGGCGAACATGTTATGCCATTAAAGTGCTTAATATCATTAAATACATTCATGAATAAAGATATTTAAAGATTTTTAAAAACAGACAAAGCAACCTCATGAACAGGGTATACAGGTTCTGTCTGATTCCTCACTTCCCTCCCACTCCTCCTCAACCTCCTGGGCACCGTTCTCTCCCTGTTCCACCTCCACACCATCTTTGAGTCTTTCCTGAGCACCTGCTCCCACCTGCCACGGGGCCTTTGCACATGCTGTTCCCTCTGCGATGTTTCTTTCCCCTCTTCACTTAATTAAGTCAGACATAAGCCGAACAGTCATGTTCTTACCAAAAGTTTCCTTAATCCCCCAAGCATTCCAGACACCCGGTGGGCCTTGTACACTCAAGTATCTTCTTTAATTATTGGCTGTCTCTCTGCCAGGCTGCGTCCTACAAGAAGAAATATCATTGCTTTTTTGCATGACAATTTTAACAAGTCTCAGTTTACTGTCAATTACTTAGCTAATTAACTAGTTAATATTTTATGAATAAATGAGACAAATTTGGTTTTTACTACTGAACAAGCTATTAATGGGAATGCCCACCCTGCGCCCAGCCCTTTGCTAAACAGCATGCATGCCAATGAAGAGAAGACTCAGTTTTGTCTTGTGACTCATTGTCAAAATGAGAAAGAGAGAAGTACGCGTTTCTATCTGTCAAGATCAGCACGTGCGCCTCTGAGTAAAATCACCCATCACCCATGCTTCCCCGTCCTGGAACAGCAGGGCTCTTGCTTTAAAGGGCAGAGTCTCTCTGGGTTGACCCTCAGGCTTTGATTTAGCCCCTTACCCCTTCAGCTGGTGACTCATTCTAGAAGATGGATGGCCTGTGCTTCAGCAGCCTCTGGGTCTGTCTCTGAATTAAAGGGGGGATCAACAAGACCCGTGAGCTGTTCAGAGAGACTTGTAGTCAGGATTCTTTGGTAATCTTTGTGAGGCCATGTGGAAAACCAAAAGGATCTCATGGGTCAGGCTTCCTAAGTAAACCAGAAGCCGCTGCAGAGCCCAGTCCCTGCGCTGGCAGCTAGTGAGCCTAGAGACCTTTCCACCTTGCAGCAGGAGGGTGCGATGCAGCAGGAGAGTCACAAACGGTGGCTCAAGGTTAAAGGTTCAGATGCACCTGGACACAGACCTTTGCCAGTTTTGTGACCTGGGATGTGTTTTTACGTGTCTGAGTCTGAATCCTTTCACACATAAAATCGATGTGAAAATAGGCCTGCCATGGCTGGTTAATGAGAATGTTACATATCCTGTTCAGGGAAGCACCCAGCACAGAGCAGCCCTGGGTCAGCGCTAAAAGCTCCAGGCCGGGTGCAGGCTGGGGTTCCAGGGCAGGCTGGGTCACCTCCTAACTGGGAATGCCCACTGCGCGCAGCCTAACCGTGACCTTGAGCAAGTTGCTGGTGTAATTGTGCCATGAGGATTCACAGCATTCTAGCAGCAGAGGGGACGGCTGTGACCCAGTTCGATTTCACTGGAAGGTCAGTAATAAAAGCTCCTGTGTACGCAACCCCCTCTCCACACCAAGCACCTCAGACGCTTTGTATGTGGTCTTTCTGCTCTCTCCAAAATAGGGAAAGGTCTCTGGGTGGGAAGCTCTCACAAAGATGGCCGTGTTCATACTTGGATCTGGGTTATTTTCCTGCTTTTAACAAAAGAGAGCCCTGAGAAACCCACCCTCTGCCTCAGCCAAGGTCGCAAGGGGAGGACAGTTCTCTGGCGGGAGGAACAGTTCAAGACAGCTCCCCCTGTTCTGGGGCAATCCGGTCACCATGGCTGCCTTGGAGCCTCCATCTCTCCATGTCACCGCCCCATGCTCTACTAATCTCCTGATTTTCTGCACACATTGCAAGAGAGGTAAGCAATGTGGAAGTGTCTCCCCAGGCAGGAGTCAGCTGTGCTCCTGCCTTCTGTCTGGGTTCAGCTCTCGGGGTAGGACTTATTCTAAGAGCCAGATGAGCACAGCCGACTCCCCGCCTGGCAGAAGCTGCTGGAAGCGCAAAAAGTGGGTCGGCTCATCAGAGTCATTTGGCCCCAGGGAACACACAGCCAAACAGGAGAAAAAATATGTTAATCTGGCCAGAAAAAAAGTATATCTCTCAATGAGTCAGGGTTGCAAAAGAGTTTGAATTGAACCGCCGGTGTATTCAGGCATTCATTTCTTCATTCATTCACTCATATAACACGTTCTTAGGAAGGATCAGACCCTGTGTAGGACACTGGAAGCATCAGACCAAAAGAGAGGTCCAAGTAAATAAACCACATAATTCAGAAGAAAGTTCATGGAGCTTTGTCCCCCAACTGACTAGCTTTGAGTTTGTACTCTGCCATTCACTTACTGAGTGTCCTGGAATTAAGCTGCTTAATATCTTTGAGACTTGTTTTTTTTTTTCCGTCTGTGAAATGAGAATGGCAACCACTATTATCCAGCGTATTATGCAATATAAATATGTCTGCACAGTTCACAAAATACAAACTGCTATTATTATTGCCATTATCATCAGTAGTATTGCTACTACACTAAAGGATAACAGAGTGTCCTTCAGAAAACAACAAAAACAAGGCAGAGCCGGCATGTGCTCCTATTGCCTCATATTTCACACAATTCGCTCTTTCTGGGAAGTAAAAGTTGGGAGACCTTCCCAGGACAGAAACGCAGTGGCTTTAGTACCATTCATGTGTTCCTTTTTCTCCTAGAATTTCCATAATTCATGTTCACAATATGAGGACTCTCAGAACAAGGCCGATATTGATGACAGGGGACAGAACACCTGTGCTTGACTGTCTGTGCGTTTCAGTGGATTGTCTTACGTATTCACTCAACAAAGAAACATTATGTTACCATTTTACAAGTGAGAAACTGGGCTCCAAGGGGCAGGTGCCTTCCAAATATCACACAAGGCAAGGGGGCTCCGACCAGGACTCTCACCCTCGCTGGTGCCAGTGCCAGTGTTAGGATGCTAGAGTGCGAGGATAGGGCAGCTTCCTTACTGAACTCCATGAATCTGTCAGCAGCCTCATCATCAACACATGACCATTTATTACTGGGTTTTGTGAACCTGAGCAACAAAATATAGTAGGTCCCTAGGAATCCCCCTTCACCCAGGCAGGGCACTGGAAAGCAGTTAGCATAGAATGACTGCTCCACAAGCAGAGCAGGAGGCAGCAAATCGAGTCTGCACACACAAAGACACAACCAAAGTGCCCAGGGATGCGGGCACGAAATCGAGGCTCATCCTCTCCCTGGGCCTCTTCTTGGCCCAGGAACACGTGATTAAAATAATGTCACTGGTATACCAAAGAAGTAAGAGCACCTTTGGGTGCTTACATGAGTCAGGTGTTAGGCCCAAATGTTTAAGCCCTTATGTTATATAACACTCACAGCAGGCCTGGGAGTCCTTCTTAGCCTCATTTGATAATTGAGGCCACAGAGGATCAGAGATGTTAAGCAGCTTTCTCAAAGTCACACAGCTGGTGAAGCCAGAGTTTGATCATGGAGCTTCTGACTCCAAAGCAGGGTCTTCCCACTGAAACAGCTGCTTCTACACTGATGATTCTTCCACAGATGGCCATTCTGTTTCACCGAGGGAGCAGCAGTGGAATACATTTAGTACCGTAAGTATTGAAAAGGCACCTTCTGACTGAAAAGCAGAGCTGGCCCCACTCACATGCAGTAATTGTATGATTCAGAGCTTAGGTGCTGCTGGGGTGCAGTGTTTGGGCTTAGAAGAATGCCTAACAAAGAGGCATCGTCCTCTGAGTCTGTAAGAAGGGCTCATCCTGGTTGTTGGCTGGAACCTGCTCTGTCATGATTCTTTTTTAATTCACTAGAAAGGATGAATTCTGTATGTCACTTGAAAGCGTTTAAAATTTAATCCAGCCATATGCTACTGCCTCAGATAAATGGGCTACCCTCCAAGTTCAATGTGTGAACCAGCATTGTATGGCAAAAAGGAATGTTTTCATGCTAGATCTGACTTAACTTGTGCAAAAATGCCATGGGGCAGGACTGCAGGCCCATTTTACAGATGAGGACGTCGGCGCTAACAGAGGTTGAGCATCGTCCAGAAGGCTTCACATTTAATTAAACAATGGATTTGAATTTGAACCTGGGACCAACCGACTCTTTCCACGACCACACAGCATGCCTTCATAATACCTATTTTTCCATTTTCAGGAATTCCTAATATAGAACCAGGGCCATGATAATTTGTAAGTATCATTAAACTTGACCCAAGTCAGGTTTCTAAATTTTGCCTAGCCACAATGACGATGACCAACCTGTCCACACCTACTGAGAAACCTTTGAAGAGACCTTAGTGGGAGGTGGAGTCCACCTCACCTCTTAAATCCTGTAGAATCATGATGACAAACTCACTTTTGCTGAGTGGGCAGCTAGCAGCATGGTTTCCTGGGCTGCAGGGTGGAGGCCATAGCACCCCTCACAGGAAGGCTCTCTCTTCTTTGCAGCTTCAGCATAGGTTTCAAGAACTTTTGCCCCGAGACCAGAATTTCACTTCACAATTTCTCCCCTTCTGCTTTCATTTTGGCCAAGTGTGGGGCAGGGTCTGGCTGAGGCCACCTTGATTATCTGGGGTGCTGACTGTCACCACTGCTTCGTGGGTCAGCTCATCAGAGTCATCTGAGATGTGGACTGAGGCAGACACACCAATTTGCATTTTTATGAGGCAGCGGAGGCTTTGCTGAGGCATGGGCCTGGAAGCCCTCTCCTCCAGGGGTTTATTCTCTGCAGCTGCTCAAGGAGACTGTGCACCCGGGTGGGGCAGTGCCTTCCTTGCCACGGGGACTCCACATTTGCTTCCATGGCATGCTCCTCTTCCTCTCCACAGTACAGGGCTGTCCTGAGAGACTAGGTTTTATGGATTCAGTCCATAAAACTGCATTCTTAGGAATCAGAGGCCAGCGATTTTCCAGACTGGTGTCCTTGGGGAAGAGGGTTTCTTTTAGAGTGAGAGGAAAGCAAACTCAGAGAAGGAAGTCACTTTGCAGCCAGGACAGCAGATGGAGGAATGAGGGCAGCTGGCAGGTTCCAGCCCTCACATGACAGGAAGGCAGCCCCAGAGGAGGACATGCTGGAGTCTGAGTCCCACACTGCCAGTATCTCATTCTTCCCCCACCTTCTTCTTTGCGGCAGGCACAGGCCTGCTTTCTGCACTCAGAGGCTTCTTCTTCCTTCTCTCATCCCTGGACATCACTCCCGTCTTTTATAATGGAGAAGATTCTTTTTTAGGTAAAACAAGTACATTTGTCTTTCTGCTCTTTCTCTCAAAAACAGTCATCTCCTAATTGGTTGCTCTGCCAGGATATGAGCTCACAGGCACTGAAAAACGTGTGCTGTTTGGAAGGCGCAGGCTGCCCCGAAGCTGGGTCCCCTCAGCAGCTGCTGCAGGCCCGGCCTCTGCCATGCCTCGGAGACCAGCAGCATACATGACCTCAGCAGGAGAGAAAGCAGGGTCCCAGGTGGGCGGCTGTGCCAGCTCAGGCTGAGGTAACAAAATGCCAGTCTGGTAGTTTAAACAACATTTATTTTCTCCCACTTCCGAAGGCTGTAAGTCTGCGATCAAGGTACCGGCCTGCTCGTGCTCTGGTGAGGGCCCTCTTCCTGGCTTGCAGATGGCTGACTCCTCATTGCACCCTCACGTGGTAGAGAAAAAGTGAGAGAGAAACAGAGAAAGGGAGAGAGAAAGAAGGTGAGAAAGAACTCTCTGGAGCCTCCTCTTAGAAGAGCACTGATCCCATCATGAAGGCCCTAGCCTCATGACCTGATCTAACCCTAATACCTACCAGAGGCCCATCTCCGGGTAATGTCACCTTGGGGCTGGGAGCTTCAACATAAGAAATTTGCGAGGAGTGCAAACACTTAGTCCATAACATTTCACTGTGGTCCTCCAAATCCATGTTCTTCTCACAGGTAAACACGTTCATACCATCCCAGCAGCCCCAAAGCTCTAAACTCGCACCAGCATGAGCTCTGAAGCCTAGTCCCAGAGCCTCGTCCACTCAACTCCAAAGTCAAGGGTGTGTATGGTTCAAGGCACAATTCATCCTCAGGCAAAATTCCTGGCCAGCAGTGAACCTGAGAAGCCAAAAAAGTGATGTGCTTCCAAAATCTAAAGGTGGGGCAGGCACAGGACAGACATTCCCATTCCAAGGGAGGAGTAGGAAAGAAGAAAAGGCCAACTTAGGGCTCTGCGATAGTCCGATGTAACTCTGGTCCTGTCCCCCAGCCCCCCAGGCTAAAAACAAAAGTGCAATGACTGAAGTTAAAAAATGCAAATAGAAGAGACCCCTTTGGAGAAAGTTAGTGACTGAGGGTGTGGAGCATCAGGTTGTTTGTCCTTCTCTATCGACAGTTGTTCCTGTCCTATCCAACACCTGCGCATTGAAAGTCACCAATGACATCAGTTTATACACCAGACAAAGGAAACTAGACCTATCCACAGAGGTGTGCCATCACTGCAGCGGGGGTCACGGACTGCTTCCTGGAGCATCACTGTATAAACGCAGACCCACTCAGGAAGCCGCAGGGCATTCGGTGAGGCAGGGAGGAGAAAGGTGTAGGAAGACGTTCTCACCCCCATGTTCACAGAAGCGCTGTGCCATTTCTGTTAGAACTGCGCTTCTCGGTATCATTCATTGCCGTGACTAACCACACCTGGGGCTCACCGAAGACTGGGACTGTGCCTTAGTCACCCCAGAACCACATAGCTCTGAGTTAGGAGATGCCATTAGCATACTCTGTAAGGAACTGAAGACCAGCAAAGTTAAGACGTAGTTCAAGGTCACACGATAATATAAGGGCTCAGTCATATTTTTCTTCGTCCAGAGCCAGAGACTTCTAACATATACCTCCTAGTATATCTGCATCCTGTGAAAATGGGTGTATTGTCACTGGATTTGGGAAATGTGGTTTCCCTTAGGGCTTTAAGAGGGTTGGCACAAAAAAGACTCAAACACATCTGGCAGGGGGTAGGGAGGCTGGGAGAGGGATGGCAGGGGGTGGGGGGATTGGGGAGGGGTAACATTAGAAGAAATACCTAATGCAGGTGACAGGGGGATGGATGCAGCAAACCACCATGGCATGTATGTACCTCTGTAACAATCCTGCAAGAGCTGCACATGTACCCCAGAACTTAAAGCATAATAATAATAACTAAAAAGAAACTGAAAAAAAAGAAGCCTTTACCTTTGTTTAATCCAGAACTGCTCAACCCCAAGTGACCGAGACTTTTAGCACATCAAATATCCTTGAAAGACCCTGAAGCAAGCAAGATCCTGCTGCCTCCCCTCCCCCAATGCCCCCCCAGTACAAGGCTGTTCCTCTGGCCCTCCCCTCCCCCACCTCCCCAGTACAAGGCTGTTTCTCTGGCCAGGAGCCTGAGAAAAGCAACCCAAGCACCCACTGAGTCACAGCCAAGCAGCCCAGAGCAGGGACGAGTCCCAGGCTCCAAAGCGGTGGCTCAGGACACCACCAGCCACCACATGCATGTGTTCACATCTAAACTAAAATCAATTAAAATTAAATTAAATTAAAACTCCTTTATCGCCCCAGACACATTGCAAGTTTACAAAAGCCAAATGCAGCCCATAGTTCCTGACAAAGGTTCTCTCCTGGACCAAACTCTACTCCAGCTCCCTGAGCTCTTTTTTAGCGGGGCCTGATTTTCAGATCCCCTCGTTCATCCCGGCATTGTCCAATTTTAGCAGGAATCCTGCTAGGTCTGTCTAGCTAGAATCCCCCCTCCAACTGCGAATCATCTAAGCGTGCTCTCTGTCTAATCTGGCACCTCATCCCCTCTCTCCATCGTCTGGTTCATGCCTAATTGCCAGCCTGTCTTCACCAAGAGTCTTATTAGTTTGGTTTGGCCAGAATCCTCCTTATTCCTGATGTTTCCAACTAGTCATTTTCCACCCACAGGCCCTCCCCTGCTGCCTCTGGCTATACATTACCATGTTCCCTTTCTGTTTTCAGAGCTGAGCCCAGTCTCTCCCCTCCCCAGTCTCTCCCTGTCCCCACTGAGAAGCCCCAACACCGAAGTCCCTGCACCTAGATAGACAATGACTTGCCCTGAATAAAGTTGGCTTGACTGTGCTTTAACAAGCATCCCTGAGTGATTTTTTCCTCAATAATACTGGAGCGGACAGCTGAGATGGAGGACATTCCTATGATGGCTTAGCTTCCTATTGGACAAGCCAGTAAAGAAAGCAAAGACCTCTTGGCAGAATCAGCCCCACTGACCTGAAGCTATAGGATTCTGGGCTCTGTCCTCTTTGACCGTCTGTAGCCATGGGAGGGGCTTAAACACTGGCTTATTTTCCCAGCAGAAAATGGGATTATTGTTTGCATCCTCTCACCTCTTGCCCACGATGGGACTAAGATATGGTAACCTATGCCGAAGCAATTCAGAGCCATATAATATCTTTCTGACCAAAACTCAAGACTATCATTATGTTCCTCCAGACACTATGCTTCTTCCATATTTAGAAACATAAATAGTCAGATATCTATACAATCCCTTTTGAATGAAGACCTACACTTATATGTAATGACTTTAAAAATCCTACTTTGTTTACTGGCTCCATTGTCACAACGATGCTGTTACAGCTATCTGGCCTACCATGGCCAAGAAAACATTCCTAAGGCATCAGTTTTCCCATGCCCATCCCTGCTCAACAGCCACCAGTGGCTCCCTACTGCGTGTAATTCCCACTCCTCCTCGCTCGGCCCATCCACAG
>CM052653.1:117505665-117532191 GCA_028533165.1 Leontopithecus rosalia | reverse complement strand
AAAAGAAAATAGTTTCATGACTTTTGGGTATGCAAAGAATTTTTAAATGTTTCAAAAGTATTAATCATAATGAAAAAGACTGAGAAAAATTGATTTCACTAAGACTACAAAGTTTGAGTCATCAAAAGAAACCAGTAAGAGTAAAAACTCAAGTCACAAAACAGAAGATATTTTCACATATAACAAAATGACCTATACACAGGATATGCAAAGAATTCTTACACTTTTGAAAAGACAGGTAAACCCACCCAAATGGGCAATAAACTTAAGTGGACAATTCTCTTAAAAGAATGAGATAAAAGCTATAAAGAACATGAAAAGTGCTTGATATCATTTATTCTCAAATTAAACCATCCTGAAATAGCAATGCACACCTACAAGACAGGCTGCAATTAGCATAATCTACTAATATCAGAATGAATGGGTTTGCTCTTGTTGCCATGTCTTTTTTTTTTTTTTGAGCATAATTTCTGCTCACTACAACCTCTGCCTCCTGGGTTCAAGCGATTCTCTTGCTTCAGCCTCCCAAGTAGCTGGGATTACAGGCGCACAACACTTCGCCAGTCTAACTTTTATATTTTTGGTAGAGATAGGGATTCACCATGTTGGCCAGGCTGGTCTCGAACTCCTGACCTCAGGTGTTCCACCTGCCTTGGCCTCCCAAAGTGCCGAGATTACAGGTGCGAGCCACCACACCTGGCCTTGTTGCTGGTGTCTTTTTTGGAATCTTTATAGAATAGAGTAGAAACTGGAACCCAGGAAGGCAAAGTCGGCCTTCAACACTGCTTAGGTCTGTCTTGTTCTTCCCTAAAACTCCAGGACCATGGTCACACTTAGTGGCAAACTGCTAAATTTGAGAACACCCCACACTCTGACGTACATTTTTCTGTAAGTTGTGATGAAATCTCCTCTTCAGTTTAGGCTTCCACTGCAGAAGAAGAAGACACCCTCAGGCCATGCGGCTTCAGCGGGAGGTTGGACTGGCTGGCTGCAGCTCCTGCCTCTTGCTTTTGGACTCACTTGTTTTGCTTTCGGGCTGTATTTGGAAAGACAAATGCACATATTTAAAAATTAAACAGTTAAATAAAATTGTAAACTAGAGTCTGTCAATCAAGAGTTCAGAAAGAAGCTGTAGTTCAATTTTTGAAATATCTCCACAGCAGACACACACACATACACCCAATTTAGATACTGTGTGTATTGTGAACATGCTTACTTAAACTGTTATAAAGAATTTTCAGTTGTCATGAAATGCTTTCAGTAGAATCTGTGCCAAATCGATTCTCACAGAGAAAGATCTGAGCTAACGGCTTGCATTTGAAATTGGTGGACCCAGTTTCAAAACCCGGCCTGCCGCTTGATAATCTCGTGCTCTTGGGTAAATCACATAATGTCACTGTGCCTCAGTTTCCTCTGTTATAAAAGAGAACAATAAACATGGGTGTCAACTTCATGAAGTACGTGAGGATAGAATTAGCTGACGCAGGTGAAATCTTCATGATCATTCCGCCCATTGCTATGGTGTTCATTGCCCCCATGCACAAGTTTCTAATGTCATTGTCCTGTTCGCTTGGACACACTCACCTCATTTTCCGAGGAGGACAGAGAGAGCGTGATGGTACAGGTTCCGAAGACCAGGTTGCTCTCTCCTCTAGCATTAGTGAAAGTGTTTCTACATCACTATACAAATGGAGCGGGGACTCTCGGGTGCCCTGATGCATACACAGCGATGCTAGGAGTCATCCAGCCTGAACGGAGAAGGAGAAAATAGAAGTGAGACATTTCCAAACATATTTTTTTCCAGAAGGAGAAATTATAAAGCCTGGCTGACAGCCATTGACCAGAGGCGGTAGATCTTCTCTGCTCAATTCTATTATAAATGTTGTGAATCCAACCCAAATGGAGATGTACCAGTGATTGTCTAGCAGGAAAATTGTCCATTCACTTTCTGTGATTCCTTTTGTCACTGGGGTGGTGAGGAGTGCTCTGTTGCCTGCAGAGGGTCCCACATGGCATGGCAGGTGAAGGAAGGAACTGCTGGGAGTCCTGTGGGTGGTGCAATCACTCCACAGGGTGGTGGATGCCCCAGCAGTCATTCAGCGAAGCAGTTTGTGTGGCTCCGTGGTGTGCTGTGGGGAAACTGGTAGCTGCCTCTGGGAGCTTGGACAATGAATCATGATTTTCCACGGCGCCTGCTTTACTGTCCTTTAGGGCCCTGCTCTCCGCTGTGCACTGTCATGTTGTAGGAGTCCTTTACAGTTCATTAGATAGCTCTGACAGCAAGTCCTATACAGTGCTGCCTATGGCCCAGGTGCCTTCTCTCTTGGGGATGCAACAGAGAGCAGAGATAAATGGACCCGAGGAAGGCTCTGCATCTGGCCACATGGAGGCCCTGGTGGCAGGCGGGAGGAGGGATGGTAGCAATATGAGGCCCAAACTCCACTGGGCAAGGCTTTGAATAAAGCCAAATAAGTCTGCGAATGAAATGTGCTGAGTGCAGACAATGGACCCTCCAAGACCCCCGAGAATAGCCCTTCCCTTTACCCACAGCCATTTTCCCTTCCCTTGAGGCATCTCATTCTGCCACCCTGGCAGTCCATCAGCGGATCTACCATGTGCCCAGTCAGAGTCTGGGAACCTCGAGGTCCTTCCCAGGTCATTTACTAGTGGTGAAATATAATATTTTGTCAAGGTTGTCAGGATGGAGATAACTATTATTACATCCGATTTCCCACCCTATATACCATGTATGACTACAGATATTTCATTGCAACTGTGACCCAATGACATGGTCACAGAGGCCCTGGTGGTGCCCTGGTAAATGACTTATTTTATGCTATATAGGGGAAGGTCTGGTAAATGAAAGGCGCTGGAAAGGGTAGGGCATGAAAAGCCTGGAGAATCATTCAAATGGAAGACAGAGCTATGGCCGGTGTTGAATTTTACTCACCTGAATACTCTTGAGGAGGGGATGGTAGGGAGAGTTTGTATTTGCTTTTGTTTAAATATTGAGTCTCTTGAATGTTTTCTGTGCAAAAGGACACTGCAGCTGCTGAGAGAAGCAACTCCCTTGGTTGCATCCAGGGAGGGAGGGTTTAGGGTCGTCTCTGAGGTCACAGGACCAGCCTGGGCTGGAGATCACTTCTTGCTGGGAGTTGAGGAGCTTCTAGAATGAGCAGGCACCTAAAATGGCTGGGGTGTGGGGGAAAAGGTAGGAAAGAAACTGCAGAGCTGAGAGGGGCTGTGTTCCCATGGGCAGAGCCCCCTGGTAAGGGCCCCCAGCAACAAGCCCCCGGAGCAGCAGGTACCTCATGCAGCAACAGCAAAGAGGAAGGAGCCGTGCCTGAGGTGGAGAGAGGATCCTGCAGGCCCCAAAAGAAGGTCACCTGCTTCCACACTGAGGGACACAATGTCCGGATGGTGGCAGGCAGAGAAACAGTAGAATCCACACCTTGCCATGCACTGAGCATGGGAAAGACAGTCAGGACCACTGGCCTCCCTCTGTGAGATGGTGGGGAGCCCATTCCCCACCTTCAGCCTAGCCACTCAAGGCCAGAGCCAGGCATCCAGCCTGCACTCAGTGGAGGGGAAGGAAGATTTCAGAACACTGGGCTCTAAGAGGAACATGATTAAAGTTTTAAAGAACTAACTAATTGAGATTCTTATCCATAGAACAGGACCAGGAAGTCCCAGAAGTTTGATATACCATTAGGCGGCTTACTTCCAATGAGAAAAAGGGATTTTAATATGCAATTCTGAAAAACAGTAATACCACCCTCTATGTAGGAGCCAGAGATGGCACTCTTGACTGCACCAGTGACATCTCTTCCCAAGTTTTCTCCCCATCTGGATTTTAATCTTTCTGAAGGCAAGGATAATGTCTGTTTCATCTCTCAGCCACTTGCAGAAGTATTCCCAGAACGTGGTTCTGTAGAGGTCACAGGCCCCTGCTTATCTCACTTCGTGTGTCCCCCATGTAACCGTGGATTTGTCAAAAGCAGAGGCTGTTTTTGCCTGCTCTGTGTCCCCAGCTTCACAGATGGGATCTAGAACAGAGTAGTCATTCTATTAGTTCTAGCTGTAGAAATTATAAAATGCCAGCTTGGGAGACTGAACAATGGTCTCCCAAATCCCTAATCTATGGAACCTGGGACTATGTTAATTTACATGGCGAAGGGACTTTGTATATGTGAGACTCGTGTTAAGAACCTTGAGGCAGTCTGGGCATGGTGGCTCAAGCCTGTAATCCCAGCACTTTGGGAGGCCGAGGCGGGCAGATCATGAGGTCAAGAGATCAAGACCACCCTGGCCAACATGGTGAAACCCCGTCTCTACTAAAAATATAAAAATTAGCTGAGTGTGGTGGTGCACTCCTGTAGTTCCAGCTACTCAGGAGGCTGAGGCAGGAGAATTACTGAGGCGGAGGTTGCAGTGAGCCGAGATTGTGCCACTACACTTCATTCAGCCTGGCACCTGGCGACAGAGTAAGACTCTGTCTCAAAAAAAAAAAAAAAAAAAAAGAACCTTGAGGCAGAGAGTTTTCCTGGATTATCTAAGTGTGCCCAACATGATCACAAAGGTCTCATGAGGGAAAAAAAGAGTCAAAATTTAGAAAAAGGAGAGATGAGTACAGAAGAGAGGTTGGATGATGTACCTTGAAGATGGAAGAAGGGGCCACAAGCCAAGGAATGCCTGTAGCTCTGGTAGCTGAAAAAGGCAAGGAAACAAATTCTCTCCTGGAGTCTCCAGAAGAAATGGGGTCCTGCCAACACCTTGATTTTAGACTTCTGGCCTCCAGAACTGTAAGACAATAAATCGGTGTCATTTTTAAGCCACTAAGTTTGTGGCAAATTGTTACAACAGTAATAGAAAGCTAATACCCCAACAGACCACCACAGACATTGCATACTAAAGGCTCCGAATAGGAATTTCCTGGCACATCCCGGACTTTCTCTCTTGTGCAGCCCCTTAAATGGCAAATAAGAAATGAGAACTGGAACCCACCCAGCTTCAAGCTCTGTCATTGCCACACTTATATTCCTTGAAGACTCTAGCATATGAACTCTCTGGATGTCTATTTTCTCACTTAAATTTCTATGATATTCTCTTTATAGCTTTGTCACACTGTTGTCTTTCCTCACGTCTCTGAGGATAGCACTGACAGTTTCTTTTTCCTTCTCTCTGTGTTTATTTCCTCTCCATGTGTTTCCTGTCTGCTTTGATCTCTGTCACATTACAGGCTCCATTGGATGTCTGACCACCCTTGATTTCCTGCTAATGTTTAAGAAGAGTGCACTGAAAACTGCCAGAAGCTCTGGGCACTGCAGGGCACTGTTCTCAACCGTGATGCTGCTCATGCTTTGGAAGCCAGACAGCAGGGGAGAATTTCCAAGCATTGATTTTGCTGCATCCTATAGGCTTTTGTATGTTGTCATTTCATTTTCATTGATCTCCAAGTGTTTTCTAATTTCCATTGTGATTTCTTCTTTGACTCGTTGGTCATTTCAGGGTAGATTGCCTAATTTCTACATATTTGTGAATTTCTCCTCATTTTCTTCCGATGGTGATTTCTAATTGAATTCCATGGTATTAGAAAACACACCCTGTATACTTTACATATCTGTGTTTTTTCATTTTTTATTGCATTTTAGATTTTGGGGTACATGTGAAGAACATGCAAGTTTGTTGCATAGGTACATACGTGGCAGTGTGGCAGTGTGATTTGCTGCCTTCCTCCCCTTCACCTGTATCTGGCATTTCTCCCCTATATCTGGTTCTCTCTCCACAACTCCCCACCCCCTGCTTTCCCTTCCCTATTCCCCCCAACAGACCCCAATGTGTAGTGCTCCCCTCCCTGTGTTCATGTGTTCTCATTGTTCAACACCCGCCTATGAGTGAGAACCTGGAGAACATCATTCTCAGCAAACTGACACATATCTGTATATTTTTATTGAAGCTTGTTTATGGCCTAGCATATAGTGTATCGCAGATCATGTTCTGTGTGCACTTTGCTCTTGTTGGACAACGCCCTGTAGATGTCTGCTGGTTCACAGCCATTCCAGTCACTGTTTCCCGATCGGTCTTCTTCCTAGTCATACTACTCATTATCAAAAGTGTCAAGCTGGCTAAACATTTCTTCAATTCTGTGAGTTTTCACTTCATGTATTTTGAGCTCTGAAGTTACATGCATATACGGTTATAAGTCTTACATCTTTCTTATAGATTGATCTTTAGTCATCAGGAAATGTTCTTTATAACTAGTAACTTTTAAAATTATCTTTCTTTCTCATGTTGGTATATGCACTGCAACTTTCTTGTGGTTGCTATTTACGTGGTACATATTTTTGTATATAAAGTATGTCTCCTGTAGGATAAAGCTGAACCTTGTTTTATTATACACCCTGAAAACCTGTGTCTCTCACTTTCATTGTTTATCCACACTTAATGTTATTATCAACATGGATTTACATTAGCCATGGTCTCTACATGTCTCAGGTTATTTTTTTCTCTCCTCCTCCTTTACTGCTTTATTTTGATGAAGTCATTATTTTCTAGTGTGACATTTTAATAATCACATATTTTAGTTATTATTTTAGTAATCACTATAAGGCTTAATATATATTAATATTAATATATATCTTACTTTATCAAAATCCATATTATATTTCCACTAAATACTAGTGTAATATAGCAATTTTACCTCTATGTAGCTCCATTCCCGTGCCCTCCTGTTTTGTACTATTATTATTATACATTCCACATCTGTATATGTTGCAAACTCACCTGTACATTATTGTAATAATTGCTTTATGTAACCCTATGTCTTTTAAAGACTTTGAGAAAGGAGAGTGAGCATATATTTATAGAATTTGTTACATTATGCATCTTACTTAACATTTCTGATTCTTTTAGGTTCTTCCTGTGGATTCAAGTTACCATCTGGTGTCCTTTCCTTACTCCAACAGAGCTCTGTCCCCACCCACCTCCTTTGGACTGTTATTTTTAATTATATGACATTTACATAAGCCATACGCCCAACAATAAAATGATTATAATGATTATTATCATGATGTTATACTGTCATAAAATAGTTGAGTATTACTTTTGCAATTACCTTTTAATTCAATTAGAAGGAAACAAATTTGCAACTATACTTTTAAAATAATTATATAATTACCCTTATCAGTACTCTTTGTTTCCTTGTTATATGTGGATTCAAAATACTATCTGGTCCCCCTTGTTTTCAGACTGAGGAACTCCTTCAGTATCTCTTCTAAGGCACATCTGCTCACAATGTATTCCATCAGGTTTTATCAGGAAATGCAGGAATTATGCCATCATTAGATTTTTGTATTTTCGTTGTATAGACATTTGGCTGACATTTTAATCTTATTTTCAGCAATTTGGGTATGTTATCCCATTGCCTTCTGGCCTCCATAGTTCTGATGAAAAGTCAGCCTATAGTGTAACTGAGGTTCTCTTGCTTATTCACGAGGAGTCATTTTTCTCTTACTGCTTTGAAAATTTTCTCATTATCTTTGGTTTTCTACGTGATGACTATGATGTACCTCTGTATAGATCTCTTTGTACCTATTGTACCAGGAGTTTGCTGAGTTTTTGGATGTGTGGGTTAAAATATTTCACCAAAGTAGGGAGGTTATCAACCACTATTTCTTCAAATAATGTCTCTACCTCTTTATTGCTGTTTTCTCCTCTGGCACTCCCATTACATCTATGTTGGTACTTAAAGCTCCCCTACATTTCTGAAGCCTATTCGTTTTTCTTAATATTTTTCTCTCTGTTTTTTAGATTGCATCATCTCTGTCTTCAAGTTCATTGATTCTTTCTTTTTTTTGAGACGGAGTTCACTTTTGTTACCCAGGCTGGAGTGCAATGGTGCGGTCTTGGCTGGCCGCAACCTCCGCCGCCTGGGTTCAGGCAATTCTCCTGCCTCAGCCTCCTGAGTAGCTGGGATTACAGGCACGCGCCACCATGCCCAGCTAATTTTTTGTATTTTTAGAAGAGATGGGGTTTCACCATGTTGACCAGGATGGTCTCGATCTCTTGACCTTATGATCCACCCACCACGGCCTCCCAAAGTACTGGGATTACAGGCGTGAGCCACCACGCCCGGCCCAAGTTCATTGATTCTTTATTTGCCAGTGCAAATCTACTACTAAGCACCTCTAGTGATGTTTTCATGTTACATATTGTACTTTTCAACCACAGAATTTTTGTTTGGTTCTTTTCAAAATATAATTTCTACTTTCTTATTATATTTTTTGATGAGACATTGTCATTAAAATTTCCTTAAATTGTTTAGATATGATTGGTTTAATTCTTTTAACATATGTATATCAGCTACATTGAACTCTTTGTTTGCTAAATCCAACATCTGGAGCCCTTCAAAAGCAGTTTCTATTATCTGCATTTTTTCCTGCAGACATATAGGTCATACTTACCCTTTCTTTGAATGTCTATAGGTTTGTGATGAAAACTGGACATTTTAGACATTATAGTAACTCTCGACACTAATCACTCCCTTTCCTAAGGTAGATGTTGATATATGTTGGTCATTTATTTTTCATGTTGTGACACTGATGAACTAACAATGTAGTATCTATTTCTCCTGCAGTGTGCAACTTCTGATGTCTCTGCTTAGATTTTTTTTTAAAAAATTATTGTCTGTTAGTCTGGCAACCTAGTGTTGTTCTTGGTCAGAGGTTGTACTTAAGTCCCTTCAGAAAGATACATTTTTAGCCTTCGCCATTGGATGTGTGTATATAGCCTATAGGCTAATATCGCAGTTCCAGAAGTTTACATATTTGTTTGTTTTTGTACACCATTTATCCAGAAACTAATTAACTAGATTATTTTTTCCCTAACCATGCCTGAGAAGGTGACTCTGGCTATGCACATGGTCTTCCAAACTGAGGGATGGCTGCAACACAGGCGTACTTGATGATAATGTGGGTTATATTCCAGAACTCTGCAATAAAGCATATTGTAATAATGTGAGTCATATGAACTTTTTGATTTCCCAGTGCATGTAAAACTTATGTGCATACTAGAAGCTATCATGTGTGCATTGCATTATGCCTAAAAATGTACATATATTAATTTTAAAAATACTCTATTGCTAAAATAAAAGTGCTAATGATCATCTGAGCCTTCTGTGAGTCATAACCTTTTTATTGGTGAAGGATCTTGCCTCGATGTTGATGGCTGCTGACTGATCAGTGTGTTGGTTGCTGAAGATTGGGGTGGCTGGGCAATTTCTTAAAATAAGATAATAATAAAGTCTGTTAAAATAAGAACATAATAAGTCAAAAATGAACTGACTCTTTCTTTCAGGAAATACTTCTCTGCAGCATAAGATGCTATTCTAGCATCTTGCCCACAATAGAACTATTTTCAAAATAGAAGTCAATCTTCCCAAACCCTGCCACTGCTTTACCAGCTAAGTTTATGTAATATCCTAAATCCTTTGTTTTTGTTCAACAGTATTCAGAACATTTTTGCCAGGAGTGGATTCTTTCTCAAAAAAACACTTTCTTTGCTCATTCATAAGAAGCAACTCCTCATGGGTTCAAGTTTTATAATGAAATTGCAGCAATTCAGTCACATCTTCAGGCTCTACTTTAATCTGGTCTTCTTGCTATTTCCAGCACATCTGCAGTTACATTCTCCACTGAAGTTTTAAACCCCTCAAATTCATCCATGAGACTTGGAGTCAATTTCTTCTAAACTCTTGTTAATGTTGCTATTTTTGCCTCTGCCCATGAGCCATGAATAGCCTTAATGACATCTACAATGTGAATTCTTTCAAGAAGGTTTTCAACTTACTTTGCACAGATCCAAGATAAATCATGCTCTATAGTGGTTATAGCATTGTAAAGTTGATTTTTTGAGTAATAAGACTTAAACGTCAAAATTACTCCTTGATCTGTGGGCTGCAGAATGAATGTTGTGTTAGCAGATATGAAAATGACACTAGTTTCCTTTTACATCAGAGCTCTTGGTGACTAGGTGCATTGTCAATGAGCAGGGAAAAAGTTGAAAGTAATATTTTTTCTGAGCAGTAGATCTCAACAGCAGGCTTAAAATATTCAGTAAACCATGCTGTAAACAGATGTGCTGTCATTCAGGCTTAATTTTTACTTTTATGGATCACAGGCACAGCAAATTTAACATAATTCTTAAGAGTCCTTCAGACTTTCAGACTGCAAAATGACTATTGGCTTCAACTTAAAATTGCCAGCTGAATTAGTCTCTTATAAGAGCATGAACCTGTCCTTCAATTGTTCACTCTTCTCCTTACTGCCACCTTGTGAAGAAGGTGCCGCTTCCCCTTTATCTTCCGCCATGATTATGTTTCCTGAGGCCTCCCCAGCCATGCTGAACTGAGAGTCATTTAAACCACTTTTCTTTATAAATTACCAGCCTTGAACAGTTTATAGCAGTATGAAAATGGACTAATACACTAAATCCCTGGGTTTAGTGAGTCAGGGAGATGGATTTGAGACTGAGCTTCCTTGACACAGAGCTCCCTCTCCTTGGCTGCAGCACCTGATTAAAGCCTTCTTTCTTGGCAGTACTTGATATCTCAGTGATTGGCTTTTAGTGTGGCGAGCAGCAGGACCTAGACTGAACCCCTGGTGTTTCAATAATAAGAACAAACACTGGGAGTGTGAGCCCCTGGTCTTCTTGTCTTGCTGCTCCCAGCACGGAACCTCTGCCTCATGAGGGGTGACATGGGGCAGGGGATCAGGGTCCCCATGTTCTCAGCCTGCCACACCTGGGATAGAACTCCCACCCTGTGAATAGAAGCTTGGCGGGGAAGGAGCCAGTGTCTGCCCAGAAGAGAGCTTCTACAACAAGGGGCAGAGGCAAAGAGAAGCACTGGTAGCCTGCTCTTCCTGCAGTGAAGACACAGTTCCAGCTGGAGATGGACAGAGAAGAAGCCCCGATTATTCACTGCATCCAGTGAACTGTAGTCCCCAGGGAAGCTTTCATGAGAGCTGAGAGGGCTGTAGGGAAAGGGGCTGATGGCTTGAATTCCACACATTCTGGTCACCATTACCAATATAGTAAATATTGTTTAATGAATATTTCTTCATTTGCTGTATGTCCTTAGAACAGTTTCCACAGACTTTTTTAAAAAAATCATTTTCTCCAGTGAAATCACTGCTTTGCTGCTGAGAGTTCTACTGCACTCTTCACTCTTCCCATCTGAAACCCCATCACAACAGATGAATGGATAAAGAAAACGTGGTGTGTGGACCCAGTGGAATACCATGCAGCATGCAGCCACAGAGAAGTAAAGCCTGTCACTCACTACAGCATGGATGGATCAGGAAGACATCATGCAAGTAAAATCAGCCAGTTACAGGGTAGCAAATATTGCATGCTTTCACTCACGCATGGAAACAAACAAAAAAAAAGATACTATAGAAGCGGAGAGTAAAATAGTGGTTACCAGACACAAGGAAGGGGAGGAGAAGGGGAGGATGAGGAGAGCTTAATCAGCTCAGCTCTGGCTCCGGGAATCCCCGCTGCAGTGCCCAAGGGGGCCAAGGGGCTAGTGCCTGTGGGTGTTTCTGTGTGGCAGCTAGGGGTCTGCTCATGGGGCATGTGCAGGGCCTTTGTGGGGAATACAGGGGCTGGGTGGCTGGAGCTGGTGTAAAATCTAGTGGTGTTTAGGTCATTCCTTACCTAAGTCCATGTTTGCCCAAGACTGGGGAGGATAGAGGAAGCTTGTGTTGCTGGTGTCTTACCTCAGACAATGCTCATCAGGGCCACCCTGCAAGTTTCTGTTTCCCAAATGTCTTCAACTGTAAGGACTGCCATAGCAAACCCCATGGACAGGGAGGCTTCTTCTTAAACAACACAAACCCTTCCTCACAGTTCTGGAGGCTGGAAGTCCAGAATCAAGGTGTCGGCAGGGCTGCAACCCCTGAGACCTCCCTCCTGATTTACAGTGGCTGTCTTCTCTCATGTCTTCATGTGGTCTTCCCTCTGTGCCTGCCTACGCCGTCACCTCCTCTCTTATAATGACACCAGTAAGCACCTCTTGAAAGGCCCTATCTCCAAACAGTCGCATTCTGAGCTCCTGGATGTTGGTGCTTTAACATATGGATTTAGGGAGAACAAAACTCCGCCCATAACGCTAACTTCACAGATAACCCGAAACCCTGAGAAGTTGCCACTTGTGAGCCCCCCGATAGTAAGTGGGGCCTGCCCGTCTTGCAACTGCCTCACCTGGCTCCATCCCAGTCCTTAACTGGGGACTCCATGGAAACAGCTGCACCGTTAAGCCCTGACATAGCCCCAAATCTCTCACTGCACAGACCATTTTCATGTCCAGGCAGGGCCTCCTTCTGATCCCAGGTCAGTACTGCAGTCTACCTGTCCTCTCCTCTCCTCCTCTCGTCTCCTCTCCTCTCCTCCCCTCCCCTCTCCTCCCCTCCCCTCCCCTTCCATCCCCTTCTCTCCTCTCCTCTCCTCTCCTCTCATCTCCTCTCTCCCCCTCTCTCTTTCTCTCTTCTCTCTCTGTCTCCCCCCACCTGCCAACCCTTCTTTTCCTCTGTCTCATTTCTTTTCTGTCCTACTTGGTAACGATGAATGTCCTTCCAGCCCCCAGAACAGTCACCTAGCATGACACAGAACTTCCCACAATGTCCTCAAGAGGCTGACACCAGAGTACTGAGACAGCCTCACAGACAGGTGCATCTGCCTGCACCGGCCCTACAGCAAGACCAGCAACTGGAGACCTTTGGGCTGACTGCAACTCTGTTTGCATTAGCCACCCCACAAAGAACAGACCTCAAGAATATTTACAAAAGGAGTTCCAAATTTAAGCTAGGCACATCCAGACCTAATGAGAGTGCATGGCAAGAATGCTCATTACGTTAAGACACTATGTGTGCACTACTGTTATCATCACCACCAAGGTGTGTGCATGACAGGCTGCAGCAGCCAGGTGTGCTGTGGTTCACACAGGCATCAGTGTTGCTTTTTCTGTCTTTTTCTTCAAAAACGAGTATCGGGAAGGAAGAGTAGAAAATGAATTATCTTCTAACACATATAACGTTTTTGCAAGCTGATGATTTACATCCCCAGACATGCCCTTCCTAGCACGCAAGGTGAGGCTGGATGCCTGCCTGGGATTGCCTCCTAAAACCTGCTTCTCAGAGCCTGAGATAAAGACAGAAGCTCTTTTGAACAGGCCGCTCCATGGGGAATAGGCAGTCCAGTTGGTATTGTGAAGACTTAATGAGTATATTCTGAGCAACTCTCTCGCAATTATTTCCCAGTGATGTGTGACAAGTTGCTGTTTGTACAGGCATTTCATTAATTTGCCCTTCATTAGCTATGTAATTTTCTAATGATCCCATCTTTGTGGCACCCTGCCCCAGTGACACTGGCTCCCTGATGAATCCTTAGGGGCAGCAGGGCATCCAACCCTTCTTAGGGGACAGGCCAGGCCCAGTGTCCCCTCCCACCACTTTTTACTTCTGCTTCAAAGTGCAGCAATCTCATATTGATACAGGAATAATAACTGCATATAAAATGGCACATCTATCAGAAGGGCAGGAATGTGAAATGAGTGAAGCTGTTAATTGTGTACAATTGTCCCGGAGTAATAAGGCAACTTATCACTGTCTTTCTTTCCTCCAGGCTGGTGCAGACACATCACTGTTGGCATGCCTACTGGGTGGGTCCTGTCCCTGACAATAACTAGAGTGAGAGCATGGGGGGTGGGGCTGGGGCCACAGGGGACCAGAGTCAGGGTGGGGTCAAGGGAGCTGCAGAGGGAGCAGAGGGCTGGCTGGAAATCCCTCCACCCTGGGGAGTATTTCTGGCCCTGCTGCTTGCTGTGTCACTTCGCATGGGTCACTCTGCCTCAAAGTGCTCATCTTTGAAATGGAGATGATGGTGACATACTTCACAAGACACTCAGGAGATTCAATTATGTGATTCTGGAAGGTGCTTGAGGCAGAGCAGAGACTTGCAGGAATGAATGGTCTCCCAATCATGAAGCAGGAAAAAAAATTAATTCAGCCCCTGAAAGCAACGAGCTGATATGGTGATGACTGCAGTAAGCCTCTTAGAAGCTGAAAAATCAATAAAAGCCTTAAGAACAACAACACCTGGCCAGGCGCAGTGGCTCACGCTACCATCTCAGCACTTTGGGGGGCCAAGGCAGGTGGATCACCTGGGGTCAGGAGTTTGAAACCAGCCTGACCAACATGGCAAAACCCCATCTCTACTAAAAAATACAAAACTTAGTCAGTTGTGGTGGTGGACACCTGTAATCCTAGCTGCTTGGGAGGCTGAGGCAGGAGAATTGCTTGAACCCCAGAGGCAGAGATTGCAGTGAGCTGAGATCACACCACTGTGCAGCCTGGGTAACAAGAGTGAAACTCTTTTTTTCTTAAAAAAAAAAAAAAGAAGAACAACTAAAAAAAAATGAGGAAATTCCTCTAAAGAGAGGAAACCACTTCAGCGCTGGCTGCGGCACCTTCCCACCTTCACCTGTGGGTGTGTGACTATGACTGTAAGAGCCCCCTGGAGCAGTAGGCCTAAGGATGGGGGATCTATGGTGGCTTCAGCAGTCATAGACTCCTGCCTTCACCAAGGTCCAACGGTGACTGGCCATGGTCTGGGAATGACCCAATAGCATGCATGAGGTTCACTCAACTGAGCTCAGGATGCACTTCCTGCATCCCCCACTGGCTTCTAGACTGACTTGTGGGTAGAGGCAGGACTCAGATCGGAGCCCAGGTCTCGGTATGGTCCCCACCTAGCTGCAGGCAGATGTGTGCGGGCAGTTGCAAACTGCTGTGGTGACTGGGACAGCAAGTGTAGGAACAAGGTGGTGTAAAAACACTTGGCCAGAAGGGTCAGTGTCTCAGTTTGCTCTTGCATTGCTATATTGGTAGAAAGTAAATTAGTTCAACCATCGTGGAAGACAATGTGGCAATTCCTCAAAAACCTAGAACCAGAAATACCATTTGACACAGCAATCCATTACTGGATATACACCCAAAGGAATATAAATCATTCTATTATCAAGATACATGCATGCTTATATTCACTGCAGCACTATTCACAACAGCAAAGACATGGAATCAATCCAAATCAATGACAGACTGGATAAAGAAAATGTGATACATGTACACCATGGAATACTACGCAGCCATAAAAAGGAACAAGATCACATCTTTGCAGAACATGGATGGATCTGGAAGCCATTAACCTCAGCAAACTAACACAGGAACAGAAAAACAAACTGAATGTCTCACTTTAAGTGGGATCTGCCCATGAGAACTACACGGACATAGGGAGGGGAACAACACACACCGGAGCCTGTCAGGTGTTATGTTGATGTTAATGTATCAGCTGTCATTAATGTTAGTGTATTTTATAATACACTAACAATTATAATAAACCAAGACAATTCTTCCAATGCAGCCCAGAGAGGCCAAATGATTGGACACCCCTGTGCTAAATCATTCATGAAGGATCCACCCCTGTGATCCATCACCTCCCACCAGGCCCCACCTCCAACAGTGAGGATAACAACTGGACATGAGATTTGCGTGGGGACACAAATCCAAACCATATCAGTCAGCTTCCCAGAGGTCACTCAGAGGCCCCAGTGGGAGCTGGGGACAGAGGGTACAAGAGGCGGTTGCATGTGAATGCACAGAAGACCCTGCTCTGAGAGCACAGGCATGGTTTGAGCCAGGACGGGGAGGAAGATGAGGCAGGAGAGCACAGGAGGCCAAATCAGAGACCCAGAATACCAGGAGCAGCAGGGATTCTTCCTGAAGCAGCAAGCTTCCTCTCCTTTCTTATTCCATAGTTTTGTTTAGGAAATATTTCAAACAAGCAAAAAGCAGAGTACCTAATATGCCAAGCAAGTGTTGATATGCTTGTCACATGTACTCGTGTTTTGTTTTACAAATAAAACATTTCCAATTTCATGGTAACATCTTTTGCATCCCATCGGGTCCCATATGTGCCCTCCTCCCTATTCCCTGGGGTAATCAGCCTTCTGGAGTCAGTGTTTTGATAGTCGTACCTCATGTATATGAATTCATAGGCAGCATACAGTATTTTTCTGAGTGTTTATAAAATTCACAAAAAAAGCTTACTATAATTTCCTGCACCAAGCTTCTTTCCCTCAGCTTTACTTTACAAGATTAGTCATGTGAATCTAGATCATACATTTAAATCTGTACAACACTTAATTGTACAAACATATCAATGTATTTGTTTCTCACTGATGAGCATTTAAGTTTCATTTTCTTTTTTGTTTCTTAATTGCAAGCATACTTGCAATGAGCCTCTTGGACATGCCTCCTTCTGTATACCAACAAAAGCACCTGGGGGACACTTCATCCCAGGTACCATGGCGGAAGAGTGGCAGTGCTCAGACCTGACTCCATCCACCAAACTCAGAAGCCATGCAGAACATGACCTCACACCAGGACACTGACATTCCGGCTCCAGCTACTGTGAGCAGTTCACACATTTATCAATGCTTCAGGGCGGTGGGAATGATGGTTATAGAACAGAATCAGAATATTATGAACAGGGACACACATAGAAATCATAACAGACTAACATCAGGAGCTGCAAGGATGGAAGCTGAGTAGAATGAGTGAGGGGCTCTGTCCTCTTTCATGGCAGGCGCCAGGTTGAAACTGTCTCAGCTCAAAACAGACAAAAGCATGACTCACAACCACTTAACATTCCCACAGCCTCTTTTCTTATGCTTAGATATGTTATATAATAATAATATTTCTTGTACTGAAGAAACATGTATTTGAATACCTATTTATTTTAACTCCACTTTTTCTTCTGTTAAATTCAAGTAAAACTAAATGTACTAGTTATTATCTTTATATAAAAATGCATTTAGAGTATAGTTCCCTACTTTTTAAAGAGTCTCCATTAGTTATCTTTACATCCATCTCACCTTCCATCTGTATTTCTCATAAAAAGAAATCCGATGTGATATTTGCCTACATTAAGGGTAGTTATTTCTACGTTGTGGGCTTTGAGGTAAATTATTTTACCAATTTTTGTGCTTTTGTGCACTAGTCAGTTTCTTCATAATAAGTATAATGGTGTTGAGGGAAACAGGAAAATAATGTTTATTTAAAGGGAGTGAGTAAAAACGCTAACATTTAACAGTGGTTGGTGAGGTTGTACAGAAGACTTGCAAATGTTTCTTTTTTGTATTTCTTTGTATTGGTAATAGTTACACCCCCTTTTTGCACACGCCCCTCCTTTATTCCACACGTGCAGGTGAGCAGGCACCACAAGGCATGTGCAGGAGCACTTGTGCTGTCCTTCGCTGACATGTCTCTCTAAAATCCTTGCTCATCTACAGCCACATCCAGTTCACCTGGGTCACCACCTCCAGCCTTCACAGCTCAGCCACCCGCCTCAACCTCCAGGTCTGGTGTGGCATACAGAGAAACAGCAAAGGCTGCTTTCTCAGAGCTCACGATAACAAGGGAGGTGGCCATGGTCACTTGTGCTTGGCAGAGACTCCAAGGCAGGAAGAAGAGTGGGACGCTTCATAATATGGAAAAAGGAAGGCTTGCAGTGTGCCTGACGGAGGCCTGCCGCCGGGCACCCTATGGGATCACTCAGGGTGTACATCTAACTCTCTCTCTGGTTGACCCTAATTTGGAAAACGAGCAAAGTTAGGGCAGTTGTCAGTTATTAATTAAATCCTGACCAACCTGAGTCAATGCGGTTTGGCTTCCTGGACAGGCTGCTGCGAGCTGTGGGTCGAAGCTCTAGGATTGCCTGGCTTGGCTGTGGTTGCTTTATGCGTTCAGCCTCTCCCCGAGATGAGTGACCAGCTTTCTGCACATTCCCTGGGTTTGCCTCCATGCTAAGGCAGTATCAGAGGAGCCAAGGTTAGCCCAGATGTTCACTGACAGAAAGTTCCCCCAAGGATCATATGCCCAGGCACATTTCCACAGTCCAGGGGCTCTGTGTGTGCAGGTGCAGGGGAAAATCTGATGGCACATCTGCCCAGGAGAGAGTCACAGAGGTAAACAGTAAGGACAATCCACTATGAGACAGGCTTCAGGAATATGTTTAAATATTGAACAGGGCCAGGCATGGAGGTAGGGCCAGGCAGCTTAACAGAGCAGTAGGAAACAGGTGGAGGCTTCTCAGGAGTGGCACCACAGAACACGTATTGAAGGAGGAGGAGCATGCTAGGTGAGCCTCTGGGCTCCTGGAGCAGGCCAGGAACCAGGAACAGCTTGGAGGAGGGAAGGAACAGGGTGAGGCCGGCATTCAGGTGAGGGCACATGCTGGAGTGCAGAGAGGGAGTGGAGGGACCTTCTGGAGGTGGAGGTCAGTTGGAGGGAGGGACGGGTGAGAAGAAGAACTGGCGAGAATCAGGAGGCTGAGGCAGTGCGAGAGGCAGACAGCAGTGAGGTTTGAAAGTAGAACCAGGACAACTCGGGGACAGGTCACACAGTATGTATGGTGGGATCACCAAGGACCTAGGATGTCCCAGGTGGGCCCACACCAGGAGCAATGGCCCAAGTCCAGGGCTCATGTCCCATAAGCAGGTAAACTCACTGGTCCCAGGTTCGGTGGCCAGCAAGTGGCAATGCTCAGACCTGACCCTGCCCACCTGACTCAGCAGCATGCAGACATCAATCGCACACAAGGACCTTGAGGACGCTCTGGTCCCGGCTAAGGTGAGCACACTGAGACTGACTCTGGAATTCTAACCAAATCCCGTTTCAGCAGCACAGGCAGTTCACACGGTTGGCCCAAATAGCACATGGAACCACTTTCTCTCCATTCAGCCGGTGTCCTTCTCTCAGTCTACATGGCACACCTGGGTAAGGTGCCCCAGAACTGAGCACAGAGGTTGGCAAATGGGCATTGCCCTCTCTGGGGCTAAGTTAGCAACAGATGCTCCCCGGCCCACAGGGGAAGGAATGGGACTCTTCATGTTGCTTTTACACAGGCTGCTGGTCCCTTTTTCGCCAATTTGGCTGCACATCTTTGCAAGGTTCATGCTTCATAAGGGATCACTATATGTTGGTGCAAGTTCTGAAGGTTTTGCATAATCTAACTCATTTAAATCTTCTGACAACCCAGCTGTGGTAGGACGTGCTCTGCAGAGATAACCACTATATTGCTGTCCACTCTATAGATCTTCTTAGCATGAGATTTTGATGTTCCCTAATCAAAGGGTTGTCTCCTTGCACATGGGGTTGTGGTGACTGCATGGTCAGTAGAAGATGGTGAAAGTTACACTATGGTCCTCTTGAGTGTAGACCAAAAAGATGACACAACTTCCACTTTGCTGAAAGCCTCCTTCTTGAAGCCTGCAGCTACCACATAAGCAGCCCAGCAGTCCTGAGGCTGCCATGCTGTGAGGAAGCCCAACTACCCCCACTGGAGAGAAAATAGGAGAAAGCCTGAGTCTGCTTGGGGAGAGAGATGCCCAGCCCCACTGTGCTGCTCCACCTACCCACCCTCAGTTTCCACCACTGTCACATTTCAGCCACTGTCACGTTTCAGTCATTGTCTGGCCATAGCACCAGGAGAGACTCTGAGCTAGAGCTGTCCAGAGGAGCCCTTCCTGAACTGATGACCCACCGAAACAGTGAGAGAGGATAACATGACGCAGCTGTTTTTAACCACTAAATCTGGTTATTTATTAGGCAACAATAAACAACCAAATACCTATAACACAGGTACATTTATCATACCCTGTTTAATCAATGAAGAGACTGAGGTACAGAAAAATTAAATAACTCCCCAAAGGTAGCACAGCTAGTTAGTGGTAGGCCTGGAATGTTAATGTCTGCTTACAGAATTCCTGTTACTAACCAAATTCCTATACTGCTGATTGCAAAAACCAGACAGGAGGCAAGAAGTCCTGCAAGCTAGATGGGCTTGTGTTGGAACCTGACTCACACTCAGCCACCTCCCTTTCATTACCAAACCCCGAGCTTCAGAGACCTCTGTGCTGTGAAGCATGTAGGGTCAGCACTGAGATCTTTCTATTGTCCTACACACTTATTTTGCTTATTGAATGTTTTCCTTCTTAAGCTGAAGTGGCTGTTTCCTGAAGGACAAAAGAAGATCAAAATCTGTTCAGTAAAATGCATGATCACGTTGCATTTCTTAAACAGATTCAATAAAAATCAATACCACGTTAAACTAGGATAATCACAGAGGGAGGAAGTCTTTTTTGTCATCAGGGTCATTCATTCCCCAGGGAAAGATAAGGGGAGAGCTGAGGGAAAACCAAAAGTTTCAGCCTAAATTCATATACAAAATGGAAGCATCACCTTCTGGCTGGTTCCAGCTAATGGGAAGGGCCTTGTCTTGTCACGGGCCCAGCAGCATGACTCACACCCAGCCTCAGGGATGTGTGTAGGTCCCACATGTAGGGTCCCCATGTGTGTGGAAGTCCTCATGCTCTACTGCAAAGTTATCTTAGAATTTTTTTAAAAAGCGTGGCTTACAAAATTAATTTTTCTTCTTGGATACGTACAATGAAAAGGAAAAATGTTTATGATCAGCTCTGTGTCTTGAAAAAATGAATCTCAAAGAAGATCCATTGTGTGCACATCGGTGGGTGTGGGAAAAGGACAGAAGGGAAATATCAGGAAAGGCAGGAGGGGCTGGGGCAGCTCTGTCTGGCAGGACAGAGCATAAGGAGAATCTCAGAGACACAGCTGACCTGGGACTTATGGGTTGAAAGAATGTAATTTATTTTTTCTGTGCACGCTGCAAGATTTCTCTTCCTCTAGCTTCTTTAGAATCCTTCCACACAGCATATTACTGCTGCTGGAGTTGGAGTCTGTTTTGTGTGGCTGCATTGTTTTGTCATGGTCAGTGATAGACACAATAAAGAGCTGGCTCAGACAGCATGGTGGGTTTGGGGAAAGAGAGCCTGCCCACGGAATCAGTCATCTCTGCTCACAGTGATACACCAATGAATCATTTGTAATGATGGCGACACATCTCACCTCAGTGACTTGTTTATCTAGTTCATCCCTCATCTTCATTCGAAAATGTTATGAATATGTCACTGCTTAACACTTAATGGTAAAATCATTTTTCATGCTGAAATAATTTTGCATGTAACACACAATGCTATTAAAGTTTGTGATAATACTATAGAAAGTAGCAACAGTCATAGTGACTGAGAATGTCCTCCTTTGGAAACTGTTGCTTTTGGAGAGGTATAGTGTCCCCCAGAAGAACTGTACTGAATTTTTTTTTACTTTTCTTTATTGTACTTTAGATTCTGGGATACATGTGCTGCTCATGCAGGATTGTTGTGTAGGTATATACATGGCAATGTGGTTTGCTGCCTCCATCCCCCTGTCACCTATATCTGGCATTTCTCCCCATGTTATCCCTCCCCAACTCTCCACCCCACTGCTGTCCCTTGCCTATTTCCCCCCCACAGACCTCAGTGTGTGATGCTCCCCTCCCTGTGTCCATGTGTTCTCATTGTTCAACACCCGCCTATGAGTGAGAACACGTGGTGTTTGATTTTTTGTTCTTGTGTCAGTTTGCTGAGAATGATGGTTTCCAGGTTCATTCATGTCCCTACAAAGAACACAAACTCCTCGTTTTTTTATGGCTGCATAGTATTCTGTGCTGAATATTTTAATTTAATTTTTATGTAAGGAAAATGCTTCCATTGCAGAAATGCTGTGACAACTGGTAGAAGCCAAAGAAAATATTTTAGGTCATCACCAAGTAGGTAAATAGCACACACAAATTCAAGGATAAGAGCCAACACTTAGTGGAAGACCAGCAGATGAAAATGAAGAAGCTGGGGATGGTCCAGTGGTGCAGCACGACAGCCCTCCTGCTTGAGTTGCATCAGGATCTCCCAGAGGGGCATCAAGACAAGGCTGCAGGCTCTACTCTTGGAGTGGCCCACTGAGTCTTTCTGGGTTGGGATCCAGCTACTTGTGTTTCCATCAAGCTTTACTGTTAGGCCGGGGACCTCCCCTAGAAACCACTGAGCGACGTGATAGCACACTCTGAGTCTGCTGCTGGTCAGTCCTGGGTTCAAATTCTTTCACTACAGTTTACTTGCAGGTCACCTCCATGGGTTATTTAAGTTATCTGATTATCCTCTTTTCTTCCTTATTGAATCAAAAACAGTAGCAAGATGACTGTGGGGATTAAACAAGGTTGTATAAATGACAGGTGAGGGGCATCAGTGTAGGAATTTAATAAATAGTAATGAATTTGCTCAATCCTCTCTGGAAATCTCGTCCTAAGTATTAAACATTACCTTTTTAGGGGGCTATGAAAGAAAATACAAGTCTCTTGACATTAGATACTTTATTTTTTTAAAAGAATCATTTGCATGCTTATTGCATACCAGACTTTGGACTAGTTGCTAAGATTTGTCTTGTTATATAATCACTCTACTAACTAAGCAATAAGATTACATTTTGAACAGCTCTTGCTTGGAATAAGGCTAAATGAGCTAAGAATTAGCATGGAGAATCTCCACGAGCAGGAAGGGAGCCAGCAGTGCACAGGCACCTGCCTCTGCAGCTGCCAGGTCCCGCCTCCTGGGCGGTAAAATGGGGTGATTGGAGCTGTTTGCTGATCAGTGATCTTGAAACACAAGTACAGGACAGGTCCAATGTAGATCTGCATGCATTTGCCAGATTCTGTCATAGGAGAAGTTCAGATTTCTCCACTTATAAATAATCTGAACTCGGAGATAAACACTTCCTCCAGTGTGTTAAAAAAAATGATCGTTTCTAGGCAGACATTGGACAAACTGTTCTGCTCAAAGAGTACAATTTTGCTGATGAAAACACATTGAAATAAAGGTGATAGTGAGGTGGCTCATGCCTGTAATCCCAGCACTTCGGAAGGCCGAGGCGGGAGGATCACTTGAGATCAGGAGTTTGAGACCTGCCGGGCCAACACGGTGAAACCCCATCTCTACTAAAAATACAAAACTTAGCTGGGCATGGTGGTGGGTACCTATAATCCCATCTACTCTGGAGGCTGAGGCAGGAGAAATGCTTGAACCCAGGAGGCGGAGGTTGCAGTGGGCCAAGATTTTGCCACTGTACTCCAGCCTGGGCAACAGAGTGAGACTCTGTCTCAAAAAAAAAAAAAAAATAATGGTCATAGTGCAGATGCAGTTAGTACTTGGGTCTAGCTGCATCACTGTCTCTGGAGTGACTTTGGGAAAGAGGCTTGCCTGTCTTCTCAAAAAAAGAAAAGTAGCAATCATATTCAACTTGCAAGATGATTGTAAGTACAAGAAAAATTTGTATTCAAGGATTTTCATGCATTCAGTAATTTTTGACAGCTATTTCTGAGATGGTTGTGGCTGTGGTATTTAAGAAATACGTGTGCTCCTTGATTTCAATGATCTTTGTGTGTGTGTGTATGTGTGTGTGCACGCACGTAAAGCTCAGACTTCATTCTTTTATGTTTATTCTGAATTCCAGGGTCTCCATCCACTTCTTTTTAACAATGACTAGTCTAAAAAACTAAAAATAAAATTATTCTATCAGATGAATCTTATTGGGCAAGGCAAGAGACATACAGTCCTCCTATATAACCAGATCAGATATTTAACAATAAGTAGATTTTAGTGGTAAAGTGAATCTGCAGAACTGACTGTCCTTTTTTCCATTTCCCCCTCCTGGTTGGCCCCCTCGCTTATGTCTCACTTGCACATCAACTCAGCTCGAACACTTGCCCAGCAGTACAGAGAGTACACGGCGTATACAGACTATGTGGGGGCAGGGGGTGTGTTGTATAGATGTATGTAGCAGTACAGGGTGTGTGTTGTGCTTGTCAGATGCCATCTCACAAAGTAGCACAAGAATTAAACCAGAGCTTCATTAACACTTGTACATTTTCCCATTGCTTTTGAACAGTCTTTTGAGGTAATGTTCACCCTTTTCACTATACTCTGTTACATGGTGTAAATTGCCAAAGATTACATAGTGTGGCAGCGCTGTTCTCCAGAAGCAGGCACTGAGAGTTAGGAGTGTGAGACTGGGGTAGAAGACATTAACACCTGGGAATGAAACAAAGGTGAGCAATCAGGATCAGGCAGGAGAGCCAATCCAGTGGGAGCTCCAGAGCAAAGCCTGCCCGATAGAGGGGTCCTGTATTTGCTGGGAATGGCCACACTCAGGTGCCTAAGCCAGCCTTGGTCATTGCTTGAGCTGCCCAGGAGGAGCAGCCTCAGCTCTGAAGCTGAGATGGGGTCCTAAAGTTTCTAACAGCTGGAGGCTGTCGCCTTTTGGCAGCTGAACAGAGTCCTTTCTGGCAGGGAGATCTGCGTGGTACTGCCACACCACTAGGGGTTATGGTGCAGGCACCTGGACCCTGGTCTGTTTGACTCAAAACCAGTGCTCATTTCATCACCTCACCCAAGCTATTTGCTGTCCATGGAGGATGAGGCAGCTGCAGAGATGGGCATGGCTGTACACCATGGACACCTGGGATCTCAGAATGTAGGAGGAAGACCAAAAACACCCTTCAGGGTGTTCAGCATCATCACTTAGTGCTGTCTGTCACCTAATGCTTCACCTTTCTCCGTGTTTGGAGGACGTGCAGGCTGGCTGAAACCACCTTCTCCAGTCCAACCTTCACCAGAGCTTGGATTGGTGGTGACAAAAGTTTTCCCAGGTATTTCTAAAAACAAATAGTTTAATGGCACTGTTATATCACCCTTGACTAGAAACCTAGTGGTAAGGAAGGAAAGGGTGTGATTTGGGAACCAAAACATCAGTAGACAACTCTTAAATGTGCAGTATCCTTTTCATTTGTTTTTAAATGACAATTTCTAAGATTACTTTTTCTGATATTGGTATTACTTTTGATCGATCAACCCCTTATTTTCTCCCCCCCTTTTTTTGCCACTGAATGTATTAGAATAAAAGCATGCAGGGTCATGCATGGCTAATAAAGTGGCAAACAACTGTAGACACATGCAGGCACTTGAGAGGAATCCCTCTCAAGAGAAGGGCAGAAGCCAAACTCAAAGTATATTCATAGATCTCTTACACGACTTCCTGTTTCCACTCCATTAAGCAAATAGGCTGGGTCACTCCCATCCTTACCATCATAAAAACCAGGATTCACTGAAAATTGGCAGCTTTCTTAGCTCCATCAGAGAACTGAAGTTGCAGGGTAAACAGTCATCCCAAAATCTGGAGAGCCAGGCCCCTCCAGTGAGGCAGAGCTGAAGTCTGCTTGCCTGGGTGTGGCGGAAGCTGCTGTAGCCACACCTGGTGGAAGCACTCAAATGGTAATTTTGACAAGCTGCTGGAGGCCAAGTGCCAGCTAGCCTGAGACTGAGAAACACCTCAGGGTGGCAATCTTAGGGTACCCCAGACTTTTGTGGACTTCACGTCTAGGAAATGCCCTAGATTCTTCTTCTTCTTTTTTTTTTTTGAGACAGAGTCTCACTCTGTCACCCAGGCTGGAGTGCAATGGCACCAACTTGGCTCACTACAACCTCTACTTTCCGAGTTCAAGCAATTCTCCTGCCTCAACCTCCAGAGTAGTTGGGATTGCAGGTGCCCACCAACCACAACTGGTTAATATTTTGTATTTTTAGTAAAGATGGGGTTTCACCATGTTGGCAAGGCTGGCCTCAAACTCCTGACCTCAGGTGATCCACCCGCCTTGGCCTCCCGAAGTGCTAGGGTTACAGGTCCTGGCCTGGAAAAGCCCCAGATTCTTATGGTGAAGATCTAGAAAGAATTCCCCAAGGCTATAGCAGAGGGGGATGATGAGCAAGCATTGTGAACTAAGCTCAAAACTAACTTCTCCATAGCAAAGATTACCTTCCAGGGGTAAGGATTTGCCAGAAATTAATCCCAGGTGGGGAAGGGATTTGCTTTCACTCCAGCCCCACATTTCAGTAATAAGGTCAGGGCTTCAAGGAACAAGAGAAAAGCTGAGATGAATGAGGAGATTGCAGAACACCATGCCTAACCCACACCTTACTACTACATCAAGAAGACTCCAATATAACATGATAGTAGTCAATTAAAATGAAAAGACTGGAGGATCGAGAGGAAGATGGTGCTCTAGAAGCAACTCACCACTGCAGCTCTCAGTCAACATGCAGAGGGTGAGCAAACACTGCATTTTCAGACAGATCTTTATAGCCCACAGAGAGGGGGAAAAGCCCAGGTGTAAGAGGCATGCAGGGCTCAAGCGCAGTGCTCTCTGCTCACATGGCCAGGCAGCCAGCACAGCGGCATGGCGCACGAAACACATGGGTCTGGGTACCCTGTTAAACCGGCAACTTGAGACTTGGGAGGGCAGATAGCTATGTTCATCTGATTGAACAGGTTTTGGATGGTGAACTAGACCAGGAGATTTCTGGGAGGTGAATTGTGAACCAGCTCAGCGAGTGGCTGCATGGGAAATCACACAGATCCCGGGGCCCTTTCGGCCGGCGGCTGAGGCACCTGGGAGAGAGTCAACCCT
>CM052653.1:117412824-117505165 GCA_028533165.1 Leontopithecus rosalia | reverse complement strand
GTGAATTTGATTATATACATTTTTATATACAAAATGTATATAGTCAAATTTTATACATTTTGATGCTAGCTGGATGTTTTGCCCATTAGTTGATGCAGATTCTTCATTGTGTTGATGCTCTTTACCATTTGGTATGTTTTTGGAGTGGCTGGTGCTGGTTGTTCCTTTCTATGTGTAGTGCCTCTTTCAGGAGCTCTTGTAAAGCAGGCCTGGTGGTAACAAAAATCTCTGCGTACTTGCTTGTTCACAAAGGATTTTATTTTTCCTTCACTTAGAAAGCTCAGTTTGGTTGGATATGAAATTCTTGGTTGAAAGTTCTTTTCTTTAAGAATGTTGAATATTGGCCCCCACTCTCTTTTAGCTTGTGGGGTTTCTGCCAAGAGATCTGCTGTGAGTCTGATGGGCTTCCCTTTGTGAGTAACCCGACCTTTCTCTCTGGCTTTCCTTATCATTTTCTCCTTCATTTCAACCCTGGTGAATCTGACGATTATGTGCCTTGGGGTTGCTCTTCTTGAGGAATATCTTTGTTGTGTTCTCTGTATTTCCTGGACTTGAATATTGGCCTGCCATGCTAGGTTAGGGACAAATTTTTTAAAAAACAAACTAATCTAAAATTTTTCATATAAAAAAAGTATCCTTCAAATATGAATAAGAAAGGAACATCAGAAAAGAATAACAAGGTGGGAAATCATGGATTACCATTCCTCCTCAGAAACACCACATATCTGGCAAAAAAAAAAGTACAAATCAACCTTATCAGAACTGTGGATGAAATTTAAAAATATACAGCATCCAGGTGAATGCTTAATAAGGAGAAACTCCACTCTAAACTGGTAAAAAAGCTTTGAGGTATTTTAACTTACCCTTTTACTACACCCACACTGATATGATGTTGGTCCTGAAGATTGCATCCTGCCTTCCTGGTGTGAGTGCCTGTTTCCAGCAGAAGTTCCAGAAGAAGCAAAATTACAGCTATTCCCAAGAAGTTGTGTTAGTCTGTTTTGACCTGCCTGGAAGTTCCCTGAAGAATTTAGACAAGGGTCTTGCCTTTTATTTCCTGTTTTCTTTTTTTCCTAGTTCAAAAACTTCTGAAAGTGGAGACGTGGCTATGAAGAGGGCATTACTTAAAAACAATAAAATGTAAATATTAAAGTCCCTGCTACATGAGAGAAGAAAATAAAATAAAAACCACTTGGGGCAAACAATAGGCACACACTGAATGCCTGAATGAAAAGCTGGAGTAAAATAATTTAGGAAAAAACAGTTTTGAGTTCCCACATATTTCAAAGACTCTAAACCAGGGCAAAACACACATGCTGGAAAGACCATGAGATTTTATCTTTGTCTACTCCTAGGCTCAATGGAGACAAAAATAAAACGTAGGGCAGAGGTATTAATAAGCATTGAAAGAGTGCCCTGGCACAGAGATAGTCTTCAAATATGGAGAAATTTGCTTCGTATTTTTTACTGTCATTCTTGTGTTTTGCTTCAGATGTTTAGTAAAATCTGTCAAATCACTAACTGAACACTAAGCTAAAGCAACAAAGACTAAAATGACAAAGAAGACACAGTCTTCACAAAAGTGGTTTGGAAAAACTACTGAGTAAATAGTGGTAGCCCATGGTAAGCATGGAAATTCACTGGAAGTGGGACCATCTAATTTTCAGAGTTACCATGTCAAAATACTCAAAATATTCAATTGTGGAAAACAATTATGAAGCATGCAAAAAAGTAATAAAGTATGGCATTTTAACTGAATAAAAGAGGAACAAAAACTGTGCCTCAAAAAGCATATTTGTTAAATGTAGTATACAAATCAACTGTCTTAAATACACTAAAATAGTTAAAGAAAACCATAGACAAAGAGCTAAAGAAAATCAGAAGAACAATGTGTGAACAAACAGAGATAAAGAGACAAGAATAAAAATATAGAGACTATAAAAAGGGAATGGAGCAAAATAGAATCTTTGGAGCTAAAAAGTATGAAAAACTCACTAGAGTACATCAGATTTAAGCAGGCAGAAGAAAAAAAAATCAGCAAACTTAAAGATAAACCAAGTAATATCATCCAGTCTGAGGAGCAGAAATTTTTTAAAAGAAAAAAAATAAACCCACACACAAAACATAACCTAAAACTTGTGGGACACCATTGAGTACCAACATACACACTTTCATTAAAGTGTCAAAAAAAAAAAAAAGAGGAGGAAGTGGGCATGAAGAAATAGTGGTCAAAAACTTTCCAAAACTTTATATAAGACATAAAACTACACATTCAAGAAATTTATCAAACTCCAAGTAGAATAAGCCCAAAGATGTCAACACTAAGGCACATTTTAATCAAACTTTCAAAAGCCAAAAGACAAGAATTTTGAAAGCGGCAAAAGTAAATGACTCATCACAGTAAGTGATCTTTAAGTAGATTAACAGCTAAATTGTCATCAACTCCGAAGTAAAGAAAACATTGGAATAATATATTTAAACTACTAAAAGAAAAAAAAAACCTGTCAGCCAAGAATTCTAGATACAGAAAAACTATCTTTCAAAATGGATACATTTTCTACTCATGTATGCCAGAACTTAAAATAAAATATGTAAAACTGGAGAAATTAAAACATTCCCAGATAAACAAAGCTGGAGGAATTTATTGCTAATAGACTTCCATAAGAAATGCCAAAGGAAATCTTTCAGACCAAAATGTAAAAAGATTAGACTAAAACAAAACTATGACGACATCAAGAGCACTGGCAAAAGTAACTACGTAGTAAATTAGAGCCAGCATCATTGCATCTTTGGTTTGTAATTCCTTTTTTCCTCTTTGATTGAAAGGACAAATACAAAAACAATAAATCTGTAACATATAAAAGTGTATTTTGTGAAAATAAAAACAAAAAGAGAGATGGAAGATGATGTATAGAGCCATGTATCTGTATACTAAGAAAGCCAAGTTGGTATTTCTTTGAACTAGCTTGTATGGATTTAAGATATTAATTGTAATCTTGAAGATAGCCACTAAGAAAATAACTTTCAAAGTGTACAGAAAAGAAATTGGAAAGCAATGATAACAGGACACTAAATAAAATTCATGAAGTATCAAAGAAAGCAATACTTGAGAAATAAAAAAAGATATAAAACTATAGAACATAAATAGCAAAATATCAGAAATAATTTCTTTCTTATCAGTAATTACTTTAAATATAAGTAAAATAAACTGCCAATTAATGGTCAGAGATTGAGAGTATAGCTGAAATAACATGATATATCTATATGTCGCCTATAAGACTCTCACTTTCAAAGATGCAACTAGGCTAAATGTAAAATGAAAGAAATTTCATGAAAATAGTAACCCTAAAAGAGTGGGAATTACAGCAGCAGAAAAAAATGGAATTTGATTCAAAAATTATTACAAAAGTTAAATGACTTTAGACAATATAGGACATATAACAATTATAAACATATACACAGCTAACAACAGACTCTCAATATATCTCAACATAATATTGACAAAAAGAGAGAAATAGTGTGCCATCAGAGTTGGAGACTCCAATGCCCCACTTTAAAAAGAGGTAGAACTAGACAAGAGATGAGTAAGGAATAGAGGATTTTAATGACACTACAAGCCAATTAGACCAACAAACATACAGAACATTCCACCTAACAACAAAATTACACATTATTCTCATGTGAACATGAAACATACTACAGGATAGAACATATTTTAGGTCACAAAACAAGTTTCAATAAATTTAAAAGGCCTGAAATCATACAAACTACCTTTCCAACCCGTATACAATTGAACTAGAAATTAATAACAGAATAATAAATAAAAAGTCATAAATGTGTAGAAATTAAAGAACACACTCTCAAATAACTGAGAGGTTAAAAAGAAATCAAAATGGCAATTAGAAAATACATTGAGACAAAATGAAAATGAAAACACAACACTCATAGGAAGCAGTGAAAGCAGTGCTCATAGGAAATGTATTGCTGTAAATGCCTACATTTAAAGAAAAGAAAGTTACATTCTAATGCAGTAGAAAAAGAACAAGAAGCTAACGTTAAAGCTAGCAGAAGAAGCAAAATAATAAAGATAACAAAATAGGGAATAGAAAATCAATAGAGAAAATAAAAAATCAGTTTTTTAAAACATTAACAAAATTGACAAATCTTAACCTAGACTAGTCTGATTAAGAAAAAAGAAACAAAAGGCTCAAATTACTAAGATAAAAATAAAAATGTGCTTATTACTACAGATCCTCTAGAAGTAAAATGCGTTTTAAAGAATATTATGAACAATTATATGCCAACAAATTAGATAACCTAGGTATAATGAACAAATTTCTTGAAACAAAAAACTACTACAAATTGACTAAAGATTAAAAACGATATCTGAAAAGACATAAAAAGAAATTAAGCCAGTAATAAAAACTTTACAACCAACAAGGCCCAGAACTAGATAACTGCACTGATGAATTCTACCAGTAAATGAAAATGACCTAATAACAACGTTTTTCAAACTCTTGCAAAAAATAGAAGAGTAGAGAATACTTCCTAACTCATTCTATGTGGCCAGAATTACCATGATATCAAAGTCAAATAAATAGATAACAAGTAAAATGAAAACAAAAACTAAACAAAGCAAAAGGCTAAAGATTATTATTCCTGTGAATATATAGGTCAAAGCCTCAACAAAATACTGGCAAAACAAATACAACACTATGTGAAAGGGATTTCATACCATAACCAAGTGAATTATTCTAGAAATGAAAGGATGGTTTAATGTATGATGATCTATCAATGTAACACGTAGTATTACCAGAATAAAAGGATAAAGCCACATCATAATCTTCATTGACGCAAAAAAAGCGAGAAATCCAACACCCTATTATAATAAAAACACTCAAAAACTAATGAAAGATTAAAAAAAGAAAACATTTAACTAAACCTTATTCCCAAGGGTGAAAGGCTAAATCCTTTTCCTTAAGGTCAGGAGCATGATACGAACACCTCCTTTTGCTACCTCTATTCCACATTGTTTTAGACATTCTAGGCAGAGTAATCAGGTAAGAAAAGGAAATAACAGGCCTTTAAATTGAAAGAAAAGGAGTAAAACTAACACTGTGTGTAGATAATATGATCTTATATGTAGAAAATTCTAACAAATACACCGCAAAACTTATTAATGCTAACAAGTGAATTCAGCAAAGTTGTGAGATCAACACACAAAACTGAGCTTGATTTCTGTATACTAGCAATAAACAACCTGAAAAGGTAATTAAGAAAATAATTTTATTTATAATGTTATTTAAAGGGATAGAACACTTAAGAATCGCTTTAGCCCTCCTTAGAAGAATAGTACACTTTAAACCACTAAAACAAATAAATAAACAGAGACATCCTATAATAATAAATGGTAAGAATCAACATTTCTAAGATGTCAGTACTCCCTGAAACGATATAATGATTCAGTGCAGTCCTATTCCAAATACGAATGGCCTTCACGAAGAATGAAAGAGCTAATACTAAAAATATATATGGAATTTCAACAGACCACAAGTATCCAAAACAATATTTTTTTTAAAGTTGGAGTATTCATACTTCCCAATTTTAAATTTTATAACAAAGCTAGAGTTGTCAATTAAATATGATACTAGGACAATTATATACATATAGGTCAATGGAATAGAATTAAGAGTTCATAAGTAAACCCATTTATGAGTAAATGCATTTATAAGTGAATACATTTATGGCCAATAATTATAATTTACCACAACACATACACAAAGACAGCATGTAGAAATGATGAAGATACATTTAAGGACAAATAAAGAAACAAAAGAAAAGGAAAAGTCAAGGTAACAGTTGTAAGAAGTACAGAAAAATTAAGGAGACAGTTACATATGAAAGAATGAGTCTTCCCTGTGGTAACAGAGGAGACTTAAGTTAAGTTGAAAAATGGGGAAAGTGCCTGTAAACATTCCAACAATATGGTTCTTCTGCTAATAAGTGACTCAGGATGAGCCAAATCATTCAATAACTAATACAGAAAAAGAAATGCTTACTACTTACGAAGATAGAATAAAAAAATCAGAGCTTATTAGAACCAGAATAAAGCTTTCTAGAAAATGCAGTTACAAATCAGAGTAAACAGAAAAAAAAATCAGAACAAACAACATATCTTTAAATGAGTAAATGCAGTCAAGAAAAAAATATTTTAAAAATTTTAAGAAATCTTAGAGAATAAATGATTAGAAAACAGGAAAATGTTCATTGGAAATTTGCATGATTTAGAAAATACATTTTTAAGAGACAAAATTATTTCAGAAATTGAAACCGAATTACACTAAAAGCAAAATACAATTGACACCACCAAATTAACATAAAAGCATATAAATGAAATACAAAAATGCTTACAGAATTCAAAAGAAATGATGAAAAGGATTCTATCAGAAGTGTTAAATATAGAAGACAAGCAAATAATGTCAAACATATGTGTCCTTGCAGGCCCAGACATCAAAACAAAGTAAGATAAGAGATCAAATACTAAAAAACTATAAATCAAAAACCCACCTTAAAGGTGTGGGAAAGGGTACTAATCTAAGTAACTTTGGAAATGAATATAGGATGTAAGACTAAAAGCAAAAGTAACTGCACATAAGCAATGTGGGCTATACATTCGGACTTGTATCAAAGACTGTAGTACAGCCAGGAGGTAATTTAACTTTACAGTGAATAAATCTAACAAGCACTGCCTCAACTCAGACATTAAGACATATGGGAGAACGTTCTCAACTTCATAAAAAACAACAACAAAATTCTACAGCTGATGTTATGCTTAGTGATGATAAATTAATGATTTTCTACTAAGATCAGGAATGAGGCAAGGGTATTTTTCTTTTTTATTTATTTTTATTTTTGTTTATTTATTATTATACTTTAAGTTCTGGGATACATGTGCAGAACATGCAGGTTTGTTACATAGGTACGCACATGCCATGGTGGTTTGGTGCACCCATCAACCCGTCATCTACAATAAGTATTTCTCTTAATGCTATCCCTCCCCTGGCCACCCCATCCACAGAAAGGCCCTTGTGTGTGATGTTCCCCTCCCTGTGTCCATGTGTTCTCATTGTTCAACTCCCACTTATGAGTGAGAACATGCAGTGTTTGGTTTTCTGTCCTTGTGCCAGTTTGCTGAGAATGATGGTTTCCAGATTCACCCATGTCCCTGCAAAGGACACAAACTCACCCTTTTTATGGCTGCATAGTATTCCATGGTGTCTATGTGTCACATTTTCTTTATTCTTATCCAGTCTATCATTGATGGGCATTTAGGTTGGTTCCAAGTCTTTGCTAATTGTGAACAGTGACACAAGAAACATATGTGTGCATGTGTCTTTATAGTAGAATGATTTATAATCCATTGGGTATATACCCAGTAATGGAATTGCTGAGTCAAATGCTATTCCCAGTTCTAGCTCCTTGAGGAATTGTGACACTGTCTTCCACAATAGCTGAGCTAATATACACCCCAGCAACAGTGTGAAGGCTTTCCTATTTCTATTATTGATGAGCATTTGAGTTGGTTCCAAATCTTTGTTATTGCGAACAGTGCCACAATAAACATACATGTGCATGTGTCTTTACAGTAGAATGATGTATAATCTTTTGCGTATTATGTCCAGTAATGGGATTTCTGGATCAAACAGTATTTCTAGTTCTAGATCCTTGAGGAATCGCCACACTCTCTTCCACAATGGTTGAACTAATTTACACTCCCACCAACAGTGTAAAAGCATTCCAATTTCTCCACATCCCGTCCAGCATCTGTTGTTTCCTGACTTTTAATAATTGCCATTACAACTGGCATGAGATTGTGTCTCAATGTGGTTTTGATTTGCATTTCTCTAATGACCACTGATGATGTATTTTTTTCACATTTGTTGGCCGCATAACTGTCTTCTTTTGAGAAGTGTCTGTTCACATCCTTCATCCACTTTTTGATGGTTGTTTGTTTGTTTTCATGTAAATTTGTTTTAATTTCCTTGTAGATTCTGGATATTAGCCCTTTTTCAAATGGAAAGATTGCAAAAATTTTCTCCCATTCTGTAGGCTGCCCGTTCAACTCTGATGATAGTTTCTTTTACTGTACAGGAGTTCTTAAGTTTAATTAGATTCCATTTGTCAATTTTGACTTTTTTTGCCATTGCTCTTGGTGTTTTAGTTATGAAGTCTTTTTCTGTGCCTATGTCCTGAATGGTATTGCCTAGGTTTTCTTCTAGGGTTTTTATGGTTTTAGGTCTTATGTTCAGGTCTTTAATCCATCTTGAGTTAATTTTTGTATAAGGTGTAAAGAAGGGATATAATTTCAGCTTTCTGTATATGGCTAGCCAGTTTTACCAACACCATTTATTACATTGGAAATCCTTTTCCCATTGCTTATTTTTGTTAGGATTGTCAATGATCAGATGGTTGTAGAAGTATGGCATTATTTCTGAGGCCTGTGTTCTGTTCCATTGGACTATATATCTGTTTTGATACCAGTACCATGCTGTTCTTGTTAGTGTAGATTTGTAGTATACTGTGAAGTCAGGTAGTGTGATGCCTCCAGCTTTGTTCTTTTTGCTTAGAATTGTCTTGGCTATGCAGGTTCTTTTTTGGTTCCCTATGAAATTTAAAGTAGTTTTTTACAAGTCTGTGAAGAAAGTCAATGGTAGCATGATGGGGATAACATTGAATCTATAAATTACTTTGGGCAGTATGGCTATTTTCACGATATTGAGTCTTTCTAACCATGAGCATGGAATGTTTTTCCATTTGTTTGTGTCCTCTCTTGTTTCCTTGAGCAATTGTTTGTAGCTCTCTTTGAAGAGGTTCTTCACATCCCTTGTAAGTTGTATTCCTAGTATTTTATTCTCTTTGTAACAATTTGAACAGGAGTTCAGTCGTGATTTGGCTCTGTTTGTCTGTTATTGGTGTATAGAAATGCTTGTGGGTTTTGCACACTGATTTTGTATTTTGAGACTGCTGAAGTTGCTTATCAGCTTAAGGAGATTTTGGACTAAGGCTATGGGGTTTTCTAAATATACAATCATGTCATCTGCAAAGTGAGACAATTTGACTTTCTCGTTTCCTAATTGAATACCGTTTATTTCTTTCTCTTGCCTAATTGACCTGGCCAGAACTTCCAGTACCATGTTGAATAGGAGTGGTGAGAGAGGACATCCCTGTCTTGTGCCAGGTTTCAAAGGAAATGTTTTGGCCCATTCAGTATGATATTGGCTATGGACTTGTCATAAATAACTTTTATTATTTTGAGAATATATTCCATCTATACCTAGTTTATTGAGTTTTTAGCATAAAGGGCTGTTGAATTTTTTTCAAAGGGCTTTTCTCCATCTATTGAGATAATCGTGTGGTTTTTGTTATTGGTTCTGTTAATGTGATGGATTACATTTATTGATTTGCATGTGTTGAACCAGCATTGCATCCCAGGAATGAAGCTGACTTGATCATTGTGGATAAGCTTTCTGCTGGATTTGGTTTGCCACTATTTTACATCAGGATTTTGCCCTGAAATTTGCTTTTTTTTGTTGTGTCTCTGCTGGTTTTTGGCATCAGGATGATATTGGCCTCATAAAATGAGTTAAAGACGAGTTCCTCTGTTTTTATTATTTGGAACAGTTTCAGAAGGAATGGTACCAGCTCCTCTTTGTACCTCTGGTAGAATTTGATTGTAAATCCATCTGGTCCTGGGGTATTTTTTTTTCTTTTTTTCTTTTTCTTTTTTTAGTTGGTAGGCTATGAATTACTGCCTCAGTTTCAGACCTTGTTATTGGTCTATTCAGGGATTCAACTTCCTGTTTCAGTCTTGGGATGGTGTACGTTTCCAGGAATTTATCCATTTCTTCCAGATTTTCTAGTTTATTTGCATAGAGGTGTTCATAGTATTCTCTGGTGGCAGTTTGTATTTCTGTGGGCTGTGGTGATATCCCCTTTATCATTTCTTATTGCATCTATTTGATTCTTCTCTCTTTTATTTTTTATTAGTCTGGCAAGTGGTCTATCTATTTTGTTGAACTTTTCAAAAAACTGGCTCCTGATTTCACTGATTTTTTGAAGGGTTTTTTTTGTGTCTCTATCTCCTTCAGTTCTGCTCTGATTTATTTCCTGTCTTCTACTAGCTTTTGAATTTGTTTGCTATTGCTTCTCTAGTTCTTTTAATTGTGATATTAGGGTGTCAATTTTAGATATTTCCTGTTTACTGATGTGGGCATTTAGTGCTAAAAATTTTCTTATATACATCGCTTTAAATGTGTCCCAGATATTCTGGTATGTCGTGTCTTCATTCTCATTGGTTTCAAATAAGTTATTTATTTTTGCCTTAATTTCATTATTTACCCAGTAGTCATTAAGGAGCAGGTTGTTCAGTTTCCATGCAGTTGTGTGGTTTTGAATGAGCTTCTTAATCCTGAGTTCTAATTTGATTGCACTGTGGTCTGAGAGACTGTTTGTTATGATGCAGTTTCTTCAGAGTGTGGATTGTTTTTACAATTTGGTATGTTTTTGCAGTGGCTGGTACTAATTTTTCTTTTCATATCTAGTGCTTCCTTCAGGAGCTCTTATAGGCAGGCCTGGTAGTGACAAAATCTCTCAGCATTTACTTGTCTGTAAAGGATTTTATTTCTCCTTCACTTATGAAGCTTAGTTTGCATGGATATGGAATTCTGGGGTGAAAATTCTTGTTTTTTTTAAGAATGTTGAGCTTTGGCCCCCACTCTCTTCTGGCTTGTAGGGTTTCTGCCAAGAGCTTAGTTGTGAGTGTGATGGACTCTTTTTTTGTGGGAACCCAACCATTCTCTCTGGCTGCCCTTACCATTTTTTCCTTTATTTCAACCTTGATGAATCTGACAATTATGTGTCTTGATCTTCCTGAAAAGCATCTTTGTGGTGTTTTCTGCATTTCCTGAATGTTGGCCTGTCTTGCTAGGTTGGGGAAGTTCTCCTGGATAATATCCTAAAGAGTGTTTTACAACTGGCTTCCATTCTCCGTGTCACTGTCAGGTACACCAATCGAAGGTATGCTTGGTCTTTCCACATAGTCCCACATTACTTGGAGGCTTTGTTCATTACTTTTCATTCTTTTTTCTATAACCTTGTCTTCACACTTTATTTCATTGAGTTGATCTTCAATCTCTGATATCCTTTCTTCTGCTTGATCATTTGACTACTAATACTTGTGTATGCTTCACAAAGTTCTCATGATGTGTCTTTCAGCTCCATCGGGTCATTTACGTTTTTCTCCAAACTGGTTATTCTAGTTAGCAATTCCTCTAACCTTTTTCCAAGGTTCTTAGCTTCCTTACATTGGGTTAGAAGATGCTCCTTTAGCTTGGAGGAGTTTGTTATTCTCCATCTTCTGAAGCCTACTTCTGTCAATTTGTGAAACTCATTCTCCGTCCAGTTTTGTTCCCTTACTGGTGAGGAGTTGTGATCCTCTGGAGGAAAAGAGGCATTCTGGTCTTTTGAAATATTCAGCCTCTTTGTTCTGCTTTTTCCTCTTCTTCATGGATTTATATACCTCTGGTTTTTGACATTGGTGACCTTCAGATGGGGTTTTTGTGTGGCCATTCTTTTTGTTGATGTTGATGCTATTCCTTTCTGTTTGTTAGTTTTCCTCCTAACAGTCAGGTCCCTCTGCTGCAGTTCCACTGGAGCTTGCAGGAACTCCACTCCAGACCCTGTTTGTTTGGGTATCACCAGTGGAGTCTGCAGAACAGTAAATATTGTTGCCTGTTCCTTCCTCTGGAAGCTTCCTCCCAGAGGGACACCTGCCAGATGACAGACAGAGCTCTCCTGTACGAGGTTTCTCTCAACCCCTGCTGGGAGATGTCTCCAAATCAGGAGGCATGGGGGTCAGGTACCCATTTGAGGAGGCAGTCTGCCCCATAGCAGAGCTCAAGCACTGTGCTGGGAGATCTGCTGCTCTCTTCAGAGCCGGCAGGCAGGAGTGTTTAAGTCTGCTGAAGCTGTGCCCAGAGCCGCCCCTTTCCCCAAGTGCTCTGTCCCAGGGAGAGGGGAGTTTTATCTATAAACTGCTGAGTAGAGCTGCTGCCTTCTTTTCAGAGATGCTCCACCCAGAGAGGAGGAATCTAGAGAGGCAGTGTGGCTACAGTGGCTTTGCCAAGCTATGGTAGGATCCACCCAGTTCAAATTTTCCAGCTGCTTTGCTTACACTGTGAGGGGAAAAGTACCTACTCAAGCCTCAGTAACAGCAGATACTCCTCCCCCCACCAAGCTCAAGCATCCCAGGTCGACTTCTGACTACTGTGCTGGCAGTGAGAATTTCAAGCCAGTAGATCTTAGCTTGCTAGACTCTGTGGGGCTAGGATCTGCTGAGAAAGACCACTTGGCTCCCTGACTTCAGCCTCATTTCCAGGGGAGTGAACAGTTCTGTCTCACTGGCATTTCAGGTGCCACTGGGGTATATTTATAAAAAAGAAAAAGAAAAAAAAACTCCTGCAGCTAGCTCAGTGTCTGCCCAAGTGATCCCCCAGTTTTGTGCTTGAAACCCATGGCCCTGGTGGTATAGGCATCCGAGGGAATTTTCTGGTCTGCAGGTTGTGAAAACCATGGGAAAAGCATAGTATCTGGGCCAGAATGCACTATTCTTCATGGCACAGTCCCTCATGGCTTGCCTTTGCTAGGGGAGGGAGTTCCTTGACCCCTTCAGCTTCCTGTGTGAGGTGATGCCCCGCCCTGCTTCTGCTCACCCTTCATAGGCTGCATCCACTGAATAACCAGTCCCAGTGAGATGAGCTGGATACCTTAGTCAGAAGTGCAGAAATCACCCACCTTCGTCTTTGATCTCACTGGCCATGTTGCTGTCCACCCAGGTATTCTTTCTTAACACTGCAATAACATACTGAAAGCTCTACCTATTCAAAAAAAATGAAATAAAAATCTACACATTGGAAATATATAAATAAAATTTATTTATTCTCAAATGACCTGATTGTCTATGTAGAAGTTTCTGAAGAATCAACAAAAAAATCTTTAAACTGTAAGTACCAAGTAGCATTCTGCAGCTTTGCTGCAGAATACAAGTGAAATATTTTAAAAATTGCTTTTGCTTACACCAGCAATGAAAAAAATTGAAAAAAAAAATCATTTACACTTGCAACAAAATAATTAAAATGCTTATTAAAAGTCTAACAAAATATGTGCAGGGTCTATAGGCAGAACATGAAAAAGCATTAGTGAAAGAAATAAAGAAGGTCTACACGAATAAATACATGGAGAAATATTCTATGCTTTTAAATCTCAATATTGTTAATACAACACTTCTTTCCAAATCGATCTATATATTCAATACAATTCCAGTCAAAATTCCTGTAAGTTTTCTTTTGTTTTAAATTGAAATAAATTCATGCAACATAAAATTAACCATTTTAGAGTGTACAACTCAGTGCCACTTAGTATATTCGCAATATTGGGCAACCATCACCACATTCAATCTCCAAAACATTGTTCATCTTCCCACATTGAAACTCCAGAACATTTTCATCATCCCCAAAGAAGATCCTTACTTCTTAAGCAGTTAATTCCCATTTTTCTTCCCATTCCCCCTAGCCACTGGTAACCACTAATATGTTTTCTGTATCTATGGATTTACCGTTCTAGATATTGTGAATCAATTGAATCGCATAATATGTGACCTTTTGTGTCTGATATCTTTCAATTGCCATAAAGTGTTTGAGATTCGTTCACACTGTAACATGTATTAGTCTATTTTTTTATTATGGATTAATAATATTTTATTGTATTGATCTACCAAATTTTGTTCATCTACTCATCCACTGATGCACATTTTGGCTATCTCCATCTTTTGATTGTTGTGAAAAGTGCTGCTATAAACATTTGTGTACAAGAATTTGTTTGACTATCCATTTACAGTTCTTTCTGGTCTATTTCTACAAGTGAAATTCCTGGATTATACAGTATTTCTGTTGAATTATTTTTAAGGAACTGCCAAATTGTTTTTCATGGCAGGTAAACCACTCTTGGTTCTTTCTAGCATTCTATAAGAATTTCAATTATTCCGCATCCTTGCCAATTGTTGTTTTTTAGAATTATTATTATAGTTACCCTAGTAATAATATAATAATAATATAATAGTGTGAAGTGACATCTCATTTTGCTTTTGATTTACATTTTCTTAAAGACCAATAACATTCAGCATCTTTTCCAGTTTTTGTTGTCTATTTGTGTATTTTTGAAGAAATGTCTATTCAAGTTTTTGTCCAGATTTCTTTTCTGGGAGGGGGGATATTTGCCTTATTGTTTTTGAGTTCTATGAGTTCTTTGTATATACTGGATAGTGAATCATCATGTTGTAGATTTCCTTTTCAGTTTCTTGATAGTGTCATTTTATGGCTAACGTTTTTTATTTTAATGAAATTCAGTTTATCTATTTTTGCTTCTGTTGCTCTTGCTTTTGGTGTCATATTTAGAAATCCTTTATCAAACCTAAGGTCAAGAATAATTAATTTTATGTTTTCTTCCAGGAGTTTTATAACTTAGCTCTTATATTTGGGTATTTGTTCTACTTTGAATTAATTTATATATGGTATGAAATAGGAGTCCATTTCATTTTACTGAATGTGGATATAAAGTTGTCCCAGCATAGTTTCTTCCAGATGCTATTCTTTCACCATTAAATGATCTTGGCACCCTTGTTGAAAATCAATTGGCCATTAATGTAAGGATTTCTTTTGGGGCTCTCAGTTCTATTTCACTAGTCTATATGTCTAGTTGTGTTACAGTATCAAACCTTTTAGGTTGCTGCAGCTTTGTAGTATGTTTTGAAATCATGAATCATTACTCCTCCAACTTTGTTCTTTTTTTTTTCTTTTTGCAAGATTGTTTTGGCTAGTGGGATTCCTTGCAATTCTATATGCAAGCAACCTTTTTTGTAAGTATCAGCAAACAAATTTTAAAGTGTACATGGGAAGGCAAAAGACCTAGAGCAATTAACACAATCCCAAAGAATAATAATGCTGGAGGACTCAACTATTTGATATTGAGACTACAGGAATCAAGACAGTGTGATATTGATAAAAGAAGGCACATATAGATTAAGAGAACAAATGCAAAAGAAAATGATGAAACCATATGCAGACCTTAGAATATCTGCAAACATTAGCTCAAACTGCATCATAGACCTAAATGTAAAAGTCAAAAACTAGAAAACTTCTCAAAGAAAACAGGAGAAATCTAAGTTCCCTTGGGTTGGGTGGAGGGTATTTACATGCAACAATAAAACAATGATCCTTGAAAGAAAAAAGAGTGATAAGTATAACTTTATTAAAGTTAAAAGCTTCACTCTGTGAAAACAATACTAAGAGGATAAAATAGCAAGTTACAGACTGGGGAAAAATGTGACACACACATATTGAATAAAGTACTTGTATTCAAAACACACAAAACTCTTGAAGCTCAACAATTAAAAAAACAGAAAAACAAATTTTAAAAATGAGCAAAATATCTGAACAGACACCTCACCAAAGTAGCTACACAATAGATGGTCAATAAGTATACAAAAAGATGTTCAACATTTTTTGGCATTAGAGAATTTTACACTTAAACAACAATAAGATATTCTCATACACCTATTAAAGTGGTTAGAATCTAAAAATCTTGACAATACCAAATGTTAACAAGGTTGTGGAGTAAAAAAAAACTCTCATTCAAACACTAAGAATGAAAAATTATTGTACATCTATTCATACTATGGGAGACAGTTTTGTAGCATTTACAAAGTTATACCTAATTTTACCATAAAATTCATCAATCTTGTTCCTAGGTGTTTAACCAATTTATTTGAAAACATATCTGTATACCAAACTGCAAACAAATGTTTACAGCAGCTTTATGCATAATCATCAAAACCTAGAAGCAACGAAGATATTCTTCAGTGAGTGAATGAATAAACTGGTACATTCATCAGATGGATAAAAAGAATCAGCAATAAAAAGAAATGAGCTATCAAGCCACAAAAAAGATATAGATGAATCTTAAATATATATTGTTGTGAAAGAAGGCAGTCTTAAAAGACCACATACAGTGTAATTCCATTATATATTATTTCAGAAAAGGCAAAATTATTTAGACCGTAAAATGTCAGTGGTTGCCAAGGGTTTGAATTGGAGGAAAAGTAGAATGGGTGAGACAAAAAGAATTATTTTAAGGCAGTGTAATTCTTCTGTATGAAACTGTACTGGTAGATGTTATGGGCTGAATTGTGCTTGGAGAGAGGGTATTTTAAAAGGTGTTTAAGTTCAACCGGGCGTGATGACTCACACCTGTAATCCTAGAACTTTAGGAGGCTGAGGTGGCTGGATCACCTGAGGTCAGGAGTTCGAGAACAGCCTGGACAACATGGCTAAACCCTGTCTCTACTAAAAATACAAAAATTAGCTGGGCATGGTGGCAGGTACCTGTAATCCCAGTTACTTGGGAGGCTGAGGCAAAAAAATTGTTTGAACCTGGCAGGTGGAGGTTGCAGAAAGCCAAGATCATGCCACTTCACTCCAGCTTAGGTGAAAGAGCAAAACTCCATCTCAAAAAAATAAGATGACTAAGTTAAAATGGGGCCTTTTGGGTGGACCCTAATTCAGTATAACTGGTGTCCTTATAAGAAGAGAAAATTAAGACACAAACAATACAAAGGGACTGCAATGTGAGGACACCAGAGCAAGCCAAGGAGAGAGGCCTCAGGAGACACCGACCATGCTGACAGCTTGATCTCAGATTTCAGCCTCCAGATCTATGAGAATCTAAATCTCTGTTGTCTATGCCTCCAGTCTGTTGTATTTTGTTATGGCAGCCTTAGAAAACTAATATAGTAGATCAATAGCCTTATTTGTTTTTCAAAACCCATAGAACTTAACTATACAGAGAATAAACCTTAATATATGCAAAATTCAGAAAAACAAAATCCCAGGATGGAACAGAGAATGTGACGAAGCAATTTAACTCTGTTACAAATATATGAAACTACCTCATTGAAGGAGGCTTGTGGCAGTTACTGACCTAAGTGATTTTTGAAATGTGTGGCATCTTGTAATGGCAAAAGAACTTGTGCATAAGTACTGCACTCTTACAGATAAAAATGTTTCTCACTGGGGTACCCAAGGCAGCCTTAATGTTGTGCTTAGGTTGGCTAAAGTTTAGAGGGGCTTCTTTCTGCCTCTGGGGCTATGACCTTCCCTTCCTTAGAAGATTCACTTTAGAAAGTTCCTAATTGTAAAAGTTTCCTCTGCCTCTTTTGAAGTGTATGTGAATCTTCTTTCAGTTTCTTACCAGTTTTATAACTGAAAAAATGCCTTTTTCAGAACCTGGGAACCCCTGTCTTCTACTCTCTGGAAGAGTAGGAGTCTAACTTTGATTAGTGCCAATTAGAAAACCTTAATCACAGAGAAACGTATTTGATATTGAGACTACAGGAATAACTCAGTGTGCTTGACACATCCTATTGAGCAACCATCCCACTAAGATTGTCCAGTATGTATCCACTAGCTCACTCAGCACTCAACAACCCTGCCATCTTTTGCCTCAGTGGAGTTGAGTTTGATGCTTTTCCTCTACTGTGATAGTCTTGAATAAAGTATTCCCTTCTTGTTAACTGTGTGCAGTGCATTACTTTGACAGGGATAAGGTTAACACTTCTGATATCACTACACATGTATACTAAACTTGAGCAATTAAGCAAATGGATGGCTGTTGGTTGGAGCCAGGTTCCACATGATCCATGTAGTAACCGATAGTTAGAGACATCACTGTGAACTCATGCATAGCTGAATATACATTCAGATAGTTACATATAGATATATTTATAGATAAGCATATATACATGGCTTAGTATACACACATGCATTTCCTTGCTCAGTCACCTCAGAGGAATTAATAGCAACAAAACCCTCACACCAATGAGCAACCTAGCCCCAGATCTCAGCTTTCAACACAATTCTACAACAGAAAGAAGCAGGGCTCCTTGGAGAAATGACTGATCCTAGAACAGAAATGGGAAATATACGAGATGAACATAAAGCATGTTTAGTGTCAGAAAGTAAGTAAGTTCTAAGAAAACATTTTATACAGAACACTGCAGTGATGATGAATATTTCAGAGGGACACAGGAGCCAAGAGAAAGAGATATCAAATGCCAAAACAGCAACAAATTGAGTGACTTTTTTCCAAAGCATTCAGTATGAAAAGGAAAAAAAAAAGTAACTTTACAGTGGAGAAGGCTGGCAACCACTATGTCAGCCAGATAGTCAAGGTTAATATTAACAATAAGTCATCTGATTGGATGTACATTTGATATGATGCAGTGAAAATATTATTTTGTCTCTGAGGTTTTTCCCAAAAACATGTTAGCCCAGTCAAATCACGTAAAAAATATCAAACAAATAATAATTGAGAATATATGGTCATTCTCTACATAGGTGCTCCTCAAGTTATGATAAACCCATTGTAAGCTGAAAATATCATAAATCAAAAATACCCCTAACCTACCAAACACAGCTGGGCACAGCTTAGCCCAGCCTGCCTCAAATGTGCTCAGAACACTTGCAATAGCCTACAGTTGGGCGAAATCATCTAACACAAAGCCTGTTTTATAATAAAGTGTTGAATATCTCATATAATTTATTGAATACTGTACTGAAAGTGAAAAACAGAATGGTGGTATGGACACTTGAAGTAGGGTTTCTGCTGAATGTGTATTGCTTTTGTCTCATTGGAAAGTTGAAGAATCATAAGTAGAATCATCAAGTCAGGGACCATTTGTAGTATCTTTACAATATTTCTGTAAATCTAAAAGTGTTCTAAAATAAAAAGCTTTTTATGAATTTTTTAAAGTTATTTAAAATCACAATAAGATGCCATTATTCACCTATTAAAGTAGTTAAAATGTAAAATACATATAGAACAACTCCAAATGCTGGAAGGGTGCAGAGCATTTAGAACTCTCATACATTGCTGGAGAGAATGCAGAATAGTAAAGACGCTGTGGATAATAGCACGTTGTTTCCTGTACTTCAAATATACACTTACCATATGACTCCACAGTCCCACTAACGTTTTTATCCAAGAAAAATGAAAAATTATGTTCACACAAAAGCCTGTATGTGAATATTTATAGCAGCATTGCTTTCTTATTGTAATACATTGAAAACAATTCAAATATCCTTCAATGGTTGAATAAACAAGCTGTGTTATATCCATACAAGGCAATACTACTAAACATTCAAAGTAATAAATGATTGATACACCCAACAATGGATAAATCTCAAAAGCATTATTGTAAGTTAAAAAACCTAGACTCAAAAGCTACATGGTATATGTTTGCATTTATATGGCATTCTGGAAAAGGCACAGGAGAGAGAATATATTTGTAGTTATCAAAGATTGGAGGATTTGCTTACAAAGCCACAGCATGAAGAAATAATTTGGAATGAGGGACTTTCCCATGTTCTGATGGCAGTGGTGGTTTCAAGACTCTATATATTTGTCAAAAATCACAAAACTGTACTCCCCAAAATAGTAAATGTTACCGTAAATAATTTTTAATTTAAATAGTAAAAACAAAATCTTAACAATAGTCTACTATGTTAGCAGCATTTGGGTTTTTATCTTCTTTCATTCTATTCTCTGTAGTTTAAATTTTGTAACCAATGTATGTATAACATTTACAGTTTGAAAAAATGTAATCATCAAAGATGTGGCTGTAAAAATTAAAAGAAAAAAGGTATCAAGATTGGAGGAAGTGATCAAACCATCCTTATTTTGAGATTATGACAGCCTACCTAGAAAGATGCTATTAATAAAATTACAACTCAAGATAGATTAACATTCCGCTCAGATATAAGATCAACATTCAAGAGTAAATAGTGGTTCTACACATCAATAATTATTAATACCTATTAAAATATCTAATGAAAAAATTCTATTTTTAAAATAGTTACAAAAGTTGTTAACATCCATAGAAAAAAATACGTGAGAACAGCCATAAGGAAACTTAAAATCATGGACGCATTCAAAGGAGACATACAGGGGACATGGAGAGATAAAATTCGGTCGGAGATTTGAAGCTTCAATAATTATGAAAATGTCAATTATTTATACTGTATAAATTTCATGTAACTATAAAATATATATATATAATTTTAATAAAATTTGAACTGACCTGCCAGGCATGGTGGCTCACACCTGTAATCCCAGCATTTTGGGAGGTCAAGGCAGGTGGATTATGAAATCAAGAGATTGAGACCATCCTGGACAACATGATGAAACCCTGTCTCTACTAAAAATACAAAAATTAACTGGGTGTGGTGGCACATGCTTATAGTACCAGCTATTCGGGAGGCTGAGGCAGGAGAATCACCTGAACCTGGGAGGCAGAGGTTGCAGTGAGCTGAGATCGTGCCACTGCACTCCAGCTTGGCGACAGAGCCTGGCGACAGAGCATCTCAAAAAAATAAAAAACAGGGCAGGGCGCAGTGGCTCATGCCTGTAATCCCAGCATTTTGGGAGGCCGAGGTGGGTGGATCACAAGGTCAAGAGATCGAGACCATCCTGGTCAACGTGGTGAAACCCCATCTCTACTATAAATACAGAAAATTAGCTGGGCATGGTGGTGCACGCCTGTAATCCCAGCTACTCAGGAGGCTGAGGCAGGAGAATTGCCTGAACCCAGGAGGCAGAGGTTGCGGTGAGCCGAGATCGCGCCATTGCACTCCAGTTTGGGTAACAAGTGAAACTCCGTCTCAAAAAATTAAAATAAAAAACAAACAAAAAACAATTGAACTGATCCTAAATTTTTTTGTAGATGAGCCAAGGGAACAGAAAGAACCAAGGAAGTTTTGGAGAATATAGGTGTCTGGACCTATCAGGGCATGTCACAGTGACAGCAGGGCAGTGTGGTGCTGACGCAGGGCTACAGGCGCAGACCCTGGGGGAGGACAGAAAACCCATGCACAAAATCGTGTCCACATAGTAGACAACAAATCAGGGGGAAAGGATGCACTATTTGGTAGATGGAACAGAGTTAACTAATTCCTTAAATGCTTTAATAGGGTCTGGATGCAGTGTCTCACATCAGTAATATCAGCACTTTGGGAGGCTAAGGCAGGGAACATCCCTTCAGGCCAGGAGCTCAAGATCAGCATGGGCAACATACTGAGGTCCCTTTCTACAAACTAACTAAAATGTTTCCACAGAAACACAGGGAAATGTTTTTCTGGCCTCCAGATGGGAAAGATTCCTTAGAAAAGTTTCAAAAAGAACAATCCATAAAGGAAAAGACTGATTATTTTTGACATATTAAAATTAAAGCTTACACAAAATACATAATAAAGTGAAAAGACAAGACAGGGAGATTAATCATATATGTAACAGAAGAAGGATTAGTTTCAAATACCTACACCAAAAAATCATTAAAAAGCAAATAATTCAATAAGCAAAGGGAAAAAAGTTGTTAATTAGGCAACACAAATGGGCAATAAATATGCCAAATGCTCAGCCTGCACCACCAATCCAGGAAAGAAAAATTAAAATCACTATGAGATACAATTTCTTACCCATTAGATTGGTCAAAACATAGGAGAGAGGGGTATAAAAATTGCCACAACCACTTTGGAGATGAATTTAGAGATATCTAGCACATTGGAAGATGAGTCTACCATATGAAAGCAAATTTCTCAGCCGGGTGCGGTGGCTTAAGCCTGTAATCCCAGCACTTTGGGAGGCCGAGGTGGGTGGATCACGAGGTCAAAAGTTGAGACCATCCAGGTCAACATGGTGAAACCCCATCTCTACTAAAGATACAAAAAATTAGCTGGGCATGGTGGCACGTGCCTGTAATCCCAGCTACTCAGGAGGCTGAGGCAGGAGAATTGCCTGAACCCAGGAGGTGGAGGTTGTGGTGAGTCGAGATCACACCATTGCACTCCAGCCTGGGTAACAAGAGCGAAACTCCGTCTCAAAAAAAAAAAAAAAAAAAAAAGCAAATTTCTCTTGGGAATACGACCAGAACTATGGCTTTAAATGCTTCTCATTGGGTCCAATGAAAATCCATTTTACATCATCAACTAATAAACAGAAGATATATATGTGTTGATATATATGTATCTGCATGTATTTCCATAAAAAATGCTTACCCTTATCACATGTGACACACTGGTTTTTAAAATTCTGTTGTACTACATCTCTTCATAATGCTGGCCTTACCCACTACTAGATCTAATGTTCCACTAATAGGTCAAGACTTGCTGTTTAAAAGACACTTTGCTCCTAAGGCCCTTAACACATGCACTAGGAGACATACACAAGAATGTTATAAACAAAAATTTGGAAACATATTAAATGACTTCAACAGAATAAGTAGGTTAGGGTATCTATGAATAGATAGTAATATATATGTTGTATATAACATGCACGTGTGTGTGGTAAAAGTTTATAACATACAAATATATATACATGTGTAGTAAAAGTTCACGACATCCAGTAAAAGCTTTTATTCGTTTGTTTTTGAGACAGAGTCTTGCTCTTGTTGTTCAGGCTGAAGTGCACTGGTGCAATTTCCACTCACTGCAACCTCCACCTTCTCAGGTTCAAGCCATTCTCCTGCCTCAGCCTCCCGAGTAGATGGGATTACAGACATGGACCACCACACCTGGCTAATTTTTTTTTCTGTTTTTAGTAGACACAAGGTTTCACCACGTTGGCTAGGCTGGTCTCAAACTCCTGACCTCATGATCCGCCCACTGCAGCCTCCCAAAGTGCTGGGATTACAGGCGTGTGCCACTCCACCCGGCCGTAAAAGCTTTAAAACATTCATGAGACTGAAATGGCCAAGTTAGAGAACAGGTACTCCCGGTGGGCAGGAAGAACCACAGGAGAGCTTCAAATGTCCATCTACAAAGTTATGCTTTAAATAATTGCTTGAAAATGTGGCAAAATGCTGGCAGTTGGCAGTCTACCTTTCTGCACACATTATATATTTCATAACTTAAGAAGCATGAAACAGATGAGCGTGACTGGGAACCAGAGGAGGCAGCAGCAGTTTGAGTGGGAGAAGCATCAGGGGACTGGGACTGCCCTTGCTCTGTCCTGTCTGGCGCCTGTCTGGAAGGCCTGAGCTAGGGCCTCCCCATACAGCAGTCATTTCCCCTTCCTTCTGTCTTCTTTAATTCTCAGGACGGTCTCCAGTGATGGGGATTACCGCACCCCGTCACAGCTGAGGAAAGTCAGGCACAATCACTTGTGCTTACAGCTGAGTTGCAGGGAAGTCTTCTCAACCGCGAGGCCGCCCTTCCCAGCACAGGGCATGGCCACTGGCTGCCAGGGAAGAAACAAGCGCAGCCCAGGCAGGGGTGACCAGGTGTGCAGGAGCACACTCCTACTCTTTTTTTCCTCCTTTAGGTTCTGGGGTACATTGCAGATCTTGCAGGATTGCTGCATAGGTACACATATGCCATGGTGGTTTGCTGTCTCCAGCCCCCCATCACCTACATCAGGCATTTCTCCCACTGTTATCCCTCCCCAACCTACCCACCCCATGCCGTCCCTCCCCTGACCCCCTGCCCCCAAATACCCCTGCGTGTGATGTTCTCCTCCCTGTGTCCATGTGTTCTCATTGTTCAACACCTGCCCAGGTCTTTGCTATTGTGAACAGTGCCGCAATGAACATAGGTGTGCATGTGTCTTTATAATAGAACGATTTGTAGTCCTTCGGATATATATACCCAGCAGTGGGATTGCTGGGTCAAATGGAATTTCTATTTCCAGGTCCTTAAGGAATCGCCACACTGTCTTCCACAATGGTTGCACTAATTTACACTCCCACCAGCAGTGTAAAAGTGTTCCTATTTCTCCACATCCTCTCCAGCATCTGTTGTCTCCAGATTTTTTAATGATCACCATTCTAACTGTCATGGGATGGTATCTCAATGTGGTTTTGATTTGCACCACTCTTAAAACACACCAAAGCATGTGGAAGACAGTGTGGCGATTCCTTAAGGACCTAGAAATAGAAATTCCATTTGACCCAGCAATCCCATTACTGGGTATATACCCAAAGGACTGTAAATCTCTACTATAAGGACACATGCACACGAATGTTCATTGCAGCACTGTTTACAATAGCAAAGACCTGGAACCAACCCAAATGCCCATCGATGATAGACTGGACAGGGAAAACGTGGCACATATACACATGGAATACTATGCAGCCATCAAAAACAATGAATTCATGTCCTTTGTAGGGACATGAATGAAGCTGGAAACCATCATTCTCAGCAAACTGACACAAGAACAGAAAATCAAACATGGCATGTTCTCACTCAGGTGGGTGTTGAACAGTGAGAACACATGGACACAGGGAGGGGAGCATCACACACTGGGGTCTGTCAGGGGGAAATAGGGGAGGGACAGTGCGGGGTGGGGAGTTGGGGAGAGATAGCATGGGGAGAAATGCCAGATATAGGTGAAGGGGAGGAAGGCAGCAAATCACGCTGCCACGTATGTACCTATGCAACAATCTTACATGTTCTTCACATGTACCCCAAACCCTAAAATGCAATTAAAAAAAAAAAAACACCAAAGCAGAGGCCGCTTCCTCTGCAGCTCACTTTCCTGTGACCTCAGCAGCCATGCAGGAAAGCCGCCTGGCATCATCAGGTGCCAGGAAACCCTGAGCAGCACAGTCTGGGGCCTGGGCGAGCTGGGTGAGGAGTCCCACTGGCTGGGCACAGAAACAGCCTGAGTGAGCCTCAAATCCAGCAACCTGGAGGCACCTGTGGCCGGGAGCGGCTAGTTCAGGTCTGCAGCTGGAAGACCTGACCCGCCAGCCCCAGGCACCTTTGCCCGGCCAGGGTGGGGGTGGCGCCACTCGCTGTGTCCCAAGAGAGGAGCGCGGCTTTCATGAGGCTTGGGTGCAGACGCGCTCTGTGAGCTGTCATATGCGATGCGTTTGTCACACTATCCTCTCTCACTGTCCTCTGCAACACTGCACAACGGGAAAACCACGACCAACAGCCGGGGTGGTGCCCCGAGCTCCCCAGGCTCCGACCCTGCTGGCACCAGCGGGCACCATGCACCACACTCCTCCAGCGGGTGCCACCTATAGCTCCTGCGTGCCTGTCTCTCCCGGTTCTGCTCCTGGGTCCCTTAAGGGTCACGTCCCCACTGGGCCCTCAGCAGGGCCATCGCACAGAGCAGCCCAGGCTTCTTCCTTCAGACCGACTTAGCGGCTGAGGGACAATAGGGTCGCTAGCTCCGGGCCCCACTGCCCCTTTCAGGACTGCAGTGTAGACGATGAAACAAATGCTTACACGAAATGAGGTAAAACATCATTAAAGTGCAGCCCCTGGTAGCTGGGCCCAGGCTCCCAGGGACAAGAGCAAGCTGAGCTTTGGGGCCGCCTGAAGGATGCCTGTGGGGCTAGTTTCTTTCACCCACCCAGCTGGAGCTTCCTGCTGTCTCTGGGAGCCCAAACCACTTTCGCTAAATACCAGGACGTGCTTTAGATCCTGAAACATAGGCATGTTCCCTAAAAATGCCACCCTCTCTTCACTGCACCACCATTGGATGCCCTGTGTTACCTTAGGGGTGAGTCGGTGGGGCTGCCTAACAAACACCAGAGGCTGGGCGACTCCAGCCACTGAGGCAGGTTCCCCAAGGCTGCTGGAGTCTGAAGTCCATGGTCAAGGTGCTAGCAGGGTTGTTTCTATGAGGCCTCTCTTCTTGGCCTGGCGACAATGTCCTCCCTGTGTCCTCACGGGGCCCTCCCTCTGCATGTGTCTGTGTTCCCATCTCTTATTATGAGGACAGCAGTCACCCTGGATTAGGGCCCAGCCCTGTGACCTCATTTTACCCTAATTACCTCTTTAAAGGTACATCTCCAAATACAGACACATTAAGAAGTGCTCAGCGTTATGACTCCAGTGTATGAATTTTGGGGGAAGACACAATTCATTCTGTAACACCTTATGACCGTCCAGGCACCCCTTTGCTGTTCCCCTAGGGCCCCCTCTGCCTACCTGTAAAGTGGCACTTGGAAAGTGCTGTACATGCTACCGTGTTTGTGCCTAAGGCCTCCAATGGTACCCCCACCACCAGAACAGTAACCCCTGGTCACGTCCCAGAGGGGCCCTCGTAATAGTAATGCCTATTGTGGAAGACATTACTGCATGAAGCAGGGGGCCTGCCTGCCCTGTCTAACTGTAGGGAAAATGCCCGGTTCTTACCACCCAGGCAGCAGGCATCACATGCTGTCATTGAAGCATACAAGCAAACTTGATTATTGCAGTCTCATTCCTACAATAGAACACCACATTCCCATTGAAAAAAAAAAAAAGCTGAGAAAAACATAAGACATGTACCTCTCAACACATCTGCCTTCTTATCACCCTAGGCTCTAATAAGAGGCTCCCTGCCACTTGCCTCCTGCATTGTGCCACCTTCTCTTGGCTCCTCATACTGGAACTGACATCTAGGTAGGCTCAGCTCAAACACAACTTTCCTGGCTCTTTACCCCAGGTCAGGAGTTCCCGGGAGGGGATACTGTAATTATGTGTGGAAATGTCGCTCTCCCAAGGTTCTGCAAGCTTCTCAAGGGCAGCAACCCCCTGATCCCTCCAGTCTTCCCAGGACGTACGCAAGGCTCTATTGGAGACACTCGATGTATGTTCAGGAGTGGATAAATGAGTGAACAAAAGCTGAAGCCCAATCAGCCTTTCATTTTTGAAGTAAACTTTATACCTTCCCATTGTTAGGACTTTGTTTTCTCTATTATCTCTCCCCCAGAATTCATGCTTTCATAAATGGCTAAGAACATTTTGAGCCTTATTCAAATGTTTTCCCAGAACATAACCAGTGCCTGGCACATTTGGCCCTCCGTGCACACATTTTAGGAGTTGAAATGTTTCCTTAAATCACACCAGAATCCTCGTCTTTCCTCCCTCTCAATCACAATAAGGCACTGGCAAATCCGTCCATACATTTATTCAACACAGTGCATTGATCAAACCCTGGGGAACAGCAATGAAGATGTAGTCTTTTTTCCTCCAGCTATTTCCAGGGTTTCGGGGAGAGTGTTGCACAAACAAACTAAAATACACCTAAGTTAATATCCAGGCACTGTGGGAGAAGTCTCGAGAATTCAATGAGATGCCAGGAAGATCACGGTAGATGCTACCCAAGGCTTCAAGAACAGTGGACACTGTGCCAGGCCCTGGCGGGCCCTTAGCCAAGCCTTGGAGACAACTTGAGTGGGGTCAGGGATGCCTGCAGAGGCAGCAGATACGTGCGCTGGGCTTGCCCAGAGGGCTCAGGAATGCATCCAGGATGGTTGCAACGGGTCACGGAAGGGTGAGCCTAATGCAGCTACATGTTCAGCCATGGCCAAACCCTGGGGGTGCCTGTGTGTCCTGCTGAGAAGCCTGGGATTCCTCTCTTCAGCTCTCAGCTTCACTCGCCTGCTTCGGATTTACACACAGCATCTACAAAAACAGGTCATGGGAAGCAGTGAGGAGCTCCATGGAGTGGAGCCCCAGAAAAGAAACTGCAAAAGACGTGAGAGCTGGTGGAAGGTGAGCTGGAAAGTCATTCAATAGCTTGCCTTTTGGCCCATTTGAACCATTTGGTTCAATTTGTAAAGAGGCACTTACTGATGACTTAGGGAAAGAGTAAGAAAGGGTAGGGGACTGGGCATGAATTCCAACTCTGCCACCCACAAGCTGTGCACAACATGCTGAATCTCTCTGGGCCTCATTTCGGTCTGAAAAATAGAGATCCTCAGTCCAGCTGTGGCAATGTTGTACCCATGCCACTCTAGTGCACCTGGAGACCAGTAAACGTGCTGAATGCATGCGTACATGGGTCAACAAATAAATGGTACAAATGGTACACAGAATATACTCAGGGAATGGTGTCAAATGTCAGCTCTCGTTTTCACTGATATGCTTTCAATTTATGCACATTCCCTATAAAATGGGTAGTAAGGGAGCAACATCAGGTAGCCCCCTTCAGAAGAGTCCCACACCATTACCCTGAGTGGTAGACACAATCTTAAAATTGGAGATGGTCCCCCAAGTTCCCAGGGACCATCTCCCAGTTATTCAATCACATCCTAATGTAGGTGCTACTAGTAAGAGATTTTGCATATGTGATTAAGGTCCCATACCAGCTGACTTTAAGAGAGAGATCTTACATTTAGTGGGCCTGTTCTAACCACGTGAGGCTTTACAAGAGACAAGGCTCTTCTTCGTGAGAGGGGTTTGAAGTGTGAGAGGGATTCAGCATGAAGGCAATTCTAGGCTGCTGGCTTTGAAGATGTGCTGAGGGCAGCAAAATGCTGACGGAAGCAAGAAAACAAGAGCATCATCCCCACAGCCACAAGGATTGAACTTTGCCACAGCCACTAAGCTTGCAAGAGGACCCCAAACTCCAGATAAGACACAGCTCTGCCAACACCTCGATTGTAGCCTCACTAGGCTGTTAGCAGAGAACCGTATGCTGTGACCAGACTTCTCACCTACGGAGCTGTGAGATGTGATCTAAGGTTATGGTCATTTTTTAGGCAGCAATAGAAAACTAATGCATCCTATCCCTTCTTTTGCCAATTTTTTATTCCTATGTTTTAAAAGCACAGGAATGCTTTCAGGCTGCCATAAAATGATGATCCTGGAAGAAGACATATTTTAAAACAACGATTCTTTAACACCTTACAAGGGATGGCAGTTATAAGACGCAAGGTAATCCCCTCAAATGAGCCGTGGTCTCTCATGATGCTGTGATTATCAGTGTATTATCTTACCTTACTTTTTTCTTTTTTTTTAAATTGTACTTTAAGTTCTGGGATACATGTGCAGAATGTGCAGGTTTGTTACATATGTATACAGGTGCCAGGGTGGTTTGCTGCCCCCACCAAACTGTCATCTACATTAGATATCTTACCTTACTTTTATAATAGTGTCCAGGTTGTTTTTTGTCTTGAGAATGAAACTAATACATGCTTATAAAAAATTTAAAGTCTCAGAAAAGCAGCAATAAAAAATCAAATCATTAGTAATCCCCCACTCAGAAGCAATCCCTGTTAATATATTGACAGGAATATATTCCTTTTAAATTTGCTATACATTTATTTTAACAAAATTAAGAACATAATATACATTCTAATGCTTTTCAGATTTCCTTGACTATAGCCCAATGACATATAGATTTTGTATTACTCAGAAAAAAAGTTCTCAAAACAATTTTGTTTTAGTCCATTTCGTGTTGCTATAAAGGAATACCTGAGACTGAGTAATTTATTTGAAACAAAAAGTGTATTTGGCTCATGATTCTGTTGGCTGGAAGGTTCAAGACTGGACACCTGGAGAGGGCCTCAGCCTGCTTCCACTCATGGTGGAAGGCGAAGGGGCGCTGGTGTGCAGAGATCACATGGAAAGAGAGGAAGCAAGATAGGGCAGGTGCCAGGCTCTTTAACAAGCAGCTTTCATGGAGCAAGAACTCACCCATCTCCCACCCCAGAGATGGCATATTAATCAACTCATGGGGATCCACCCTCATGACCAAAACCCTCCAACACTGGGGACCAAGTTTCAATGTGAGGTTTGTTGAACAAACAACCCACATCCAAACATTCTAATTATGCCAAATACCCCATTACTTGCAATAAATTCTGATAGTTTCTATTTTGTTTCATTTTTTAAAAAAACAGTTTTTGTGGCTTACTAAACTGATTGCAAGACCCACTAACATGTTATTACCTGTAGTTTGAATAACATCACTATTTACTCAAGATACGATTTTCTATTTTGAATTTTCTACCTTGCGTCATTTCATGAAAACTCCCATGTCTTAATGTAATTTTAAACGTGCTTGTAATGGCTTTATGATATCAAATTTTATTGAGTTATCATATTTATTTTATTTGCCCACGTTCCTATATTTGAATACTAGGTTGCTTTATAATTAATATTTTTCTTGCCCATTAATATTTGTGTTGACACCGAGAAGTGAAATCACCAAAGTAAGTGTTTGTATAGATGTCTATCTCCCTTCTGAACAATGTTTATTCACACAAGGAGCCTGAATCAAGACTTTTCATGCCCTCCTGCCCTGGAGCCCCCTGCACTCATCTAATTAGCCAGAGAAAATAGGGCCTGGAGAGCACTGCTCTTCTCTGTACCTTGTTGGCCTGAAGGTTAGAAACCTTGGAGGAAACACTATGCCTGCAGTCTCAACCAGGCAAGACAGGAGGGTCCTTCAGCTACAGGTGCCTGAGAAGCACAGTAGTTAGCTCCATAGCTACAGAAATGTTTTCATGGCTTATGACCTGCTGGTATTGTGAGTTCTAATGAACTGTGATTTTCATTGCAGCTGAAGCAGCCTGGCATCTCTCTTCCACACACAGACTGCCTTCCCAAGCAGCCAGTATTTAACATAAGTGTCCCGCAGCGGCCAAGATGCTGATTCCAGCGCTGGCTCTCACCTGCTGCTCCCAGCCTGCCCTCCCTTCACACCGTCAGAGATAGCCTAAGGACCTCACTTTCCACCTCTCCACTCTGACTTAAATGCCCCCGTCTTAATGCCCCAAACCATTTAATGCAATACTTATAGCAGAAAATTCACTTCTCTTTGCATTATGTAAGTAGGACTACATTTCTCCTGAAATAAGCACATGCTAGGGTGTTTTCACAGGAGCCCCTGCCCGTGTTTGCCGGTTGCTAACACAAGCTTGGAAGGACGGGGGTCATCTTACATGGCAAAGGCTTTTACAGAAGTCAGACCACATGTTCTACGGTGGTCTAGGGTGCAGGATGGGTGAAGGTGAGGGCTGGGCGCTTGCCATAGGTGTTTACACACATCTGTCCTTCCAGAGAAAACTTAAGAGAATGCACTATTTCACATCTCCGTGCTTTTGGCTGTGCACCATTCTTACCTTTCTACTCTCATCCAATTTCTACTTACGCTGCAAGACCCAACCCAGTTTTCTCCAGGAAGTCTTTTCTTTGACTTCCCTGGTCTAAGCTGCAACAGCACCCTGATGTGCCTCTTGCACTGAAGTATAATTATTTCTTTACTTTTCTTGGAAATGCATCCAATAAATGTTTGAAGAATATGGTCCTTCCCTGGGAGTCGGAAAGTAGACATTAGATTTCTGGTTTTGGCACTTGTTTGCTGGGTAGCACCAAAGCTACCTCCAGCCTCTAAGATTTTGACTTATAATTTAAATCAAATAACAAATGGCACGATTACAGTAGGATGCAATGGCAACTGAAACACAGCCATGCCGTCAGGAGGAAGCATTGTTGCCCACAACATTCAGCAGTGTGTGGGTCATGTTTGCTAAACAGACTAATTTTCTTCTACCGAATCAAGTGAGAATTCTTATTTTTCATTATAATTCTCAAAAAGCAACATTTCTATCTCTTCCACTGAGATACGTTCTCAGTTGCAGGCACAGGCGGCACACCTAATTTAATTGCACGTGCTTCCCAGATACTATTTTTTGTTTGTTTGTTTTGTTTTGTTTACAAATCGTAGATTTATGGCAACCCTGTACCAAGCAAGTCTGCTGGTGCCACTTTCTCAGCAGCTTGTGCCCCCTTCATGTTTCTGTGTTACATATTTCAAACTCATAGTGGAAGGGTAGGTACTAGACTGGTAAAATAGGAGAAAGTATTGGGATTCTTGAGTTCCCAGAGCCTCTAGAAGATGGACCTGCAACACACATAGTCTGTATCTCACTCTCAAAAATTTAAGCAGACTTAACTAAATGTAATTAAACGTGTAATCCATATATGAACTAGCATAATTTCTGATTAGACCAGAGTGACCAGTCCTTTATTCTAGCTATATCACAGAAGAAAGTGTGATTCCTTCTAGGGGAAAACCATATTTTTTCTCATCTCTAGAATTTTTTAAAACATAATACCTCATCAAAAATTATAAAAGATGTAAATAATTAAAAATTACTGTAAATGTAAATAAACAAAAAAATTAAGATTCATAATCAAGAGAAAGAATAATCAATAATTAGCTGACCCACAGATGACCCAGATATTAGAATTAGCAGGCAGGGACTTTAGATGCTATTATAATAAGAAGAAAATTAGAAGAAAAGATGAAAATAGGGAATTTCAGTATGGAAATGGAATTCTAAAAAAATAGACGTTTCAGATCAGAAATGATGGGAAATTAATTAATTAAATAAATAATAATTAATTAAATTACTAAATAAAATGAGTTTAGCAAAACTAAAGACATAGAAAAAAATATTAGTTAATGAGAAGACAATATTAAATAAATTTTCCAAACTGTGGCCAAAAAGAGGAAAAATAAATAAAATAACACAGCATGAGAGGCATATAGGAGAAAGAAAAGGGAGATGTATTTGAAGAGATAACAGCTGAGAATTTCCAAAACTGTTAAAAGCACATCAACTAACTTATCATTATCCAAGCAGGATAATAAGGAAAACACACATAGGCTCTCTATAATCAAGCTGCTGAACACCAAAAATAAAAATAAAAGCTGGAAAGCAGCACTCCCCCTAATCCCCTCAGAAAGATACGGGAATAGCAATGAGAATTAACAAGTGTCTTGACAAACAGAAATGATGGAAGCCAAATAATAAAAAGACATCTTTAAAGTGTTAAAAATAAAACTGTCTAAACTAGAATTCTATATCGACTAGAAAATTATTTAAACTTGAAATTGAAATAAAGACATCTTTAGTCAAACAAAACCTAAGATCATTTGTTTGTAAGCAAAGCTTATTCTCAAATAAATAATAAAAGCTCAAGTTGAACAAAAATAATACCAGCCCAAGGCACAGTTCTACAAGAAGAAATGAGCATCAGCAAGTAAACATACACACACGTAAATATGAAGAAATTTTCTATGTTAAAGACTGTTGATGGTTAAGAACAACAAAAAAAGTACTCTGCAATTGATAACATGCAGAAGTAAAATATATAAAAATAGCACAGATGACGTGAGAGAATAAATAAAATTAATTGTTCTAAGGTTCTGAAAGAAGCTAATTCAAAGTAGTATATAATAAATTAAAGATGCATATTGTAATAACCACTAAAAAAAGTTTCAAGGACATTAGTAAATAGCCCAATAGAACACAAATGATATAATAAAAATTACTAGGCTTTAAATTGAAAGAAAAGAGGAATAAGGAAACAAGGAAATGAAGGGCAAATAGGACAGAAACTGTCAGGCAATGTACTTATTCATGTCATAAGCATATTAAATGAAAGTGAGCTAAACAATCTAATTTAAAGACATGTTTTCAGATGGGATAGATGGCAACAAATATGCTGCTTATAAAACACACAGTTTAAGTGAAAGGACAAAAGTAGTGTGGAAGGAAATGGCTGGGAAGATGTGATATGCAAATATTAGTCACAAGAAAGCTAATGTAGCCACATAAGTATCAGATGAATAAACTTCAAGACAAGCAAAAATTGGGAGATAAATAAAAGTATCTCATAATTAAACGGATCAATTTATTTGAATGATGTGACATTTCTAAATCTCTATGTTCCTTTTCTTTTTCTTTTTCTTTTTTTACATTCTTAACAATTTTTTAAATTATACTTTAAATTATAGGATACAAGTGCAGAACATGCAGGTTTATTACATAGTTATACACGTGCCATGGGGGTTTGGCACCCATCAACCCATCACCTACATTAGTGTTTCTAATCATATAGCAGCAAATAACATAAAGCAAAAATTAGTGTAACTATAGAATGAAAATATACAAAGACACATATTTTTACCCACATAGCTCAGGAATTGATAGAATAAGCAGATGATAAAAATCAGTAAATATAGAGAAAAGTTTTAAAGTGCTATTAGACAATTTAACCTCATTGACGACTACAGAACTACATCTAACTATTGCAGAATAAACATTTGTCTTAAGAACATGTGGAATATTCGGCAAAATAGACCAAATGCTTAGCTGTAATAGAAGTCTCAATATGTTTCAAAGAACTGGAATCAGAGTATGCTTTCAGGAAAAAATAGAATTAAATTTAAAGTCCATAAAAAAGACAACTAGAAAGTCTTCAGATATTTGAAAATTGAACAACACATTGTTAAATAATTTATAAGTCTAAGAAAGAATCAAACAGAAATTAGAATATATTTGGAAATTTGAAACTGAGTAGCAATGAAAGTATACATATGAAAATTTGTGAGATGCAGTTAGACCAGGGATTAAAGACAACTCTAGAGTTTTAAATAACCATATTAGAAAAAAAGAGAAATTTTTAATATTAATTATCTAGGTTTCCATCTCAAGAAACTAGAAAATAGAAAAGGCAATTAAACAAAGGCAAAGTAGACAAAAACAAATGCTATGATAAAAGAATCAGTAAATTTTTAAAAAGAGGTAAAATGGAAAAAAGATAAATGAATCTAGTTTGGTTATTAATAAAGCTTAGTAAAACCAACCAAATTTGGTCAAGACTGATAAAAATAAATAAAACACAGATTACTAATAGATAAAAAAAATTTTAAAAGAGACATTACTACAAAGCCTACAGGAATTAACAGGATAAGAGAAGAGATGGGAACTTTCAGAATATTAGAGAAGTGGGGAGGATTCTCTTCCCAATAAAACAACCATTCAACTGGGGAAAATTATTTGTGTTTAAAATAAAACCTATTTGAAGTTTGTGGAGACTCGAATGAATTAATGGAGTAACATTTACTCAAGAAAATCTACAAATACATACTAAATGTCAGTAAGAACAGCAAGTGTCAGTAGTATTGGAAGCAGAACATGCTCCCTCCCCCAGTCTCAGGTTCAGTATTATGGAAACCACTCCAGGGGTCTAATCCAGGAGAGAGTAGTCAAGAAGAAAGGTGACTGCTTTCCTCTCATCTCCCAGCCTAGAGCTATTTGTCATAATGGGAAGAGCAGGCCATTGGGGTGTCTCATCTCCTTCAGCTCTGTGATGTATAAGCTCTGTTTGGACAGGCTCAGTGGAGAAGACCAGTATTTTCCTCCACAACCAGGCCCACTCATAGGTCAGAAACTTGATTCCAGGCACAGTAGGCCAATATTCCTGGACCATGATCACAGTCACTGCCTCCTAAGTTCCCTTATCACAGGGTGACTGTTTCACGTCAGCAAGGATAAGCTGAGATGACAAGGGCCCTCCTCACCCACCTGCTAGTGCCCCACTGTAGGGAAGCTCTGTCAGGGAAGAGGACAGCTATCTTCTGCAGAGGCTTTCCCCAGGAGGAGTGGCCTGTCATGACAAAGAACGGTAGAACTCCACCTGAGGGAGTTCATTTACAGCATCTAGAATGCTTACGGTGTTGTCAAAGAAAAAAACGGAAGCCTGGAGGAAGAGCAATTAAAAGAGCAGAGTGCTCACTGTTCCATAATGCTAGTAGCAGCAAGCAAAAAAACAGTGAGAACCAGGAGACAAGAAGGCCAAGAATAACCCTTCTGGAATCACAGTCTACCCTGCTGCAGGGGAACTCCTGCGGACATGTAAGTAGGTGCAGGACTTGAAAGCATGCCTCAAGCTGCACTCAGAGGCATCACCAGTAGAGTAATTCTTACTGGCACTGGGGCCTTCAGCACAGCCTCTGACCAAACACTGAGTAAGCAATAAGCTACCCATGGGCAAGGCCTAAGGTGTCAGGCAGTGAACTCATAAACATGTCTGCCAGTCTGAAAGGCTGTGAGCATATACAAGGTTGGGCCCCATCAGGAGTAATCAGAGAGACAAAATCTAAGCTTTTGATGTTGTACTGAATATAGAGCAACAGCATAAACTCCAGGACCTGTGATTTCGGTCCCCAAGTCACACACATGTCTAATGTTAAAGGGTCAATATCTATCTTGCCAAGAAGGCTTAACCACAACCACTGACAAAAAGTGACTTAGGCTGGCCCAGGGGTGGCCCCTGGATAACCAGGTATATTAGTCAGGGTTCTCTAGAGGGACAGAACTAATAGGATAAATTAAAGGGGAGTGTATTAAGTAATATTAAATCACAAGCTCACAAGGTCCCACAATAGGCTGCCTGCAAGCAGAGGAGCAAGGGAGCTAGTCCGAGTCCCAAAGCTGAAGAACTTGGAGTCCAATGTTTGAGGGCAGGAAGCATCCAGCATGGGAGAAAGATTAAGCTGGGAGGCTAAGCCAGTCTAGCCTTTTCACATTTTTCCGTCTGCTTTTCATTAGCTGGCAGCTGATCAGATGATTCCCACTCAGATTAGATGGTACTCAAGGGTGGTATGCCTTCCCCGCCCCTCTGACTCAAATGTTGATATCCCGTGGCAACGTGCTCTCAGAGACACCAGAATCAATACTTTGCATCCTTTAGTCCAACCAAATTAATACTCAGCATTAACCATCATACCAGGCTAAAAGACAGTAAAAATACAAAATAAATAAATCTGAGCAGGGATTCAGTGGCTGCATTGTCCAGGAGAGACCGTATGGTAAGCTGCAAAGCAAGCTTCAATAAATTTCAGAGGATTGAAATCATTCAAAGTATGATTGGCAGCAATGGCATAAAACTATAAAACAAGAAAAGAAAATTTGTGAAATCCACTAATACTGGAAATTTAGCAACACTTCAAAATAACTGGTGAGTCAAAGAGAATTCACATGGGAAATTAGAAAATGTCTTGAGATTAAAAAAAGTGACAACACGACACTTAAAGGCTGTAGCTAATGCAGTGGTTAGGTGAAAACATATGGCTATAAATGCCTGTATTTTTCAAAAAGGAAAGGTCTCTAATCAATGGCATAAATATGTACAGTATATTAAATTAGAAGAGTATCATAAATTGAAAGAAAAAAGAAAATGATAAAGATTACAATAAACAAATAAAATACAGAATAGAAAAGCAATAGAAAAAAATTCAAAACCAAAAGCCATTTGAAAAAAATTAGCAAAATTGACAAATATTTGGCTACATGACCCAGAAAAGGTATAGAAAACTAAACCTACCAAAATTAGGAATGAATGAGGATGTACGTGATTACTGACTTTACAGAAGTAAAAAGTGTAACAAGAGTATACTGTGAACAGCCATTTACTACTTTGTTTTACTCAAATTACTGATGACTGAAATTGACAAATCTCTAGAAAGGTACAAACTACCAAAAATGCCTCAAAAAGAAATGGAAAATCTGAGATCTATAACAAGCAAGAGACTTAAGTAACAATTTTTATATTTCCCACAAACTAAAATAAAACCGATTTGGTTTCAATGGTAGCTTCTACTGACCATTTTTTTAAAAAAGGAATTAATACCAATTTCTCACAATGTCTTCAGAAAAAAAAATTGAAGATGAGAAGATACTTCACTCATTCTATTTGGTAGCTATCACCCTGATACCAAAACCAGACAAAGATGTTACACATACGGGAAATTACAAACCAGCCTCCCTTAAAACTACAGATACAAAAATCCTCTAGAAAATACCAGCAAATGGAATTCAGCAAGTTATATAAGGGGTTATACACTATACCCAACTGAGATTAATCCCAGGAATGCAAGGTTGTTTTACCATAAGAAAATCTATCAATTAAATGTATAAATGATCAAAAATTATAGGTTCATCTCAATAGACATAGAAGAATATTTGACAAAATCCAGTAGCCTTTCATAATTTAAAGATTTTCAAAATTAAACAACTAGGAATAGAAACTTCCTCAACCTGTAAAGGGCATAGCTAATATAAAACTCATAGCTAATATCATACTTAGTTAGAAGCCTAAGAAGGAGTACTCTTGCCACTTGAATTCAACATTGTGCTGGACAATCTAGTCAGGCAATTAGGTAAGAAAAATAAATAAACGCCATCTGCATAATCCTGTTTATGGAAAATGCTAAGGAATCTATTAAAAACTAGTTAAGCTGTAATCCTAGCACATTGGGAGGCAGAGGTGGGCAGATCACAAGGTCAGGAGTTCAAGTCCAGCCTGACCAATATGGTTAAACCCCATCTCTACTAAAAAAAAAAATACAAAAATTAGGTGGGCATGGTAGCAGTTTCCAATAGTCCCAGCTACTCAGGAGGCTGAGGCAGGAGAATCGCTTGAACTCGGGAGGTGGAGGTTGCAGTGAGCCAAGATGACACCACCGCACTCCAGCCTGGGTGACAGAGTAAGACTCAATCTCCAAAAAACAAAAAATGTCTATCAGACCACAGCGCAATCAGATTAGAACTCAGGATTAAGAAACACACTCAAATTCACACAACTACTTGGACACTGAACAACTTGCTTCTGAGTGTCAACTGGATGAACAATGAAATGAAGGCAGAAATAAAGATGTTCTTTGAAACCAATCAGAATGAAGACACAACTTACCAGAATCTCTGGGACACCTTTAAAACAGTATCGAGAGGAAAATTTATAGCAATAAATGCCCACCAGAGAAGAGAGGAAAGATCTAAAATTGACACCCTTTCATCAAAATTGAAAGAGCTAGAGGAGGAAAATCAAAAAAAGTCAAAAGCTAGCAGAAGACAAGAAATAACTAAGATCAGAGCCGAACTGAAGGAGATAGAGACACAAAAATCCCTTCAAAAAAAATCAATAAATCCAGGAGCTGTTTTTTTGAAAAGACCAACAAAATAGGCAGACCACTAGCCAGACTAATAAAGAAAGAAAACAGAGAAGAATCAAATAGATGTAATAAAAAAGATAAATGGGATATCACCACTGATCCCACAGAAATACAAACTACCATCAGAGATTACTCCAAACAGCTCTATGCACAAAACCAGTAAACCAGGAAGAAATGGATAAATTCCTGGACACCTGTACTCTACCAAGACTAAACCAGGAGGAAGCTGAAACCCTGAATAGACCAATAACAAGGGCTGAAGTAGAGGCAGCAATCAATAGTCTACCAACCAAAAAATCCCCAGATCCAGATGGGTTCACAGCCGAATTCTACCAGACATGCAACAAGGAGCTGGTTCCATTCCTTCTGAAACTAAATCAAACAATACTAAAAGAGGGAATCTTCCCTTACTTGTTTTATGAGACCAATATCATCCTGATACCAAAACCTGGCAGAGACACAACTAAAAAAGACAATTTCAGGCCAATATCCATGATGAACATTGAAGCAAAAATCTTCAATAAAATACTGGCAACCTGATTTTTCCTGGATGCTAAACAAGAGCTCAAGTGCCACGGGTATGGATGCTAGAGGCTGTCACATTGACCCTCTGCCCTCATTCGTGGAGGGCAACTGCCTCACGCAAGAAGGTAGAGGGCCCATTGAACTGTTAAGCTACTTAAGGTGTCAGCAGATGACAAAAGCTAAGAGTGCTCACTGTAACACTTCTTCTGGTGCTTTGGGGGTCATGGGCACCACCCTCTAGACACTGCTGTGGGGCCTGCGCAGAGCTTTGCTCCTGCCAGCTCTCAAAAACACTCACCCCAGCTCCTGCACCTGCTCACCTGCGTGCTCCCTCCTGGGAGGGGTGGAACCAAACAGGACTGAACCAGTGGAGTCCGCCTTTGCAGGCACTGAAGCAGTTGGCTAGTTCCTGAGCCTGTGCACTACAGTTCCCACCTGCACAGGGGTCAGGGAAACCCTGCTTCACCAGGTGGGCCTGCTGGATCATGCTCTGACCTCCACTCACCAGAATCTGGCAGCAAATCACCCAGCCCTCCTCCACTTCAGGAAGGCAATCTGGGGACAGAGCGACCCATCAGGAAAAGGTCCCCCACAGAGACATTCCAGATGGCCCTTTAAGCAGCTCTGGAAGGAGGGAGGAATGGAAGGAGAATGCAAATTTTAGCAGTTAGGAGACCACTGAAACAATGAGAAGAGTTTTCCTGGCTTCTGTGGAATGTGTTCATGTTTTGTCCTGTTTACAGCCAGCTGGCGTATACAGCATTTATCCTGTACTTAGAATGTGCTGGGGACTCAGCACATCTTGTCTCACTTGGTCTTTTAATACCCCAGAAGTAAATACTTTTTTGAGAGAGAGAGAGAGAGAGAGATTTTATTCTTTATTTGTTTGATTTTGAGGAGGGGTTCTTTTATTTTTATTTTAAAAATAAGTCTAGCAAGTGATTGCTGCCTCTAGTTTGTAGATGTGTAACTCAAAGCCAACCAGTCTGCAAACACTGACTCAAGCTTCTTTCCCTAAAGGAGGCTACAGGTGAAACAGGACGTGGGAAAGCCAGGACATGGATGGGGTAGATGCTCAGAAGCCCAGGTAAGCGAACAAGCTGGGTAGGTGTTATGGTTCCTACGTTTCTAAGTGATTCTCTCTAACATCCATGATTTCATTAGCCTGTGGATTTGTACTTTCCAAACCCCTTTTGCTATATGAATCACTCTAGTAACAACTGTCACTGCTTAGACCTTCTGCAATTTCTCTGAGTCAAGAAGATCAGCTATTATTAGCTTTGTTTTTCCAGGGGAGGAACATGAAGCTGGAGAAGTAAGTTTGTTTTCATGCAAAATCTCCTGGGTGGAGCAGCATTACCAAGGCAGGAACACAGGTCTCCTCACTCCTGGTCCCACACCTGCCTCTGGGGCCACAACTGCCGCTTCACGTCATTTGGTTTACAACCTTCAGCACGGGGCAGCAAGTAGTGAGCACAATTCCAGGCCCCTATTAGTCCCCATAATGTTCAAAATGAATGTTTTTCAAGTTTCTGACATTTTGTCTTTCATTCTCAGATTAATGGACACGTCTCGAGACTTTCTGGAAGACATCATTTTCCTCCAACTGCCTGTTCTGAGAATGGGCAGCTATCCTGACTGAGCACAGGTCACCAAGAATGTAATTTCCACGTAAGATACCAGGAGATATGTCCAGCTTCAAAGGATTTCCAATTTAACTATCAACACCTGCTAATCCTCCTAACTTCTTTGTTTCAAAACTAACACAAGCTGGCAAAGGTTTGTGTTAAAATTTGGCTTAATATTTCCATTATGACTCACTGGAAATGAGATAGACCAGCAAGGACTTTGTACCAAGCCATTGTCCATTAAAATTGTCAGTGACATCAGTGTCTTATCATATGAACACAATCACTAGGATGGGCCCTCTCAATGTAATGGCACGGGACCCTTTCCGTCTCCCTTGTAGCAAAACTATTACGTGATCTACAGTCACTGACAGCTCTATTAGTCATGTTAATGTCTTGTTAGAAATTATCTCACACACACACACACACACACACACACACACACACAGAGTGTGCCATAAACCAGTGGTCCCCAAGCTCTCTGTGCTGACTCTACCCATGTTCTTTATTCTGGAATTCAGGTTTCTGGATGACAGCTAATGCAAACTGATGCATTTATGAGATGCATTCTCTTTATTGTCTGATACATCAAGATTGTTTATTAGTAAGAAATTAACAGAGAGAAAAGGAAGAAATAGATTCATTTGCTAACTGAAATGAGAGCTGCATAAAATACGAGTTATGGGTTTGCCTGTCCTCAAGCCTCTGGTCTGCACAGTGTCATGTTTTTCCTCAAAGACATGTTCCGGTGATGCATGGTAGGGCTTTGAATTCAGTCAAGTATCAACACTGGGAAGCAAATTGGCTTTTGTCAAAAGGCAGCAAATTATCTATATATGGCTTAATATAAACCACTGAGTATCTTAATCATAGCGAAAGAATGTCTTCTGTTATGTAAGCCAGAGATAGTTCTGTGACAGGTAATTTTTGAGGGTCTTTACGTTTTTGTCTTTTTAATTGGGATGAGGAAGAAACCGCTCAAGCAGTGGCACAGTGCAGTGGGAGCCCTTGTGGAAAATCACACCTCTGATGAACGCGCCAGGCTAGCAGGCCATCTGTGAAGTCATGTTGACATTCACATGGAATGGTTTCCTGGCACTCTGTACAAATGTGATTGTGGTTTTTCTGCTTGAGGCCAACTACCTTACTGTTCTTGCTTTTCTTTGGAGCAGCTAACGTGTATAATTGCAAACTCCTTAACCACGAGGCCATTTTTAAAATCACAGATGTTAAGTCTGTTTATATCCTATATTAAAGAAAACCATGTGCCCAGTTCCCTGTCTTAATGAAGGTGCTAATGATGTTGACAAATCATGTAAACTGTCAGTAAGTGTGACTACTTACCTTACAATTAAGTGGCTAATGTCTCTTCCTCTGCTGAAGCCAAGGCGATGGTATGGCCAGATGGGATCCCTCGGGCTATGGAGAAATAATTCCTTTTTCTGGAGCATCTGAGTCCTACAGAGGCAAAGAGCATGGGTGACTGAGATCACATAGAAACTCGTCCTTTTATTAACCAAGTAAATGAGTAAGAAAGGCCCCCGGCTTCCCACCCTGAGTGAAGCGTGCCTGTTCTCTAAGGCCACGTACTTTCCCCCACCCTCTCACACAGGCTGGGTTGTCCGCATCCATGGCTGCCGTCTGAGAGGCTGTTGCTGCTGTGATGCTAGCGTCCTGGCATGCTGTTTCACCAGCCCCCTTCTTTGGGTTATAGGCCCCTCCCCATGGTCAAAACAGTGGCCTATTGACCCAGGTCTAGACACCACATTCTCCTGCACACAGTGATAGCTCCCGGATAGATATGTAATGCAGGCAGGACCAATCATAGGAATATTTTTAATGGATTGAAAATATTGGGGAAAAAATATCTGGGAAAACAGGCAGCCATCCCCCCACCCCACAATGGCTGGAAGAGACCATCTGTAAAATGAGAAAAAAGGCAGCTCAGAGCCAAGAGACAGGGAAATGCAGGGTGAGAAAAGCCGGAGAGGCCAGAGGGCATTATCTTGGGTCCCTGGATCGAGTCAGGCCTGAAGTGAAGCCTTGCTGTGGACTTCTCAGTAACAAGTCAATGTCTTCTTCCTTTGCGCATCCAAATTGGGTTTCCTTCACTTACAACTGAAAAGAGTCCTGACTAATCTGTTTCTAGTCTAAATGTGGCAAGTTTGGAGAACCCCTGGATGCCTCTGCTTTAAACAACAGGAACTGCAGCCTGTTGACAGCATGTATGACATGCAACCCCCTAACTGACCCAAATACAGAGCTCCCTTCTCCTGTGCCCACCTAAGTCTCCTCCACAATGTGGAAAGAGGAATGCAAGTAAGAAGGCAGGGAGCAAAACAGACCCAGACACAAGCAGTAGAACTGGATGACAAGCCCATCCCCCACAGGCTCACTCACACAGCAAGAGCAAAGCAATTATTCCCACTCTGGCATCGTCATTTTACAAAGGGGCATAGTTCCCTACAGGAGGCCAGCTTCTGACCAAGGGCTGGAGAAGAGTAGGAAGGGGAGGCAAAGGCGCTGAAGCCAGGAGTGTGTGCAGGATCACAAGTCAAGTCCAGGACCAAGGATGTATACGTAAGTCTCCAAAACCCAAAGCTTTGGAGGCAAAATCAAAGCCAGAAACTCAGAGATAGGGACTGAGCAATGAAGAGCACCCCAGGAATGAATGTAGTCAGCCTTGGTAACTGACAAAGCTACAGTGTCCTCTGCAGCTGGTGTTGAGAGCACTGGGGGAATGGTGCCTGGGAGGCTGAGTGTACAGGAGCAGGAATGGAGAGGCATGATGAAGACGCTACAGGCTATTGGGGCCTTTTAACAACAAAAACATTAAGCAATGCTCTTGATAGACTAAATGGAACACAGAAGCCCCTCAAGAGCACAGATGTTAGCATCTGGAAGTGGTCTTGGGTGATTTAAGAAAGAACATGATGTGGGAAAATTACTGGTCCACATTCCGGTTTCCTTTGGGAAAGCAACAATCAGTTCTCGTGAGGGCAGACAGGCTGTTCAGATGGCCACCAACTCTGTGGCACTAAAGGAGTTTTCATGGTACAATTGTGATTATACTGAGCATAAAGCTAACATGCCACAATGAAGCGCTGGCCCAGAAGAGACGGTCTCAGTCAGTCAGATCCCTGTTCATCTGCAATCAACACTCAGAGAACCACAGAAAGCTCGGGGGACTCCAGAAAGCAGAATCTGTCTACCCTTAGCATCTCTCATGGCAGGGAAGCGCACTCCTGCATTCCACCTGGAGTGTGGCCATTCGATGTGCATCTGCTCCTGCTGCGTCCCTTGCACAGGGGTTTTTGTCCGGAAACTTCACCAGAAGGACCAGCATCCCAGCAGAGCGGGCACATGGCTGTCCTGTACCACAAGAGAAGGAAGGATTGGAAATTAGAGCCTGTGGGCAAGCCACGTGCCCACACTCAGCCTCACCCACACCTGAGTGAGGCGCGAAGGGTGAGCTCCACACCAGAGAAGGAAGGTGCTGCAAGGGAGGGTCAGCGTTCTCTGGTAGCTTTCACAACTGTGGAGAAACCTCCAGCAAGTGCAAACTTGCACACTGTGGAGAAAGCAAAAAGGGTCACGGGTGGGGGAGCTGGAACGGGAGAGCTGGGCACGTAAAGAAAACATGTGGGCAGCCCTGGGCTCAATCCCCAATCCTGCCAAAACAGCAAAGTACAGTCAGAGAGGTCAAATGACCAAAATTACAACTCAGACAAGGGCCGGTTGGCTGTGGAACCGGACTCCCTCGGCTCCCAGAGCGGAGTCTTCCCCAACATCAGCTATTTTGTGATGGGAAACAGGCCCCTGGGATGGAGACTGAGAGACACTCCCAGGTGAGAGGAAGCGTGTAGGTTTTACATTCACACCAGCAGTAGACGGATCCCATTTCTCCACATCCTCATCATCGCTGTTAATTCTCTGTCCATTTGATTACTGCCGCCCTAGTGGCTGGAAGTGGCATCTCACTGTGCTTTTGATTTGCATCTCACTAATGATACGGAGCATCTTTTTATGTGCTTCTTGACCATTTACATCCCTTCTTTGTAGAGCTGTCCATTCAGACCATTTCTCCTTCTTTAAAAATTAGGTTATTTGTCTTTAATTATTCAATTATAATAGTTCTTGTTTACATATGTTGGATACAAGTCCCATATTAGACATATGATTTGAAATATTTTCTATCATTCTCTCTTTCTTGATGGAGTTCCCTGAGACAATACTGTTGTTTGTTTTGATGATATCTAGTTTACCTGTTTTTCTTTTGTTGCTTGTGCCTTTTTTGTTATATCTAAGAAACTACCTAACCCAAGATTCTGAAGATTTATGCCTATGTTTTCTTTCAAGGGTTTACAGTTTAACTCTTACATGCAGGTCTGTGATCATTTTGTGTTAAGTTTTGTGTATGGTCTGCAGTGGAGGTCCAGCTTTACTCTTCTATGGAACAAAATTCTTTGCATTTAGCCTGTTTGGATTTCACAGAGATTCTTGAATTTATACGTTTATGTTTTTCACCAAATCTCGGAAGTTCTCAGCCATTATATAATATTTTTAGCACTGCATTATATATTTTAGAGATTCTAATGACACAAATGTTTGACCTCTTCATAATGTTCTAAAGGTCTCTGGACATCTGTTTATTTTATTTGTGATTTCTTTACTCTCTGTTCTTCTGATTGGATCATTTCTGTTCCTCTGTTTTCAGCATCACTGATTTTTCCTTCTGTCATCTCCATCCAGCTGCGTCAACTCAGTAATTTTTTTAAAATTTCAGTTATCATATATTGCAATCCTAAAACTCACAATGGCTTCTGTCTTTGTAATTTCTCTTTTTCCCCAAAAAAATCCTATATTTCCACCTGTTTCCAAAATATTCATCCTTTCCTCATGGATCGCTGTTGTAACAGTGCCATTAAAGTCTCTCTAACCATCCCAACATCTGGATCATGTTGGAATGGGCCTCTATTGGTTATATTTTCCCTTGAGAATTGCTCTCTTTAACCCCCTGTGTTCTATATCACTGCAGAGAGAAAAAGAGATGAAAATCAATGAGGGTACCCCACACATACTTTGTAAAACCCTCCTTTCCTGGTCCGACTTTCCTCTCAGGGACTTGGGTGCTTGACTCTATGGTAGCACATGATGTAACTCAGACTAGCCTTGGGGCAGGGGCAGGAGAGAAAAAAACAAGGAAAAACCTCTTGAGGATTCTCTCCACACTCCTTGTGTCACATGGGTGAGGGGGCTTTTCCCTGTCCTCCTTCCTGAGACAGATTCTCTTTGAGGTTTTGCTGACGGTGCCTGCTCTGTGGTCTACAGTTTCCTGTTTTGACCTGCCCTTGGTCCAAAACTGAGTGTTTAAAAAAAAAGAAGAAGAAGAAGAAAAGAAAAGTCTGGGCCCCCATACTGGTCATTCTGCATGCTGGCATCTAAACCCTCCTCCCAGTCTGTCTGTTATTCACCGTTTTTCAGAGTCCTTGACTTTTTATATTTTGTCCAGCATGTTTTTTGTGATCACTGTAAAAATAAGCTGCAGTAGGCTTACTTCATTTTGGCCAGAAACAGACAACTCTGAGGCACTTTTAATAATATGTAATCTTCTTAATTTCTTGTTCACTTACTGACTAGCCCCTGTTCCTACTGGTAGGAGCACTTCCCTACATATGAGGCTTTTGTTCTTAATTCACTGCTGAATTCCTAGCATCCAGGAAAATATCTGCCACATAGTAAGCCCTCAATAAATATTTGTTGAATAAATGAATCTTAGTGCACAGAACTTTCTTCTGCACTTTTAGATTTTACTTAGGATACTTTTCCTAGAAGTTAAATTATTGACCAAAAGGTATAATTATCTTTTAGGTGGTATTCATGTTGTCAAATTCTTTTCTAACAAGTGAGCATGGCTGTCTCATCACAATAGAATTGAGGAGTTGGTTTTTTTACATTTTCTAATTTATAGGCGAGGATGTTATCTCATTGCTATTTTTATCTGTACCTAATTCTTTTAACTCAAACATCCCTGGATCTCCTAAGGAAATTTGTATTGCAAAGACTAAGCTACTCTGCCTAGATGTTCTGGCCCCCTGCCTTTGAAACACCCCCTGAAGGGGGATTTCCTTCCTGCAGATCCTCTCATTGGAGAAAGGAGGAGGCTGTAAAGCTAAATTGCATAACCCTTTGCAAAAATTACCCCTAGATTCCACTGCCTTCCTTCTCAATTCCTCCCATCCAAAGAGTTGCTGTCGAATCTCTTCTGAAATAATTAGAGTGACACTTTTCAACCAGAAAAATCTCATGTGCTTCCAGCTTCCAGTAATGAAGCCAGGTTATTTAAAACAACTTTCTTGCACATACACACAAAAATTCAAAATGCTGGGTCAATATGGGGGAGAAAAATCACATGAAAAAGCATTTCAAAGTTGAAAATGGGAAAACCCCCAGATCATTTTTCTAAATTAGAGCTTTTAACCAAGGAAGTAAGCCAACTGCTGGAGTTGGAAAAAAGCCTGGGCCCCATACTGGTCATACTGCATGCTGGCGTTTTGACCCTGCTCCAGTCTGTCTGCTGTTCTTCATTGTTCAGAGTCCGAATTCCCATGGGAATTTGCCATTACCAAAGGCTCGGGCTCAGTTCACCCTCAGGACATCCCCCATTTCAACATGGAAAATCTTAGAGATGACATTTTAAGTTTGTAGGCTTTATCTCATGGTGATTGCATAACAAATTTCCCCCCCCCACCCCACTCCTCGAACCCTGGGGAAGTGTTGAGAAACTGTCTTGGGAAGAGCAAAGCAGAAAAAGTAAAAGGACGTGAAAGAAGAAGTCCTAAGAAGTTCTGGCCTCACAAGTTTTCCCTCTGGAAAACTGTGGCCTGAGGCTGCCGAGGAACCACAGCTGCACCTTTGATCTGAAGTGGTCCCCACTGTGGTGTCCACAAGATATGAAAGCAGCAAAGACAATTTTTCCCTGAAAAAGGACACCTTCATCGTTGTCTTTAGAAAACCGCTGAAAACTTTGCATGACAGGCAAGCATCAGGCAGTGAGAGGATCTCTTCTCATTGAATGACAGACACCTGCAGTAGTCCTGACTGCACCCTCCACCCCGCTCTGACCTGCGGAGGCTCCACATTGGCGCAGCCCAACCAGAAGTCCAGCAAGAGGAGTCTGGTTAGTCCATTTAGGTGAGCCTCTCAGAAAAAGAAGGTGCTCAGCATATGCAGAATGTGAAAGAAACTCAGGAAACCCACCCAAGGAACTGCTGTGTCTGGTCTAAGTTACAACATAGGCTATGACCACATTTTAGAGGATTCTAGGAATTCCATCAGCAAAACCATTGGTCTATAAATATGTGTGGGGAATCCAGCAGAGTAACCTAGCATTAACAATACATGTTCATTTCCTTCATGCTGCCATGTTTTAAAATGCATCTGTCATTGGGATAAACTGCACATTAAGTCACTAGCAACATGCAGAGGGAAGGAAAGCCATGACTCTTCTCCTCCCCTCTCCTTATTCTTCTTCAAAATGAAGGAAATGCTAGTCTAGTGGCATCACGTTCCTTTGGGACCATGTTTACCAGTAAATATAATCACTGTTTTAAAAGGCATGCTGTCGCTGAGCAGGATAGCTCATACCTGCAACCACTTTGGGAAGCAAAGGTAGGAGGATCACTTAAGGGCAATGTAGTAGAACCCTATCTCTACAAAAAAAATTGTTTTTTAAACATAATAAATAAATAAATAAAGACATGCTCCATTGTGGCCTTTTCTACCATCCCTGCCACCCATCACATCAGACTGAACAGGAACTGAAGGTGCCCCATTGGCAGGTACAAGTAACTCACTCTCACTTTACTTCATTCTCAAGCATTTAGGCTGATATAAGGCTTTTTTATTGCTTCTGGCTCCAGGGTTAACTGGTTGGTAAAGTGGACATTGTGGCTGGTAGAAGCTAAACTAAGCTATGTGCTTCAGCATAGTGATCATGTATAATGACGATTTACAGACAGTAGGTTAGGAAATCATTATCATGTCCTACGTATATTCCTAAAATTTAACCAAGGGAAAGGGTATTATTAGAAGTTGCACCGTCCAGGGACCCTTGGTCAAATACTATTAACAGTTACCCAGTTACATCCCCATGCACATAAGAATTAACTCTGACATTTAAAGTTTGTTTCAATGACTTTTCTACATTCTGACATCTACCAGGAATAACCTCTGTTTAGTTGCTCTTTCATTGTATTGCAAAGGCTGTCTTTGCCTCTGGATAGAGGTCAAGATCAAGAACATTGTCTTATTCTCTGTATCCCCAAACTTGTCAGTATCTGATAAGGAACAGACTCCCATCTTTCATTAACACCCTCATGCAGCAAAATTGTATCGAGCACCTACCTGTGGACACTGTACCAGCAATAAACAAAGTGTCAAAAAATCACTGTCCCCATGAAAATTATATTGCAGTGGGAAGACATCTAACATACATGGTATATAAATGAAATATACAGTATGTCAAGAATTGAAACAAAGGGGAAAAACAGAACAAACCAGAATTATAAACAGAGTGCACCAGAGCCAGCTTACACTGGCTTGGAAAAGCCAATTGCTTTATTTTCAGGAATATTTCAAGGCAATTGTGCCATCCCCTTGGTAGCTTAAAATTGGCTACAGTGAAAGCATTTACATAGTGGGAATCGGTAAGCACCAAAAATTGGTGTGCCTATCCCCTAGCCACAAACCAGATACTGAATATTCACCAGAGCATCTGTATGCCATGGGCTGCACTGAGTCTGTTGAAGAGAGAGCTCCTGTTGTAGATAGGGTGACCAAACAAGCCAGTCCTGAAGCGGATAATTCATGTTGCATTTTGGGTCTGAAAGCAGAGCAGCCTCACTCTTTTTGGGGGGAGTCAGCCTTTGTTCCCTTAAGACCGTCACCTGATTGCATGAGGCCCACCTGTATTATGGAGGGTGATCTGTTTTACCCTAAGTCTATTGATTTAAACGTTGATCACATCTAAAATATACCTTCACAGAAACATCTAAAACAATGCTTCACCAAATATCTGGGTACCATGGCCCTGCCAAGTTAACACATCAAATTAAGCACCATGGGGAGCATTTGAACAATGGCCGAAGTAGAGCAAGCCAAGGGAGCTGGATAACATGGCTACCAGAATGAAGGGAATTCCAGGCAGGGGACCCAGCAAGAACAAATGCCATGGGGCTGCGTGGAGTGTGCAAAGGACAGCAGTGGAAAGTGAGGCCCGAGAAGTCACCAGGGCCAGATGGCATTGCCTTGCAGGGCACCACACACACTGACTTTCATTTTCAAGTGAGACACCATTGTCAGAGGGCTGAGCAAGTGGGAACATGATTTGATTTACACTTCAACAGGCTCATTCTGGCAGGTGTGTTAAGAATAGACCTAAGTGGACAGGGATGGAAGATATGGACCCAGTAGGACATTACTGCAGTAACCCAGAACCCAGGAGAAGGTAGCAGTGGGTGGAGCAGCGTGGTCTAATTAGAAGTGGTGAGTAGGTGGTCCTTCCATTTGTTTTTATGATAGAACCTACAGGATTGGCTGAGAAATCAGATAACTGCAGATTTCCTTAAGCAACTAAAAGGACTGAATTGAAATTGTAGTGAAGGGTAGATCAGAAAGACATGTGACATTCCACAGGTCTGTTAGCTGCCCTGTTAGCACATGCCCTCCGCCTGAGATTTACCTTGGCCACACACACATGGTCCTCCCTCTCAAGTTCTCCAGGAGACTCCTACCTGAAACAGCAGCCTACAAACTCTGAGCGCCTCTTTGTTTGCAGCAACAGAGTGACAAGACTCCTTTGTCACGGCTCCTGGGCACTCGTGGTTAGCTTCCCATTTCTGTCTCTAAAGCTTTTGCTCTGCCTGGAGTGGCCCAGCCCTCTTAGACTTGGAAGCATAGTTTGTTGTGCTGACTTTATGAAAATCATGCTTCAGCTGCCAAGTTTCAATTTGGTCTGGGGCCTGGGAAAGTATGCAAGGATGAACCCATGGGCGTGGAGTTCTAAGCCAGGATTTGCAGTGACTCTCAAGTCCTGGAATGACTGCCAAGGGTTGGGTGACAACGCGCCTAGGGGTCTCTCCCCTAAAGAACAGAAGTCAAAAAATCCCAAATGAAAAAGAGGTGTGTGGACAGAAGGTTCTTGTCCACGTGGAGAAAATATGAGAAGACAAACAAACCTCTTGTGGAGAAGCAAGCTGTGAGGCTGCGTTTGCAGGTGTGGCTGTGTGTCCTCAGCAGCCATCCCTCTCTTACACTGGCTTCTAACCTTGGAAGGAAAGGGAGAGATTGACATGCAGCTGGAGTCTGGATTTTATACCTTCATCCCGTGTCTCAATTAATCAAAGATTTTCCATATAACTTAACTGGCAGTGCTCCACACCACTTCATGTCATAAAATATGAGCTGATTAATCCCCTTCTAATTTGCATGATAATTAAAATTCTAACTTCTAATCCTGTTCATTGTCCTCCCACAAGGAGTCTGCTCCGGCTTTCCCAATGCATCCCGAGACCGTCCTCTGCCCACAAGATGGCTTTGTTGCCTTTACGGTACCACGTTCCCCTGTTCATCAACGCCCAGAGATAAATGTGTGCTTATCGCTCCAGCTCCTCCTGACACAAGCCTGCAAGGAGCCGAGCCTGTGCTCATAAATCAAACCCTGAAAGTCACTGGGTATTTTATCAGGATGTCGGGCCAGCTCTGTGAATGTCCCTTCCTCTTAATGAACAATTAACTTGCTAAATGCAATGAGGCCCAAATACATCTGAGCTACTCAGGCCATGGTTGAACATGTCCTAGATGAACCAGGATGTGACTTCCACACCTGCATGCAACAAGGAAGGTCCAGTGCAATCTGCTGCGTTCATGATGAGCTTCTAAAGGACAAAGAAGTCTGTCCAGACCTACCTCAGAGCACAAAAAGAGACAGAGGAAAGGAATTAACAGGAGCCAGCCTCTCTGCAAAACACTATAGTGCAGGGCTGATTTTACTGCAGAATTGCTTAGTAAATTCACAAATTATATATTCTATGAGAGGGATTATACCTCTTTTGTATTTGAGGAAACTGAGGCACAGTGAGATTAAGTGAAACACAGTTCACATAGATCATACTTGACAAGATTTGAAATCAATTCTATATGACATCAAAGGTCTTAAACCAGTGCACTTTCCATCTGTGTATAAAATAATTCCTTAATTTATAGAGCAACTAGTGTGAGCCAGGAGCTACACACAATTCAGGAGCTACACACACACACATACACACACACACACACACACACACAGTATTTCTTATATGTATATATAAGAAATACGTCTACTATATATAAAAATATATATTAATATATATTATCATGATCACCATTTTGTAGATTAAATACATATATATTTCTTATATATATAGTATTCAAGAGCCTTATATATAGTATTTCTAATATATATAGTATTTATATATATATAGCATTTCTAATCTTTACCATAATCATCAGACTTTGCCCCTCCATAACCAAGCCATCATCAAATCATCAAACTTTGGTTTCTAAATAGGCTTTATTTTAAGTCTAGATCCTTAAGAATGGTCAATTCTACAGAATGTTCAAATTAAATCAAGTTAAGAAGTTTTCCTACTACAGATTTGTTAGAACCTTTACTCTGCCATGGACATTATAAAGCCTCATTGTGAAACATCACACAATTTATCAACGTCTGTGGCATCAGAACCCTTTATCGGGCTCACTAGACACTAGTGTTCCAGAGGACACATGCTGGGATGTGTCTCTCCAGCTTATTCCATCAACTCTCTACCAATGTCCCCTCTACAGCTAAGATCATGCCTTCCTTTCCCTAGACTGCCAGTGTAGCCAGCTGAGTGACCTCCCTTCCTCTGGGAAGCCACACCCATTATTCCCTGGAGAGACACTACAGCATTCCTGGGTTCGATGATGCTTATTCCCACCCAAGCTCTGATATTCAACAACTGGGAGAGTTTTAGCAAGTTACTTAACCTCACTGTGCTTGATTTCCTCATACTGAGTGTTTTCTGTACATAAGTGATAAGCTAAGTGCTCTATTTTTTCTCACCTAATTTTCTCAACAATTTGTGGAAAATATTATTTGTCATAAACACCATTTTGTAGATTAAAAAACCCAGAGGTAAAATAATGTGCACAGCACTGTACAGACAGTGGGTGTTGGAGCCAGCTAATGCCTGCCTTGGAGAGCTATCATGGAGCTGAATAACTTCCTAATATGAATCTCTAAGCTCACTTATTTATACACAGAAAATACATAACACATTCATGTTAACTAAGAATGTTATTACAGATACCATATATGACCTTCACTTCTGCTGAAGGAGTAGAAGGGATCTGATTTATATTCCCACTTCCCACCTGCAACAAGAAACAGACAAAATATAGTAAACGTTGGTTTTCAAACCACTGAGTATCAAACAATGAAGGACACCCATCTCTCAGAGATAGAAACAAACTAGGTGAGCCCTGTGAATCCCCAACTGATGGCTTGAGAGAATCTTCAGTTGAGGACTGACCCAGGCAGACCTTGCTGATCTCCCTAAGTTGACAAGATCGAACTGAGAGTCCATGGAGATAAAAGCAGTTGGTTTGTAATGCAGTATACAAAGGAGTGGAGCATCCACAGGCAGAAGCTTAGAGATCTGCAGAGGCTCCTCTTCACGATTCACTCATCAGAGTAATACTGAGCACTTCATGTATAGAAACTACCTCAGGGTGTGGGGGAACATCTGAAAGTATAATAGAAGAGAATCTAGGTCTCATGTGTCTGTTAATAGTATCTATTCCTACTGGCTCCAGTAAGTGGAAAAACTCATAATTTGTGGCTCATTGGGTAGACTACTCGAGAAAGCCTTGCCTTCGTAGTAAGAAATAATAAGCAACAGATGGTGTATAGCCCCTGACATACCTAACAAGTTGTAAAATTAAGTCCTGAAACAGGCAAACCATTTCTAAGAAATTGCTTTCCAATAATATTTTTTAAATAGTCACATCAGGCACCCAACAAAACAAAATATACAATGTCTGTCATCTAAACAAAGATTTCCAGGCATACAAAGAAGCAAGAAAACATCACCCATAATGAAGAGAATAATTGATCAAACAAACTGCACCAGAACTGGCACAAATAGAACTTCCAGGCAAGGACACTTACATAGCTATCATTATTTAAAATAGTAAGTAGGAATATGGAGAATACAAAAAAAAAAAACAAATTAAAATTTAGAAATGAAAGCAAAAATGTGTGGGATAATAAATATATTAAATGGGATTAAGGGATGATTAGATAGTGTAGAAAAATATTACCGAACTTTAAAACACAGTTATAGAAATGATCTAAAATGAAACACATAGAGAACGAACATTTAAAGGAGCACTTGCAAAATGTGAGACTACTTCAAGCAAACTAGTATGCATTTGAATGGAGTCCCTGATGAGGGGGTGGCAGAGAAAAAAATATTTAAAATAATAGTTGTTTCTAAATTTCCAAATCTATTTAAAAATATAAATATACAAATCTAAGAAATTCAATAAACTCCAAACATAAGAAACATGAAAATAATACATCAAGGCTCACCATAGTCAAATTGTGCAAATCCAGTATTAAACAAAGATCTTAAAGCAGACAGAGGAGAAAAAAATCCACATTATAAATAAAGGAGCAAATCTAAGGATAACAGCTGATTTTTCACTGGGAGCAATATAAGCAAAAAGAGCATGAAACAACATCTTTAAAGTACTGAAAAACTCTGTTGAACTACAATTCTACACCCAGAAAAAATGTTAAAAATGAAGTGAAAATTAAGACTAATTTAAATAATTTATCATATTACAAGAAATGTTGAAGGAATTCCTCTAGGCAAAAGGAGAATGATACCATAGGGAGGTAGAGAAGGAGATGGAGAGGGGGATGTAAATCTAAAAGAAAAAAATGATATATAAGAGAATTGGTAACTACCTGGGTGAAAACATAAAATATTCTTCTTCTTTAAATCTCTTTAAAATTAATTGGTTATATGAATTAACATAATAACAATTGGCTTCGGGTGTATAACATATGCATAAGGATAGTATGAGTAATATCATAAAGGCAGAGGTAAGAGAAATGGAAATATATTACTGTAATTTATTTCATTAAACATGAAGTGTATAATATTTAAGTCAAAAGTTATAAGATAAAGATGTATATTATTATTCATTTATTGCATTTACTGTTATCATAGCATTAAAGAACTATTATGCTATTATGTCCCACTTTATTATATACTATTATTATATGGTACGATTATTTTTATTTATCATATCATTACAACATGTAAGACAAAGGTAAGTATGTGAAGGTATGCTCTGTTCAGTTAAAAATATATAAAACAAATAAAACAATCAATTCAATAATAAAATGAAGACTTAATAAACCAGCAAACAAAATAAAATAAAAAATAATGCTCAATTAACTTTTAAAGTAGGCAAAAAAGAAGAAACATGAAGAAAGGAAAAGATAGGATAAATAAAAACTAAACAGAAAGATGAGAGACAAAATTTAATCATATCACTAATTGTATAAAATGTAAATTGTTCAAATAATCCAAGTTAGAAGTAGAAACTGTCAGACTGGATTGCAAAGCTGAGTAGCTGATTACAAAAAACACACTTTAAATATAAATACACAAGTAGGTTAAAGGTAAAAGCAAAACCAAAATCAAAACTTGAGTAGCTCTTTTAGTATTATATAGAGTGGATTCCATGGCAAAGTGTAGCTGAAGATAATTTCATAGTGATAAAATAGCCAATCAAAGTGTATCATAAATCTAAATAGTTATGTACCTAAAACTACGAATTCAAAATACATAAAGTAAAACTGTATAAAATTACAAAAGGAAATAGAAACATACATAATTATAGTTGAACGTTTTGGGCTTGGCACAGTGGCTCACGCCTCTAATCCTAGCACGTGTGGGAGGGTCAGGCAGGCAGATCACAAAATCAAGAGATCAAGACCATCCTGGCCAATATGGTGAAACCCCCGTCTCTACTAAAAATACAAAAATTAGCTGGGCATGGTGGCACATGCCTGTAATCCCAGCTACTTGGGAGGCTGAGGCGGGAAAATTGCTTGAATCCGAGAGACAGAGGTTGCAATGAGCTGAGATCACACCACTGCATTCCAGCCTGGTGACAGAGTGAGACTCCATCTCAAAAAAAAAAAAAAAAAAAAGAGAGAAAGAAAGAAAGTTAATACCTTTCTTTCAGAGATTAATAGAAAAATAGATAATGAATATACAGTACATATGAATAACATTATAAAGCAACTTGATCTAATTGACTTTAGAGAACATGCCACCTAACCAGACCAGAATACACATTCTTTACAAGGGGGGAAAGTTGTGAAGAAACAATACCCTGGTCATAAAAAAAACTTTTAGTAAACTTAAAAGGATTTAAGTCATATAAAATATGTTTTCTGACCATAGTGGAATTGAATTTGACATCAATTACAGCAAGATATCTGGATTATCCCCCAAATAATTGCAAACTTAACAGCAAATTTCTCAGTAACTCATGGCTTAAAAAAGAAATTTTAAAAATTAGAAAAGTATTTTGACATAAACATAAATAAATATACAAATAGAATTGTCACTAAGGCAAATTTATAGTGCTAAATGTCTATATTAGAAATTATGAAAGGTCTCAAATTAATGGTTTCAGTGTTCAGTTTTGAAACTAGCAAAAAAAAAGAGAAAATACACAAACTAAGCAGTAAAAACTAAAATACTAAATATCAGAGAAAATCAATTAAATAATGAAACAGGAAGCGATGGGAAAAAATCAATAAAACTAAAAGCTGATTAAGATCAATGAAGTTGACAAACCTATCTCTATCTTCTGATCAGGAAAAAAAAGACAAAACCAATTGCTAATATCGGGAATCAAAGAAGTGTCAAAACTACAGATTCTGCAGATAATATAAGGATAGTAAGGGGATATTATAAAACACAATGTTTGTAGTTTTAACAATGTACATGAGCTATGGTATAAGAACATAATATATTCAGGGATAAATATGACAGAAGAACTAAAGGAAGTAAAGGCATGAATGCCGAATACTACAAAATATTTCTGGAAGATGTTAAAGAAGACCAAAAGTATAGACAGACACACTGTGGTCATGGGTTGGATGGCTCAGTGTTGCTAAGACACCAATTCTCTTCAATTTGTTTTGTAAATTCAATGCAATCCAGGTTGTAATCCCAGTAGACCTGTTTTGTATAAACAACAAACTGATTGTTTGTGTGTTTGTTTCCTGAGACAGGATCTCCCACTATTGCCCAGGCTGGAGTGCAGTGGCACTATATCAGCTCATTGCAACCTCAAACTTCTAGACTCAAGCTATCCTCTAGCCTCAGCCTCCGAAGTAGCTGGGATCACAGGCATGTGCTACCATGCCCAGCTAGGATTAACTTATTTTTTGTAACGGCAAGGTCTCACTGCGTTGCCCAGGCTGGTCTCGAACTCCTGGGATCAAGTGATCCTCTCATCCCAGCCTCCCAAAGTTCTGGGATAACAAGCATGAGCCACCAGCTAAGAAAACTTTGAAGAAGAAAGACATTGTAGAAATGACACTATCAATATAAAGATTTATTACTGAGCTACAGTAATTGTAATTAAAATGGCAGGCTATTGGCATTTGGGTACTACAAAGACAGGGAAATACCAAACTCTAATATCAAAAACACATAAGGAACTCAAACAACTTAATAGAAAAATGACAAAAAAACCAATTTAAAAATGGGCAAAGGACTTGAATAGACATTTCTCAAAGGAAGACATACAAACAAGCAACAGATATATGAAAAAAAGTTCAACGTCAATAATTATCAGAAAAACACAAACTAAAACCTCAATGAAATATCGTATCTGTTAGAATGGCTATTATCAAAAAAAGAAAGATAATAAGTGTTGGGGAGGACATGGAGAAAAGGGTACCCTTGTACAGCTGACCCTTGAAAAACATGGGTTTGAACTCTATGAGTCCACTAATAGTGGATTTTTCTCAACCCATTGTGAATTGAAAGTGAAGTATTTGTGGTATAGGAAACCCGTATATTTGGAGGGTCAACTCTTCAAACTGATGAACAACTGTATAGCTATCATGAAAAACTGTATGGAAGTTCCTCCATACATACAATCCAGCGATCCCACCTCTAGATATGTATCCTAAAGCCTTGAAATCAATATATCAAAATGATCTCTGTGCTCTCGTGCTCATTGTGATATGATTTACAACAGCCAAGTTATTTAATCAACTATCAATCGATGAGTGGATTTTTTTTAAATGTGATGTATGTATACAATGGAATACCATTTGGCCTTTTTTTCCCAGAGATGGGGTCTCATTCTGTCACCCAGTCTGGACAGTGCAATGGCAGAATCATAGCTCACAGCAGCCTTGACCTCCTGAGCTCAAATGGTCCTCCAGCCTCAGCCTCCTAAGTAGCTATAACTATAGGCACATGCGACCACACCCAGTTAAGTTTTTAAAGCATTTTTTTATAAAGACAAAGCTTTGCTATGTTGCCCAGGGTGGTCTCAAACTCCTGATCTCAAGCAACTCTCCCACCTTGGCCTCCAAAGGTGCTGGGTTTGCAGGCATGAGCCACTGCACCTGGCCTATTAGGCCTTAAGAAATAAGAAGATTTTGTCATTTGCGACATGGATAACCCTGGAGGACATTATACTAAGTGAAATAAGTCAGGCAAAAAAGACAAGTACCACATGTTCTTACTTATGTGTGAAATCTGAAACAGTCGAACTCACAGAAGCAGAGGGTAGTTACCAGAGGCTTGGGGAAGAGGGAAATGTGGAGATGTTGTAAAAGGGTGCAAAGTTGCAGTTAGAGAGAAATAGTAAATATTTAAGGTGATAGACATGTTAATTAGCTTAATTCCATTACTCTACCCTGTATACATATATCATAACATTACTGTGTACTCCATAATTATAATTATAATCTGTCAGCTTTTTAATTTACAAAGAAAAAAGAGAAAAAGAAACTGCTTTTCCTACTCTCATACATCTATTGACACCAGATGTGTAGATTTTTCCCTACACACAAAGTTCTTCAGTGGACACCAGCTGAGTGTCCTCACATTCAATTTAATCTGGAAGCTACCTACCTAGAGATAGTTAGATCCCACAGGTTGAGGGTTCAGTCCCACAAGACCGCTCCTCATTTCAGATGCCAATTGAAAGCTCCAGCTGTGACTGTGCTTCTGGTCAACTAGCTATCAATCGGGATTCCCACGAACCCCTCCTGGGGTTCACCTAATTTGCTGGAGTGGCTCACAGAACTCAGAAACACTTCACTTACATTTCCCTATTTATTATAAAGGATATCACAAAGGATGCAGATTGCAGCCAGATGCAAGAGATGCACAGGTGAGGTGTGAGAGAAGGGATGCAGAACTTCCATGCTGCTTCTAGGCCTGCCACCCCACAGCAGCGATTGGGAAGCTCTCCAAACTCTGTCCTTTTGGGTTTTTATGGAGACTTTATGACCCAGGCATGATTGGTCCATTGGTGATCATCATTGTACATTGGTGATCAACTCAAATTTCAGCCCATCTCCTTTCCCTAGAGGTCAGCGGGTAAGACTAAAAGTTTCAACCCTCCGATTACATGGTTAGTTTCTTGGACAGCTAGCCTTCATCCTGAGCCCACCAATGATACAGGCAGGCTTGTTAGTTTCCTATTCTTATGTGATTTAAAGAAAAAGAACAAAAGCTCCTTACTCAAGCTGTAGCTTACCTAACTTCCAGCCAATCAGCAACAAAAGATCCAAGAAGCTGTTAGCCACAGGTTCCTGCTTTAGGGGGCTAGGGACTTTCCTGAGGCCCCACATATGCAGTTACACTTAAACTTCAACTTATAGTTACTCATTCCTCATTTTAATGCTAAAAAATCACATCCAGGTGTGGAGATAGAAAACGCTAGTGCTACATGCAATGTATAAAGAAGCATATTGAGCCACTGAGCAAGCACTAAAAACAAAACAAAACAAACAAAAAACCTTACACATGCCCTAATGAAACACTTCCATATAGGAAAACCCTACAAAGCTAACACACATACTACCTTCATGGAGCAACCCACCCTTCTCCTTTTGTGATGATGGCTCCCTTGTGCACAAGCCAAAAAAAGTTTCTCTTTGCAGCTACATCTGATGATTGCTCTTGATTTCTAACCTGGGAGATTACAAAAACCCAGAGTGCAGGTAACACCAAGAGTGATCTCATTACAACAAAGGATGCTCCTATTACCCAGGAAATCCTAAGGGATTTAAGAGCAGTGTGTCAGATGCTACTTTCACTCAGGAAATCACAAAGTTTTTGAGTCTGTGTAAGAAACTGGAGTTAAAGGTCAAATGTGAAAACAAAAAGGTTTTTTTAGCACCCCATCTACCAGGATTTGGGGAGCTCTGTGCCAGGAAGTGGGTGGCAAAGACAAAGTATATGTTTGTATTATATAACAGTATCACAGATACACTAGTAGATCAATGGAAAAGAATAGAATCCAGAAATAGATCCACATACATGTGAGCAACTTATTTTTGACAAGGAAATTTAGTAGAGAAACTGATAGACTTTTCAACAAATGATGGTGGAACAGCTAGGCATTCATATGCAAAAAAAATTTATCCATACCATTCACTGTATACAAGAAAAAAAACTCAGAATGAGTTATAAACCTAAATTTAAAGCCTACAATTATAAAACATCCAGGAGAAACATAAAAGAAACTTTTTGAAAAATTTTAAGCTAGGCAAATGTTTCTCAGATACATCAAAATATATTCCATAAAATAACATTCATTAATATATGTTATCAAAATAGGAAATTTTTGCTCTTTAAAATGCCATTATGAAAATGAAAAGGCAATCAAAGACTGGGGCAAATATTTTCAAAGTATATCATTCAGAATATACAAAGAACTCTCAATACTCACCAATAAAGAAAAAAACAACTCAATTTTTTAAATTGACAAAAACATTAACAGACAATTCACCAAAGAAGGTATCAAACTGGTTAATAAGCACATGAAAACATGTTCACCTAAGAGGTCATCAGGAAAACGCAAATGAAAACTACAGTGTGATACCACTATACGTCTATCACAATGACTAAAATGAAAAGGATATGGAACAATTAAAAAGATTTTATGTCATGCCAAGTGAGATTTATTCTTGGAAAGCAAAGACAGTTCAACATGTGAAAGTAAGTCAATGTGATACAACACATTAACAGAATGAAGGGGAAGAAACACATGGTCATCTCAATTGATGCAGAAAAAGCATTTGACAATATTCAACACCCTGTCATGATAAAAAAAAAAAACACTTAAATAACTTAAATACAAGACAACTTATATATACAACATAATAAAGCCATATATTAAAAACCCGCAGCTAACACCATACTCAGTGGTGAAAGACTGAAAGCTTTTCCCAAAAAACTCAGAAGTTAAACAAAGACGTTCAACCTTTGTCACTTCTATTTAACATGGGAGTTGTCGTTAAAACCAGACCAACTGGAGAAGGAAAAGCGATGAAAGGCCTTCAAATTGGAAAGGAATAAATAAATAATCTCTGTTCTTAAATGGCATTATCTTACATGGAGACAACCCTATATATTCCACTAAAAAATAAGCTATTAGAAATAATAAATTCAGCAAAGCTATAGGATACAAAATCAACACTAAAATTTGTTGTATTTCTATGTATTAACAATGAATAATCTAAAAATAAAATTAAGAAAATAATTTCTATAATAGCATCAAAAATAATAAAATACTGAGTACTACAAAAATCTACAAAGAAATTAAAGACAGAACTAAAGGAAAAAAAATCTGTGTTTATGAATTAGAAGACATAATATTATTATTGTGTCAATGCTAGCCAACGTGATCTACAGATTCAGTGTAATCTCTATCAAAATTCTAGTGACATTTCCTTACAGAAACAGAAAAATCCACCCTAAAATGTATATGAAATCTCAAGGGGCCCCAAGTAACTAAATAACCTTGAAAAAGAAGAACGAAGTTGGGAGTTACACACTTCTTGGTTTCAAAACTGACTGCAAAACTACGGTAATCAAAATAGTGTGATACTAGCATAAAGACAGACAAATAGAATAGAGATCCCAGAAATAAACCCTTGCATGTATTCAATATTTCAAATAATTTTCTACCAAGACCATTCATTTCACGGGGGAAAGTACAGTCTTTTCAACAAATGGTGCTGAGAAAACCGAATAATCCACATGGACAAAAATGAAGGTGGACACTTACTTTATACCACATATGAAATTTAACTAAAATTAGAAGAACCAAATGTAATAGTTAAACAGGGAAAGTCCAATTTGGCAATGATTTCATAGCTACATGTTGTTGCACAGGCAACAAAACCAATAAATAAATCGGATCTCATCAAAATTTAAAATATTTGTACGTAAAAGGACACTATCTACAAAATGAAAAAGCAACCCACAGATGGAAGAAAATATTTGCAGATTGTGTATCTGATAGGGCATGAATATTCAAAATATACAAAGAATTCCTAAAATTTAATGACAACACAAAAATAAACAATTCATAAATGAGCAATGACTTGAATAAACATTTCTCCAAAGAAGATATACAAATGGCCAATAAGCACATGAACAGATGTTCCTCCTCACTGGCCATTTAAGAAATGCAAATCAGAACCACAAGGAGATACCACTTTGCACCATTAGGATGCCCATGAAGATAAAAAGAAAAGAAAAGAAACTGAAAATAACAAGCATTAGTGAGAATGCGGAGAAATGGGAAGTCTTGTGTATTGCTGGTGAAAATGTAAAATGGTGCAGCCACTGTGGAAAGCAGTTTCGAAGTGCCTCCAAAAGTGAAACATAGAATTACCGTGTGATCCAGCAATTCCATTTCTTGGCATAAGCCCAAAAGAATTTAAATTAGGGCCAGACACGGTGGCTCAAGTCTGTAATCCCAGCACTTTGGGAGGCCGAGGAGGGTGAATCACAAGGTCAGGAGATCGAGACCATCCAGATCAACATGGTGAAACCCCCACTCTACTAAAAATACAAAAAATTAGCTGGGCATGGTGGTGCATGCCTGTAATCCCAGCTACTCAGGAGGCCGAGGCAGGAGAATTGCCTGAACCCAGGAGGCGGAGGTTGCAGTGAGCGGAGATCGCGCCATTGCACTCCAGCCTGGGTAACAAGAGCAAAACTCCGTCTCAAAAAAAAAGAAAAAAAAAAGAATTTAAAATAGGACCTCAAACAGATATGTGGGCACCAGTGTTCACATTAGCATTATTTACAGTAGCCAAAAGATGATAACAACCCAAATATCTATAGACAGATGAATGGACAAATAAAATGTGGTGTATACAGACAATAGAATATCATTTACCTTTTAGAAAGGAAGGAAATTCTGACACGTGACAGCCTGGATGAATCCTGGATTCATAGACAGACAAATAGAATGTCTTTATGCCAGTATCACACTTGTGAAAGCTTGGATGAAGACATTATGCTAAGTGAAATAAGCCAGTGGCAAAAAGATAAATACTGTATGATTCTACCTGAATGAAGTCCCTATTATGAAGTAGCGAAAGTCTTAGAAACAGAAAGTAGAAATGTAGTTGCCAGGGGCCAGGAAGAGGGAGAAATGGGGAGTTACTATTTAATACTTAGAGAATTTCAGTTTGGGAAGATGAAAAAGCTCTGGGTAACAATATAACAATAGGATTTTTAAAAATTATAAAACATGGAGCAATTCCCTTAACACTTTTATAAAAGGCTACAACCACTTCCAGAAAAAGTTTGTCAGTTTCTTAAATAGCCATATGCCTACTATATGATCCAGCTATTCCAGCCATAGAAAAGAAGGATATATCTTTATGCACATATTGTCATGGATGTTTTATTTGTAATAGCCAAAACTTGGAAACAACTCAAATGCTTATGAATAGGTGATTGGATAAAGAAACTGAGCTGTATTCATATAGTGAAATATCACTTGGCTATAAAAAGGAATGAATAGTGATACATGCAACAGCTTGAATGAATCTCAAAGTAATTATTCTGAGTTAAAGAAGCCAGATGAAAAGAGAGTGCATGTTATCATATTCCTGTTATGTAAAAGTGTAAAAGAATGCAAACTAATCGATAGTGACAGAAAAACGATCAGTGATTGCCTAGGGAGAGGGATGCATGGAGAGATGGAAGGGATTGCTGAGATTCACAGGGGAACTTGTGGTGGGGCGGGTATTAGATGTTTGTATTCTCTTGAGTGGAATGAAGGTTTCACTGGTGCATGCATAGGTCAAAACAAATCAAATTGTACACTTTACATATGTTCAGTTTATTGCATGTCAATTACATTCCCAGTAGAACTGTACCTCAAAAGCATAAGCAACAAAAACAAAAATAGACAAATGGGACTTATTAAACTAAAAATCTTCTGCAAGCAAAAAAAAAAAAAAAAACCATCGGAAAAAGTAAACACACAACCAGCAGAAAGGGAGGAAGTATTTGCAAACTATCCAACAGGGGACTGATATCCAGAATTTATAAGGAATTCAAACAACTCTATAGAAAATAAAATAACCCCATCCAAAAATGGGCAAAGGACATGAATAGACATTTTTCAAATGAAGATATACAGGCAGCCAACAAGCACGTGAAAAGAGTTCAGCATCACTAATGATAGAAACTAGGCAAATTAAAGCCACAATGAGATATCATCTTACACCAGTCAAAATGACTATTATTAAAAAGACAAAAAATCATAGATGTTGTCAAGGATGCAGAGAAAAGGGAACAATTATATATTGTTGGTAGAAATGTAAATAAGTACAGGCTCTTTGGAAAACAGTATGAGGATTTCTTAAAAAACTAAAAATAAAACTACCATTTGACCCAGCAATCCCATTAGTGGGTATCCACCTAAAAGAAAAGAAATCATTATACCAAAAAGACACTTGTACTAATATGTTTATTGCAGCTCTATTAATAACAAAGATATGCAATCAATCTAAGTGTCCATCAATGGATGATTAGATAAAGACAGTGTGACACATGGACACCATGGGATACTATTCAGCCATAAAAGAATGAAATCATGTCATGCAGCAACCCAAGTGGAGCTAGAGGCCATTATCTTAAGTGAAATAACTTGGAAACAGAAAAACAAACATCACTTGTAAGTGAGAGCTAGGCCAGGCGTGGGGCTCACACCTATAATTCCAGGACTTCGGGAGGCTGAGGAGGGTGGATCACCTGAGGTCAAGAGTTCGCACCAGCCTAACATGATAAAACACTGTCTCTACTAAATACAAAAAAAATTAGCCAGGTCACATGCCTGTAATCCGAGCTACCTGGGAGACTGAGAGAGGAGAATCACTTGTACCTGGGATGTGGAGGTTGCAGTGAGCCAAAATCGCCATTGCATTCCAGCCTGGGCTACAAGAGAGAAACTCCATCTCAAAATAATAGTAATAATAATAAATGGGAGTTAAATAACGTGTACACTATTTGGACTTAGAGCATGGCATAGTAAACACTGGAGGCTGGAAAGGTGAGGGAGATAAGTAATTACTGAGTGGGTACCTGTTCAGGTGACAGTTACATTGAGAGCCCAGACTTCACCATAACACAATGCATCCATGTAACAAAACTGCATTTGCACCCCTTAAACTTATGCAAATAAAAAGCAGTGCTATGAGACCCAAGCTCTTATTTTCCTCACACTGGCTCCTGGGCTGCTCCTCCGCCCTCCAGGCATGGTTTCGCTTAAGCTCTTTGCCGCTATCCGGCTGCTTTTGCTCCATCAGATATTTACTCAAATTGCACCTTCTCAGTGAGCCGTCCTGTGAGTTTTCCGTTCCTATTGTAAGAAATTCTCACACATTTGGTGGCTTAAAACCACAGTTCTTGCCGTTCTGGATGTTAGAAGTTGAAGGGTCTTTTTTTTAATTTTATCAGTTGCATTCCTTTATTTGAGCAATAAACAATCTGAAAAGAATTTTTTAAAGCCCATTTACAATAGCATCAAAAAGAATAAAATATTTAGGAATTAAGGAGGTGAAAGACTTGTACATAGCAACTACAAATGCATTGCTGAAAGAAATTAAGAAGACATAAATACAGCTGGCCTTTGAACAACACAGATTTGAACTGTGTGGGTTCACTTTTTTATCGTAGTTTAGGTTCTGGGATACGTGTGCTGATCATGCAGGATGTTGCATAGGTACATACTTGGCAAGGTGGTTTGCTTCCTCCATCCCTCTGTCACTTGTAACTGTCATTTCTCCCCTTGTTATCTCTCCCAGCCTCCCATCCCCCGCTGTCCCTCCCTTAGACCCCCCTCACTGACCCCAGTGTGTGATGCTCCCTCCCTGTGTCCATGTGTTCTCATTGTTCAACACCTGCCTATGAGTGAGAACTTGGGGTGTTTGGTTTTCTGTTCTTGTGTCAGTTTGCTGAGAATGATGGTTTCCACCTTCATCCATGTCTCTGCAAAGTACATTAACTCATCTGTTTTAATGGCTGCATAGTATTTCATGGTGTATATGTGCCATATTTCTTTGTTCAGTCTATCATTGATGGGCATTTGAGTTAGTTCCAGGTCTTTGCTATCGTAAACAGTGCCGTAATGAACATATGTGTGCATGTACTTATATTAGAACAATTTATAATCCTTTGAATATAGACTCAGTAATGGTATTTCTATTTCTAGATCCTTGAGGTATCACCACACTGTCTTAAAAGAATAAAGTCAAGGTGTTGGCTAGGCTGTTTCTGGAGGCTGTTCCAGCAGCATCTGTGGGCTGCCGGCATTCTTTGCCTGCGGCCACCTCTCTCCAGCCTCTGCTTCCATCATTATATCACTGTCTTTGCCCCCATTAACCTTCTTGCCTCACTTATGCAAAAGGACCCTACTAATGGCCTTTAGTTCCTATCTTGATAATCCTGGATGATCTGCCATCCCAAAATCTGCAGAGTCCTTTTTGTCACATGAAGTGACACACCCACACGTCCAGAGATTAAGACATGGCCATCTTTGGGGACCATTACCCAGCCTATCACACTTCCCTGTCTACCCGTATAGAATTGCATGACACCTGCAAACACTTCCTATCCCTCCTCCACTCCCTGCTTTGCTCTTTCGAATTTTTAGATATTGAAAATGGCATGTATTTTACTTACTTATGTGGCTTCCCCAGTAAATTCTAAACCCCATGAAAACAGTAATTTGTTTTGTCCTTGTCCACTGCTGTATGCCCGGGTATCTATCCTAGACCAGTGCCTGGAAACAGTAGCTGCTCAATAAATGATTAAATGAGAATGAATTCTGTCTCTGTGAGCCTCACACATACCTTGCTTCCTGTATTTTTTCCATCCACTCAGAATCTCAGGGGCAGCGATGGTTGCTGCTTGGAATCTGTGTGTAGACTCTGGTAGTTGACCCAGAGACCTGGGGTTTAGAAAATGAGGTGATTGAGTTACATCCCCAAACCATGTTCTGCAGGTGTGTGACTGAGCCATCCACTGCAGCAGCTGCTGGAATTAAATCCAACTCACCTTAGAAGTCCCTTTCACTAGTTCTTGATAGAAACTCCCAGGAGGCCAGGCACGGTGGCTCACGCCTATAATCCCAGAACTTTGGGAGGTCGAGGCAGGCGGATCATGAGGTCAAGAGATAGAGACCATCCTGGCCAACATGGTGAAACCCCATCTCTACTAAAAATACAAAAGTTAGCTTGGCATGGTGGCACACACCTGTAGTCCCAGCTACTCAGGAGGCTGAGGCAGGAGAATTGCTTGAACCCAGGAGGCTGAGGTTGCAGTGAGCCGAGATCACGCCATTGCATTCCAGTCTGGGTAACAAGAGTGAAACTCCATCTCAGAAAAACAAAAAAAGAAACTCCCAGAAAACAAGGTCTTTTTTTTTTTTAACTTGCCTTGAACCACTCTTCTTCCAATAGAAGTTCATTAAATACAGAGTAAATTGAATCAAGTTGAATTGACTGAATTCCCCTGCTCGTTCTTCATTATAAAGGATGGGTTTTGTCTTAAATGTTTAATGTTGTCTTTTAAAATAGATCTCACATCTTATTAGAATTCTAGAGCTTTACAGGCAAAAGACACCTCATGTTTCAAATGATGTTTTAGATTTTTCCATAAGAGATTGGACCACAGTATTGAAGTAGAAGATATTTTTCCTACCCAGTTACTAGCTTTGACCAAGGGTTCCAGGTAAGATATTTTCCTACCTTCCACAAGGTACAGTGCAAACTTAACCCTCAAAGGCTTACTGGGGAAGGGTTCTGAAGCATAGACCAGAGCAGATCTTCAGAATGATAAAATGGTGTCTCATGAAAATGACTGTGAACACATGACTTCCTTTTATCATTGAAGGAGGTGGGGCTCAGAGGATGACAGAAGGGGCCCACCAGATCCCTAGCCTCGCTCTTTCTACCAACTCAGTGATGCCAAAGATGAGCCCTTGGGAAATGGCAGAGGGCTAGGAAACCATGGTGATGATGATGATAATGAAGAAGATAATGTCTGAGAAGACAGTACCCATTTCCAATGAGTCATACTGCCAAACCAATCTGTCCTCTGAATTTTCACCTCCTTCAGGCATTTATTCATTCATTGACTCATTCCACAGATAATTATTTACCCATAGAGCAACATGGATGATACACAATGTGAATTTAGGTGTCATCCCTCAAAACCTACCCATAAAAAAGAAGTATTTCAATAGTAAGAACCTTGAGCTGATATTCTATTGAGTGTTTTCATCACTTTCCCCATGTCATTTTTACTTTTTCCATTCACAAGTATCGATTCTCCTCCTTCTCCTCCTCCTCCTCTTACTCCTCTTCCTCCTTTTCTTCTTCTTCTTCTCCTTCTACTCATCCTCCTCTTCCTCCTCCTTCTTCTTCTACTTCTTCTTGTTTGGGTTTTTGTTTTTTGGTAGAGGTAGGGATTTCGCTCCATCACCCAGGCTGGAATGCATGATCATAGCTCATTGCAGCCTTGACCTCCTGAGTTCAAGCGATCCTCCTGCCTCAGCTTCCTGAATAACTGGGACTACAGGTGTGCGCCCTAACACTACTAATTTTTTAAAGTTTTTGTAGAGGCAGGGTCTTGGTAGGTTGCCCCGGCTGGTCTCAAACTCCTGGCCTCAAACAATCCTCCTGACTTGGCTTCCTGAAGTGCTGGGATTATAGGCATGAGCCACCACACCCAAGTCCAGATGTTGCCTCTTGCTGGAATTCCAGAAGTCATATGCAAGTGTACTGGTGTCTGTAAAGCACTTATGAACAAGAAGGCTGACCCTGTACTTCCTTCTTCCTCCCTATATCATTACCAGTGATGGGTAATGATCACTGGTGTCAAGAGTGTCAAGCTCCGTGACAGGCTGATTCAAACACTGGAAGCTCTGGGATCACCTGGGCTCCACCTGTCTCTATCTCCAGCACTGATTCTTTTTTTTTACACACCATGTTCATGGACTCAGAAATACATGAAGCTCTGCCCCTACTGCCTCTTTGCCTGCTCTTTCCAAAGACATCCAGAAGTATAATCAAGAATTGATCAGCCCTGCCCCAGAGGTCCCAGGAACAGGAGTGTGATGCAGGTAGTTGGGAGAAGGTAGGCTTGAGAGGTCAGACATGGAAATTATCAAGTCCAGGGAGATTGTTCAGGTTGAAGAAGAGGTTAAAAGTTCCAAAAAGCCAGGTAGGGAAGGAGGGGCAGAGCCTGGCAGCCAGATTGCCAGTGAAAGGACAAGCAAGAGGGCCTCAGGATCTCTGATTGAAGGGGAAGGTCCTGCATTCTGCACCCCTATCTTCCATACTCCCTGGTGATCATAAACAAGCTTCATGCCAGGCAACAAATGCAATAGAGTGAGCAGGCTGGGGACCCACAGGCGAGCCCTGCTCCTGGCTAGGGAGGAGACAAGGGTTCCCTGCCTGAAGAATACACTTAACAAAGGAAACGAAGGACCTCTTCAATGAGAGCTACAAGCCACTGCTCAAGGAAATAAGAGAGGACAAAAACAGATGGAAAAACATTCCATGCTCATGGTTAGGAAGAATCAATATTGTGAAAATGGCCATACTGCCCAAAGTAATTTACAGATTCAATGTTATCCCCATCAAGCTACCATTGACCTTCTTCACAGAACTGGAAAAAAACACATTAAATTTTATATAGAATCAGAAAAGAGCTCACATAGCCAAGACAATCCTAAGCAAAAAAAACAAAGCTGGAGACATAATGCTACCTGACTTCAAACCATACTACAGGGCTACAGTAAACAAAACAGCATGGTATAGATTGAATGTCTTTGTCCCCCGCAAAGTCATGTGGGGAAACCCTAACTACAAGTTGGCTCTATTTAGAAATGGAGACCATAAGAGAGTAATTAGGTGTTCTCCTTAGAGTAGAAACCAGGTACAATATAGATTTTAATCAAACACAAATACACACACACACACACACAGCAAGAATATCCCTAATGAAGTCATATATTTTACTTATTACCATAAAGTATCTGCTAGCTTTTAATTAGGAAGGACAAATATGGTAGCGAATTATGCCCCTTCATTAGGAGAAACATGTATATAAATGTTTACAGTGAAAACTGCACAGGGTCAGGATTTAGTATGAGTGTTCTATTCTAGAAATGTTAGTGAAGTTTTAGTATATTCCTATGTAAGCCCAAGCACAAGTTCTAACCAATTCATAAACTCTCAGGCATTCATTTTGTGGTCATCTGTTCTGTACTAAAAGGCCAGGGTCAAATACAGTGGCCTACTTTGCAAAAATCACCAACCATGTCAACAACAAAATAACCACACAGGCTGTTCTGGTCAAGAGGAGGTTTCTTGGAGTTAGTGAGTCCCACACATGAGTTGGACTTCACTGTGAGTAATGGAGGAGAGGGGCACTGAAGCTGGTGTAGGCATTCTGTCCCAGCACACAGGAAGACACATGGCTCCTGGCCCCCAAGAGGAGCTGAAAGCAGCTGTGGGAAGAACTGCAGAGAGGCCAGCCCCAGGGGTCAACAGCTCCAGAACCCATGTTTCTCAGCCCCTGCCGCCCTTGGAATCTTGGGGAACATGAGACCATATGGCAGGGCCATGACATCAGGATGTCTGGGGTATGACCTGGGCATCGGTGTTTATAAACATGCCCAGGAGACTGTGACTGAAGGTCATAGTTGCCTCAATGACCCTCGGTCACCAACAGTGGGAAAAGCCTGGGTCCTGCGTGCCACTGCCCGTGATAGCACACAGGCTGAGCTGCATGGCATGGACCCTACACTCAGCCTCACCCCCTCCTCTGACAGCATTGCGTGGCCCTGCATGGCGTGGACCCTGCACTTGGCCTCACCACCTCCTCTGACAGCATTGAGTGGCCCTGCAGATATTGTCACATCACCATTGCCTGATGCAGTCCATCAGCCAGCACAGAGGAATGTTCAAGGGTCTATGCTGGGCTCCTAGCACACACTTCTCTTACACATGTCCAGCTCCTTCCACCCATAGTGGTAGAGGTAGTCTTGCAAGCATCCTAACAAGCCTGGTTAAGCTCAACGGTACCCCACAGTTACATTAAAATCCTACCTGGGAGTTTCCCTACATGATCTCAAGGTCTGCACTCATTTGAAGAAAAATCAGTGGTCAGAGCAGGGCCAGCCAATGCTCCTGATGAGCAGCTCCTCTTCCACCCTTGATGCTGACAAGAAGCTGGACTTTCTCCTCTTTCTGGCTTTTGGGGATCTTTGCTCTGTGGCCTTGCCCATCTGCAGGCTGCCTAGGAACTTATGAAGATTCCATGTTTTAGGACTTGCTGGCTCAGGAAGTTAGCCGCCATCATACAAAGAAGGAAGGTACCTGGAGCGGCCTCCCTCAGACCTGCCCTTCCTGGAGCCAGCCGCACCTGGACATCACCTGTCTCTGTAAATGGGCATGGCCACTTCTCCATAGGGGAAAACCTGGTCAAGCATGTGACTGAGGCACAGCCAAGACCAAGGCACTGCTGACCCAGCCAGCGAGGACACAAGGGCCACTTTAGATTCAGGTAGTTACCATTGGCATAGATGGCATAGGGAAGAGTGGCCAAAGGTACCAGCTCCCTCAGTCTTTGTCTCTCAGGCCAAAAAGGATGGCCAGGAAGCAGAAGGAGCAGGGAAGCTGAGCAGAGGAGGAGACACCCCATTCCTGAGAAGCCTATTCCAGACTGCAGCTGAGTGACTTCATCAGCTGCAGCTCCGCCTGAGAAATACAGGGCTGAAAGCTCCACAGCTCACCAGAATCTGGGAGGGGATACAAAATTGCCCCATGACAGCCTCCAGGGGGTGAAGGGCTCAGGGCAGCTTTTCACAGGCCTCTACCATCTGGTGCTCCGGGAGGACCACGGAGCATCCTGCCAAACCTCAGATCAGCTGTGGTGCGAGCCTTTGGCTGTGTGGCCTCTCTGGGTACATGCGAGGCCACTGGGCAGCAGGGCAGAGTCATCTCCACAAAGCCCACTCTATCAAAGGCACTTAGCCAGTCCCCCAGGCCCAGAGCTCACGTCCTGCCAGACAGATGTCCTGGACTTCCTTCCCTGTATGGACAGAACCAGGCAGCAGCAGGAGAGGGGCTCTGAAGATCTAGACATCCACCACGCTGCTCCTAGCTCTAGCATGAAGAAGGGAATGGAAGAGGTGAGCACAGCTATAAGAGCTGTCCCACTAGTCCAGAGAGGTGAAGGCTGCCAACACTGGGGTGCAGGGGATGGATGGAGACAGCCATAGCTGCTGGAGCTGTCAGGGTAGATGAAGGTGTGCTTCTTTGTCCTGAGGGCCTGTTGAGGGACTTGGAAGATAAGGAGTCAGGAGAATGGATGCAGGGGTTCACCTGGGGTGGCTTCATTCACTGAGAGAGAGAAAACCAGAGGTGGGCACAGGAGAGAGGACTGAGGTGAGCTCTGACCTACACCAGCTGCACACAAGGTCACGGGTTCCAGCAGCAGTGGGCAGACAGGTGCACGTGAATCAGCACATCAGGGGGGCATCATGACTCAGCTCACCAATGGCTAGGGGCCCTGGGGACAGGATCCTGCATGTTTCATCCAGATGCCCCAGACACTCAAAGGGCAGCCAAGTGAGGGTGCCAGAGGAGAGCAGATAGACAAGGAATAGTGATTAAAATAGACAATCAAGGGGCCTGTGGGAGCAGACACAAGGGGCACCTGAGCTGGGAGGAGGCACCACCTATGAGCTGTGTTTTGAAGGAGAAATAAGATGTATTTTATAAACAGTATCTGCTGGGAAAAAAGCATATCTGAGAGACAGGGAGCAGCCTCCCTGCCCTGAGAGGCAGGGTAACACCAGGCTGCATTAAGGAACTCAGCAATGGTGGCCCGGGCAGAGTAGTCCACACTGAGGACACACATAGCTGCTCACAGGACAGTGAACACAAGGCTCAGCGGAGCCACAGCCTCATCCCAGGTACCTCTGCTTCCCAGGCAGCCCAGGCCCATCATCTGGAGAGACACTGCCTGTGTCTTCTCAAAGCAGCACCTGGTATAAACAGAGGGCTGAGCTGTGGGGAGGCTGAGCCTGGAAACGGTCTCCAGGAAGAAAGTACTTGTGGAAATGACGCACCTAGCTGACCTCTGTGCACCAGGGATCACAGGCTTTGAGATTAAGTTAGTGCTGCGCATTATAGAAAACTATATAAATCCTTGTCATGGATTTGAAAAACAGAGGGAGAGGAAATTAATCTTATGTCAGCTAGGCACTAAGTGCCTTTTATTAAAGTGAATCAGGATTCCTAGGAACATTTTAGCTTAAAACACATCAAAGAAAAAATGATTCTCATCTATTTCAGTGACACTAAAAGTAGTGAATCTAGACAAAGGCTTTCCCTTCCTCTAGTTTAAATCACACCATGAGTGTCTTATAGTCTAGTGCTGGGACGTGGGGTAAAGCACTCTCTGTACACAGGATGGCCCAGGTTGGCCACAGCTCCGCAGGCTATGGGCACCTTCTGGCCCTGGGTGGTCTCCCTTCTCCATACAGCCCCTGGACCCAGGAGGAATTTCCACAGTTCTTGGTTCTGGGAGTCTGGTTCCCAACATTTCCTTAGGCAATACACTACCTTGGGTACCCACATCTCCATGTTTGCAGTTTGATCATGAGTGCCCTGCAGCACATCTGCAGGTACCTTCCCTGCTTGCCAAACACACGTGAGGATTTCTCACCTGCATGTGGTCAACGTGTGCCTGTCAACTCACACGTTAGAAATCACGTGCCTACTGACAGAGCTTGCTTCATCCATACAATTAATGTCTTTTTATTGTTCTATTATAAAATGAATGCATGTGCATTAGACTTATATACAAATAGGAGGTTAAAGCGAAGCCCACTGACTTTCAACTGCATCATCCAAGCTTGGGCCATGCTTCCTGCATGGACGCAGCCTGGAGCCTTGCCTCAGCCCCTGTCAGAGCACACTGCCCTCCTCCCACAGCTTCCTCTGCTCTTCTCAGAGCTCTGGACCAGCCTCTCCTCTGTCGCCTTAGTGATTCTCAGCCCCCAGTGTGCTGCTTCCTGACGTTTCCCAGCAGGAGTGATTCCCCATTAATTTCTAGTAAGGCCAAGTCCCCAAGGTTCTGAAGGAGGTATCACCAGTGCTGCTGCTCAGGAACCACCTACCTGGACAAGAATATGTGTCTGTGTTGGGCAAATATCTGCTGCTCCCAGCCTCCAGGAAGCTCAGTGTCAACTCTTTCTGCTCCTGACTTCTTCATAGCCAGCAGGATTCATGAGGCAGCCAGCAAGGACAGAGAGCAGGAGTGCAGACTGCCAGGTTCCCTCCCTCATGTAAGAGCGTGGCTCAGAAAGCCCCATCCATGGCATTTTTCATAGGCAGAGCCAAAGCTAGGACAATGTTTTTCTTTTCCTCTGTCTGTCAGTAAACCTTATCTACTGTGACTTACATTTAGAATGAAATAGAGTGGAAAGGTAAGGCTGTTATCCAGCTGATGTGCAGTAGAAAAAAAAAATAAAGCCAACTGCTCTCGCTGACAAAGAAATGTTTAAAGCCAAAAATGTCCTTATGTTCTCTGTTGACCAAATTTAGCAGGCACACAGACCACCTCTATAAGCATAGTGTGGTTCACTATAAAAATCAGCCAGGCACGGTGGCTCATGGCTGTAATCTCAGTACTTTGGGAGGCCAAGGTGGGCAGATCACCTGAGGTCAGGAGTTCAAGATTAGTCTGGCCAACATAGCAAAACCTTGTCTCTACCAAAAATACAAAAAAGCCAGTATGGTGGTCCATGCCTGTAATCCCAGCTATTTGGGAGGCTGAGGCAAGAGAATCACTTGAACCTGGGAGTTGGAGGTTGCAGTGAGGCAAAGCCACACCACTGCACTCCAGCCTGGGTGACAGAGTGATACTCTGTCAAAGAAAGAAAGAAAGAAGGAAAGAAGAAAGGAAAGAAAGGAAAGGAAGGAAGGAAGGAAGGAAGGAAGGAAGGAAGGAAGGAAGGAAGGAAGGAAAAAGAAAGGAAGAAAGAAAGAGAGAAGGAGAGAAGGAAAGAAAGGAAGGAAGAAGGGAAGGAGGGAAGGGAGGGAAAGAAAGAAAGAGAGAAAGAGAGGGGAAGAGAGAGGAAGGAAGGAAGGAAGGAAGGAAGGAGGAAGGAAGAAAGGGGAGGGAGGAAAGGAGGGAAAGAAAGAGAGAAAGTGAGGGGGGGAGAAGAGGAGTGGGGAGAGAGAGGCAGGCAGGCAGGCAGGAAGGAAGGAAGGAAGGAAGGAAGGAAGGAAGGAAGGAAGGAAGGAAGGAAGGAAGGAAGGAAGGAAGGAAGACATGATCATTGCATGGAACTGGCCCAAATGACCTTTGTCCATGTCTGGGAGACCTCAGGAAATTTGTTTGTCACTAAGCTACAACTTCCATATCATAAATTGAACATAAGAATACTCAATTGATAGGCTTCAGTGAGAAACCACACAAAAATAACTTAGCACAGCATGTGCTGTATCACAAGTGTTATCTGCTCTCCTCTGCAGAACAGCCACCACCTGCTCTTCATACCCTTACAGGCAGGCTGCATGTGTGGTCCACTCTAGCTACTTCTGTGCTCTCCATCAGCTCTGTGGAGTCTACACTGGAGTTCTGTGCATTCCACATATTCAAAAGAATTAAAAACAGGGTCTCAAACAGATAAGTGTGCACCAATGTTCATAGCACCTTTATTCCCAGCTACTGGGAGGTGGAAACAGCACACAAGTCCATTGACAGAGCAATGAAGAAACAAAATCCAGTGTATACAGAATGGAATCTCATTAGCCTTGAAAAGGAGCGAAATTCTGACGCATGCTATGGCATGAATCAACCTTGAGGACATTATGCTAAGTAAAACTAGCCAGGGCTGTGGGGAAGGGGGCTGAAGAGTTGTTTAATGAGCACAGGGTTTCAGTTTTGCAAGATAAAAAGAGTTCTGTAGATTGGTTGTTCACCAATGTGAATGCACTATACTTTTCCTTTTTTTTTTTTTTTTTTTTTGTGAGACAGAGTCTCACTCTGTCTCCCAGACTGAAGTGCAGTGGTGTAATCTCTGCTCACTGCAGCCTCTACCTCCCAGGTTCAAGTGATTCTCATGCCTAAGCCTCCCAGGTAGCTGGGATTACAGACGTGCACTACCACACTGGCTAATTTTTGAATTTTTAGTAGAAGTGGGGTTTCACCATGTCGGCCAGGCTGAGCAGAAGCTACAGGGCTTCAAAGAATGTATCTTCTGCAGTCACCAGACTTCCCTTCTACTGTAATCTTGGGTCAGCAGCTTCTTCAAAATCCTTCCCTGAGTCCTTGCTTCTCAGTATCATGCAGGAGGGCCAGGAGGCCTCTTCTACTGTAATCTACGGCTTGTAAGGTTTCTGCAGAGAGATCTGCTGTGAGTCTGCTGGATTTCTTTTTGTGGTTAACCCTTTCTCTCTGGCTACTCTTAACATTTTTTCCATCATTTTAACCTTGGTGAATCTGATGATTGTGTGTCTTGGGTTGCTCTTCTCCAGGAGTATCTTTGTGGTGTTCTCTGTATTTCCTGAATTTGAATGTTGTCTTGTCTTTCTAGGTTGGGGAAGTTCTCCTAGATAATATCCTGGAGTGTTTTCCAACTTGGTTCCATTCTCCCTGTCACTTTCAGGTACACCAATCAAAGGTAGGTTTGCTTTTTTCACATAGTCCCATATTTCTTGGAGGCTTTGTTTGTTTCTTTACATTCTTTTTCCTCTAATCTTGTCTTCATGCTTTATTTCATTTAGTTGATCTTCAATCTCCAATATCCTTTCTTCCCCTTGATCGATTTGGCTATTGATACTTGTGAATGCTTCACAAAGTTCTCCTGATGTGTTTTTCAGCTCCATCAGGTCATTCATGTTCTTCTCTAAACTGGTTGTTCAAGTGAGCAATTCCTTTAACATTTTGTTAAGGTTCTAACTTTCTTGCATGGGGTTAGAACATGCTCCTTTAGCTTGGAGGAGTTTGTTATTATTCACCTTCTGAAGCCTGCTTCTGTCAACTCGTCAAACTCATTCTCCATCAAGTTTTGTTCCCTTGCTGGTGAGGAGTTGTGATCCTTTGGAGGAGAAGAGGCATTCTGGTTTTTAGAATATTCAGCCTTTTGCACTCATTTTCCCTCATCTTCATGGATTTACCTACCTTTGGTCTTTGATGCTGGTGACCTTCAGATGGGGATTTTGTGTGAACATTCTTTTTGTTGATGTTGATGCTATTCTTTTCTGTCAGTTTTCCTTCTAACAGTCAGACCTCTCTTCTGCAGGTCTGCTGGAGTTTCCTGGAGGTTCATTCCAGACCCTGTTTGCCTGGGTATCACCAGTGGAGGCTGCAGAACAGAAAAGATTGTTGCCTGTTCCTTCCTCTGGAAGCTTCATCCCAGGGGACACCTGCCAGATGCCAGCTGGAGCTCTCCTGTATGAGGCATCTGTCGACCCCTGCTGATAGGTGTCTCCCAGTCAGGAGGCATGGTGGTCAGAGACCCACTTTAAGGAGGCCATCTGTCCCTTAGCAGAGCTTGAGAGCTGTGCTGGGAGATCTGCTGCTGTCTTCAGAACTGGCAAGCAGAAGCATTTAATTCTGCTGAAGCTGTGCCCACAGGCGCCCCTTCCCCCAGGTGCTCTGTCCCAGTGAGATGGGAGTTTTTTCTATAAGCACCTCACTGGGCCTGCTGCCTTTCTTTCAGAGATGCCCTTCCCAGATAAGAGGAATCTAGAGAAGCAGCCTGGCTACAATGGCTTTGCCAAGCTGCAGTGGGCTCCACTTGATTCAAACTTCCCAGTGGCTTTTTTATACTGAGGGGAAAACCACCTACTCACGCCTCAGTAATGGCAGACACCCCTCCCCTCACCAAGCTTGAGCATCCCAGGTCAACTTCAGACTACTGTGCTGGCAGAGAATTTCAAGCCAGTGGATCTTAGCTTGCTGGGCTCCATGAGGGTGGGATTTGCTGAGCAAGACCACTTGACTCCCTGACTTCAGCCCCTTTATGGGGAAGTGAATGTTTCTGTCTTGCTGGCATTCCAGGCACCACTAGGGTATGAAAAACAAAGTCAGCTAGCTCGGTGGCTGCCCAAACGGCCACCCAGTGCTGTGCTTGAAACCCAGGGCCCTGGTGGTGTAAGCACCCGAGGGAATCTCCTGGTCTTTGGGTTGTAAAGACCTGGGACAGATTGGACCATTCCTCATGGCACAGTTCCTCATGACTTCCCTTGGCTAAGGGAGGGAGTTCCCTGAGCCTTGTGCTTCCTGGGTGAGGTGAAGCCCCACCCTGCTTCTGCTCACCCTCCATATGCTGCACCCACTGTCTAACAAGTCCCAGTGAGATGAGTTGGGTACCTCAGTTGGAAATGCAGAAATCACTCACCTTCTGTGTTGATCTTGGTAGGAGCTGCACACAGAGCTCTTCCTATTCAGGCATCTTGCTCAGGTCCCCATCTCTTTCCCACTTTTCTTACGGCATCTCAGGCCCTCATTCCATTTTTCTCCCTCCCTGAAATTCACCCTTTAGAAATCCCTCCAGTGAGCACGTACTGGTGTTTACTCCTCCAAATTTTTGTTTATATGAAGATTTTTAAATGTATTTCTGATTATTTACAAATGGTTTTGCTGACGACAAATCGATGTGCTGACAGTCACTGTTTCTTGGTATCTGACATCTTCAGCATTCATTATTCCTATTCAGAAGTGTGCCCTGAGCCCACTGTTTCTTAACTAAGTTGAATATGTTTGCCCTCTGGCTGCTATAAGATTTCCTTTTGGCTTCTTTAGGTTCACTATGCTGTGTCCAGTTGTGGTTTTTTTCTTCGGATTTGTCTTTTTTGTGTGTATTGGGTTTATTGAATCTCTGTCTGTCTTCACTTCTAAAATATTTTCAGCCATTATTTTTGGTTGCTTTTTATCCTCTTTTCCTTTTTTCCCTGGAATTCCAGTTTGGCTTTCTCATTCTCATTCTGTCTTCCATGCAACTTAATCCCTTGCTCTTCTCCTGCTGTCTGCACACTGCTTGTGGAAGAGCAGCCCAGAGTGTCTAGTCAGCTGTATGAAGCACCCAAGGTTGCTTCAGGTCCACATCCTGATAAAATGTGTCCATCCTGAGAGTTAAATCCACCGGAAAATAGACTTGGAAGTGCCCAGTGTGTCTCAGGGGCCAGTTGGAGGGGTTGTGCAGATGTCTGTCTACATCCCAGGAAGGGGCGCATCCTCAAGGAAGAGGGGGTCAGAGGAGAAAGTGGCGGGCCCCTCCCTCTTCCACTGCATGCAGGGTGAGGTGGGTACAGCAGGGTGAGTGATACTCCTATTGTCATAGCCTCTCTCCACCACCAACCAGCCTCCACCAGGGGAGAGAACCAGCCATTTTATGAAATAGCTGCTTTGTGTGTATGTGGGGGGTACTTTCTCCACTTTATCACAACACCCAATGAAACAAAGATGGGTGACCCTGGCAGCACCAGGAGGGAGCTCTGGCCAACTCAGAGGAGAGACCCCACTGTGCAGTAGCCAGAGTATGGCTTGGTGGCTTCACTGTTCTGTTCTCCTTCTTGCCCCTCCATGCACCTCTCTGGTCTCCTCTAGGCCATTCCCTAAAGTGGCATTCCAGCATGCTCACATGCTGCCTACCTAAACACACTGTGGTTTCCTGAGACTCTTTGGATGAAAATCGAACACCTTTGCTTTGGTTTCACACACTGTGAGGTATGTCTCCAGCCTCTGTTTCCCATTTTCCTGGTCTATTTCACTAAATCAGATCAGAGCTAGCTCACGAGCCCATGCTAACGTGGCATGCTCATAACGCTGGCACTTGCCTCAGAGCCCTCAGAGACATTTCCTCAGCTGTAATCACCTTGTGGAATTTTTCTACCAACATCATCTCCTCACCACCCAACCAGCTCCTACCCACATTAGCAGCAAGGTTGGCCTTCACTGCTCACATTCCAAACCTAAAGCAGCACTGGGCCTGAGCTGGCACAGTATGGGGAGGTACAACCAAATGTGGGCACAGCCCACAGATGGTCCAATTTAGTTCAAAGGGGAGGGGCCTGGGAATGGGAAGGATGGGAATGGGCCCACCCCATCTCCTTTCCTCTTCTGCCATGGCTGAATCCTCATAAGCATCACTGTTCAGTCTTTGTCTTGGTTAATGTAATCAGTACCATCTTGTAAAGCCTAGGTACCCTTACTACTTTAATAACAAAAACATTAGCTGCCTTTACTCATCACTTACCAGGTAAGGTTCATTTTTGTTTTTGCTGATCCTCTAAACAACCCTGCAAAGAAATTATTTTTAACTCCCTCATTCAGGTAAGAAATCTGGTTATCCATGGCTGTGTGACAAAGGACCCCAAAACTTAGAGGCTTAAAACAACTATTACTTGATTGCAGCTTATGGTCTGTGAGTCAGGATTTCAAGCAGGGCCTGGCTCAGTGCTGGTTCCATCCCCAGCAGGAACCATCCAAAGAGGTCATGGGGGCTCTCAGCTGGCAGATAGGCTAGGCTGGAGGACCCAGGGTGGCTTCACACTCATGTCTGTCTGGGATGTTGGTGGGCACAATTGCCAACTGGAGCTGGCTGAGACTGAGGCCCAGGTGCCCACAGGGGTAGCCCTCTCAGCTGATCACCTCCTCATGCAGAGGTTCAGAACTTCTAAAGCCTCCTGAGAGCCCTAGGCAGAAACTGCAGGGCTTCAAATGTCTTCTACAGTCACCAAACCTCCCTTCTATTGTAATCTATGGGCCAGGGAAGTCATTTGAGGCCAGTTCAGATTCAGATTTAATAAAATATATATTTAAGATAAAATGACTTCAGTTTTCCCTCATGGAAATTAACACAGAGAAGAGAAATGTTTCAAAGCTGCCAGAAACCATCCATCCATTGGCTGGCCTGGGGCTCTCTGCTGGGCCCACTAGGTGCTCTGGCAGAGGCTCCAGCTAGGCCTGGCACCAGGCTGACACTGGAAAGAAAAGATGCATCATCCCAGTGGACATGTCCCTGGAATCCCCAAACAAGACAAGGAAAGACTGAAATGCCCACACTCTAATTCAGGCAGTGTGTTTCTTTGCCCGCCTTGCACAAATGCCACAGAGTAAGCCTCCAGGTAGGCCTTGCCATGCCATCATGTTGATGAGACTCGAATGTTTCCTCATGAGAATGCCCTCCATGGGCTAGTGGGGGACATTTCCAGTCACCAGTTCCCTCCCAGTGACATGCACATAGGTGCTTAGCATTCCTCCTTTGAAAGTCTGGGTGGGGGTGGGGCAGGAGGGGAAGCAGCTTCAGAATCCTTCCCTGAGTCCTTGCTTTTCAATATCATGCAGGCACCGGAGTCCCTCCACTTCAGGGGAGGTTAAGAGTGGGATTTTCTCACTACCCTCTTAGCGTACTTATCCTTTTAACACAACACCCTCTTGTAACCTTTCACTTCCAATCATCTACAGCTATTTCCAAGCATAAACCCAAAATAAAGCAAACTCTAAGAAGCTCCCGATCAGGGGGTAACCCCAGTTCTATTTGGGTACTGGCTCCTGAATGCTGGTGACACTGCCTAGCAGTCCTGGCTCTGCTGTGTGGGACAGTCTTTCTGAATCTTGTCTGAAAGGATGGAGGAAGGCCCTCTGGACTAATGAGTGAGAGCCTCAGAATTGCAGAACCCCAGATATCCCACACAGCCAGGGTCCCTGTTGTACAGGATACTGAAGAGCCAGGAAATCTGAAGGCCACCGAGTCCTGGGATGCTGTTCCAGGGTTCCCAGGGATCTTCCAGGCTGCCCAGCAGTGCAGCCCTATTTCTAGCCCTCTTACTTAGAGGGGGTCCCTGCAATGTTGTTTTGAAGACCAAGCTTTGTGCCAAAAATAAGCAAAAAAAAAAAAATACACCACTCAGTAAAATATGCCAACCCAGAGGCTAGTTCTTTTTCTGCTAATGATGAAGCATTTATGTGGCCACATCACAGGGCAATGCTGAAAGCGGCAGAGGGAAGGATATGAGCAGGCCTGGGCTCAGGGATGGAGGGCCTAATCCACCTCTTAGGGTGTCTGCTCAATGCCTGACCCAGGGAGTTCTGAGACAAGGGCTGAAGTTCATGGAGTGACACAGGGAGGCAGCCCCCATCATGAGTGCAAAGTTGAGGGACACCTGTGCAGCTTGGCATGGAGGGACACTTCCCAGCACAGATGGCCTTCGACTGAGCTTCTGCAAGCAGTGGGCAAGTGCTCCCAGGAGGACTAGGTAGAAGAGGCGCTTCCAGCAGAAAGATTAGTAAGACCAAAAGCCTGGGTGGGCAAGGGCTGGAGAAGACAGGTAAGAAGGCTGGGGTGGGCTCCTGGGAGACATTTCTGTGGGCTGTTTGTGGTACCAGAAAGAATGGACCACTTCCACTACTTAACTGTGCTGTGATTATGGGCAAATGCCAGAGCCTTTCAGTGCCTCTGTCTTGTTATGGATAAAATGAACTTCCTAGTCAAGACAGCATCCCTGAGGCTCTGATACAATCACCAGCACAGCTGGTCTGTGGGGAGGCTCAGGAAGTCGTGGGGCTGTGGTCATGACTGTCCGGCATGACTGTGAGGCCTAAGACTCTAATTAGATCTATCAATTGTTGACGAGGATTTATTGGAGTGCAGTAGACTTCTGTTGTCATAAACTCTCCTGGTATAAATTGCTTGTGTGTGAATGTGGGTGTAGTATCTGTTATTTGTTTTCTTTTAGTTTGCTTCCACATGGTTGAGTTCCTGGGAGCCTCAAAGAATAAAGCATTTCATCTAGATTCCGCCCCTAGCTTTATTTTCATGGAGCTTGAGCAACGGCCCTTCTCAGAGGTGGAAGTTTATGGCCCAGCAGTCAAACACTGCAGCAGGAAATCCATTAAGGCCTCCATAGCCAAGACAACTACAAATACTCATTAGCTTAAAAAAAGCAAGTCAGCCCCTTGCAGATTGTCCAGCTGGATTTATCACTTAATTAGCATTTTATGAGAATTGTTTGTTAAGGATGAGAAACCAGTTTTCTGGAATGACCTTTCCTTTTTGATTTCAAAAGAGGGTTACAGGAAGAAGCGAAGCCTTTGATTAGCAAATCAGCATCAGACTGAAGACATTGCAGTAAGTGGACCCCAGGGAACACAGAGGTGCTTCAAGAAATGCTGGGAGTAAACTGCATTTTATAGCATAGACAAGACTTGTAAAGGTATAAGTACACGAAATGCAAAGTTACTGATGCCCTATATGTTTCCCTAAATAAAAGAGTTTCCCTAAATAAAAGGCTTTGCATAAGATTATCTGTGAAATTAAGAAAATACAGGCCAGAAAAACAATGCCTTCCTCTTGCTGTTAATTCAATGTGTCCATTCATTCAACAAGCATCGCCAAGTACCGGCCCTGTGCCAGGCACTGGGATGGGTGGTGGGGACTCAACAATCAACAAAACAGCTAACAACGTCCTGGTGTTTGGTGCATTGGGTGACTCAGACATGAATCAACTAATTACACAGACAAGCCACAGCCAGTGGAGGAGAAAAGCAGAGAGCCTAATGTGGTTCGAGGGATCAGAAGTCTGCCCAGGGTCATTTGAGCTCATGTGGGTGAGCAGTGGAAGTCACCAGGAGAGAAGCAGAGCTTTCCAGGAGAAGGAAATGCCAAGTGTACACTCCCAACCATGGAAGGGGCTTAAATTCCAGGGACCAAGAGGAAGAAACCATACTCTGGAAGCTGCAGCAGTCAGGGGTTCTAGATACTTAGTGGATGGTCTGCCAGCACAGCCTGAGAGCAATTAGGAGCAATCCGTGTCCGTGGGGTCCCCCAGGAAGCAAGTACCAAACAGAATTTCAAGTGTAAATTATTTATTGAGCATAATCTACTTGAGGGTGACAAAGTTAGGATGCAGCTGGCAATGGAGGAGGTAGAAAGAGCCCCAGACTGAAGCTCAGCTCTGAGAAGGCCTGAGCCAGCTCCCAGGGGCCAGGACAAACATCACCTATGGAGAAACCTGCTGTGACAGGAATGGTGAGCCATCCCAGCACCCCAGGACTCAGTCACTGGCAGGCACCGCTAGAATGCAGGTGGCCCCAGCTGAAAAAATGAGGCAATGCATGAAGATACAGGAAGCCTGCTCAATGGGAGATCTGAACTGTGCACTTTCATAGATAGCTGACCACTGAAGAATTTAAAGCACACAGGTGAAATTATCCAATTTACTTTTCATTTGCGGTATTTTTAAAACCCATTTTATATTGAGATATTGCAAATTGATAAACAGCTGTAACAAATAATGTGGACTGATCCCCTGGATCCTTTACCCAGTTCTCCCAATGGTAACATCTTGCAAAACTGTAGCACAATATCACAAGAAGAATACTGATGTTGAGACAATTCACCAAGCTTACTCAGATTCTCCAGTTGTGCTTTTATTCATTTGTGTGCATGTCTATATTTAGTTCTGTGTGATTTTATCACGAGTAATTTCATGTACCCACCACCAGTCACAACACAAAGCACTTCCATAGCTACAAAGGTCCTGATGCTTACTCTGTGTACCCACACCCACTGCCCAACTACTCTCCCTCCAATGCCATCTCTAACCCTTAACAACCATCAATATACTCTCCAGTAACTTAATACTATGATTTCAAGGATTTCACATAAATGTAGTCCTGTATAAGCTGTTGGAATTCTCATTTTTCACTCCACATAATTCCTTTGAGATTTGCCCGAATTGTTGCATATATCAATAATTTCTTCCTTTGTGTTTCTTAGCGGTAACTCATGGTATTAAAATACAATCATGCATCACTTAATGAGAGCAATACATTGTAAGAAATGCATCAGTGGGTGATTATGTCATTGTGTGAACATCATATAGTGTTCTTAACAAACCTAGATGATACAGCCTACTACACACCTAGGCTATACGGGATAGTCCGTTGTTCCTAGACTACAAACCTGTCCAGCATGTTGCTGTACTGAATATTGTAGGAACACAATGGCATTTGTGTATTTAAATATAAATAAACATAGGAAAAGAACAGTAAGGACTTCTGCCAAGATGGCTGAATAGGAACACCTCTGGAGCGCAGTTCCCAGAGAGAGCAATGCAGAAGGCAAGCGATCTCCACGTTTCCAACCGAGGTACCAAGTTCATCTCAATGGGACCAGTTGGACAGTGGGTGTAGCCCAAGGAGGGCAAACTGAGACAGGGTGGGGCACTGCCACATCTGGGAAGTGCAGTGGGCCAGAGGGCATGCCCTCCTACCCAATGGAGGCCATCGGGGTCATTTCTGGTCACTCCAGAGCTCCAGTTTGGAGGCTGCCTTCTCCTGCGGTCTTTCTTTGCAGCCCACAGACAAGAAGATCCACGCCTGCCGCCACAGGTATCCAGGGCAATTCTGGGTGGATTCAGCCTGCAACTCAAGTTCCCAGCACAAATCCAAGCAATCATTTTGACTGGCACTTGAAGCACCTGCAAGACAGAGCCACCCATTCACCTGAGATAAAGGGGGCTGAAGTTGAGGAGCCAGGTGAGCTGGCTTCACGGGTCCCACCCCCACAGAGACCAGCAAACCAAATCCCTCTGGCTTGAGATTTTCCCAGCCAGCACAGCAGTTTGAGCTCAACCCTGGATGGTGGAGCTCCATGGGGGAGGGGTGTCCACCATTAGTGAGGCAGTTCTAACCTTCTAAAAGCACAAAGAAGTTTACACAGCAGCTCAGGGGAGCCTGCAGCAGCTCAATAATGCCTCTGCAGGCAGACTATGACTAGAATCCCTCCTTGCTGGGCAGAGCATCTCTGAAAAGAGGCAGTAGCCTGTCAGGGATTTATAAATAAAGCCACACCGTCCCGATACAGAGCACTTGGGAAAAGGAGCAGTTGTGAGTTCCATAGCAGCAGACATTTAAATGTCCTTGCCCAGCAGCTCTGAAGGGAGCGACAGAGCTCCCAGCACTGAACTTGCACTCTGACAAGGGACATACTGCCTCCTAAAGTGGCTCCCTGACCCCTGTTTATCCAAAGAGTCACCTCATATAGGAAAGCTCTGGCTGACATCTGGCATGTACCCTCTTGGGATGAAGCTACCAGAGGAAGGAACAGGCAGCAATCCTTGCTGTTCTGCAGCCCCTGTGGGCAATTCCCAGGCAAGCAGGGTCTGGAGTGGACCTCCAGCAGTCCTGCAAAAGAGAGGCCTGACTGTTAGAAGGGAAACTTAAAAACAGAAAGAAATAGCCTCAACATCAACAAAAAAGACATCCACTCAGAGACCCTGTTGAAAAGTCAGCAACTTCAAAAAACCAAAGGTAGATAAATCTGCAAAGATGGGAAGAAACCAGCACAGAAAGGATGAAAACACCAAAAACTGGAATGCCTCTCCTCTGCCAAGGGATCATAACTCCTCACCATCAAGGAAACAAGGCTGGATGGAGAATGAGTTTGACAAATTGACAGAAAGAGGCTTCAGAAGGTGGGTAATCACAAATTTATCTGAGCTAAAGGAACATGTTCTAACCCAAAGCAAAGAAACTAAGAACCTTGAAAAAAAGATGAAATGCTAACTAGAATAACCAGCTTGGAGAAGAACATAAATGACTTCGTGGAAAAACACAACACGAGAACTTTACAAAGCATACACAAGTTTCAATAATGGAATTGATCAAGCAGAAGAAAGGATATCAGAGATTGCAGATCAGCTGAATGAAATAAAATGAGAAGGCAAGATTAGAGAAGGAAGAGTAAAAAGAAATAAACAAAGCCTCCAAGAAATATGGGATTATGTGAAAAGACCTAATCTACATTTGATAGGTGTACCTGAATGTGAGACAATGAATCCAAGCTGGAAAACACTCTTCAGGATATTATCCAGGAGAACTTTCCCAACCTCACAAGGCAGGCCAATATTCAAGTCCAGGAAATACAGAGAACACCACAAAGATATTCCTCAAGAAGAGCAATCCCAAGACACATAATCGTCAGATTCACCAGGGTTGAAATGAAGGAGAAAATGCTAAGGGCAGCCAGAGAGAAGGGTTGGGTTACCCACAAAGGGAAGCCCATCAGACTCACAGCAGATCTCTCCATAGAAACTATACAAGCCAGAATAGAGTGGGGGCCGATATTCAACACCCTTAAGGACTTTCAACCTAGAATTTCATATCCAGCCAAACTAAGCTTCATAAGTGAATGAGAAATCAAACCTTTTATGGAAAAGCAATTGCTGAGAGATTTCACCTCCACCAGGCCTGCCTTACGAGAGCTCCTGAAGGATTCACTAAACAGAGAAAGGAACAACCAGTACCAGTCACTCCAAAAATATACCAAATGGTAGAGAGCATAGACACAATGAAGAAACTGCATCAACTAACAGGCAAAACAATCAGCTAGTATCAAAATGGCAGGATCAAATTCACACATAACAATATTAACCTTAAATGTAAATGGGCTAAATGCCCAATCAAAAGACACAGACTGGCAAATTGGAAAAAAAAAGTCGAGACCCATCAGTGTGCTGTATTCAGGAAACCCATCTCATATGCAAAGACACACATAGACTCAAAATAAAGGGATGAAGGAAGGTTTACCAAGCAAATGGACAGAAGAAAAAGCAGGGGTTGCAATCCTAGTCTCTGATAAAACAGACTTTAAACCAACAAAGATCAAAAGAGACAAAGAATGGCATTACATAATGGTAAAGGGATCAATGCAACAAAAAAAGCTAACTATCCTAAATATATGTGCACCTAATACAGGAGCACCCTGATACGTAAAGCAAGTTCTTGATGACCTACAAAGAGACTTAGACTCCTACACAATAATAGTGGGAGACATTAACACTCCACTGTCAATATTAGACAGATGAACAAGATAGAAAATTAGCAAGGATGTCCAGGACTAGAACCCAGATCTGGACCAAGTGGACCTAATAGACATCTACAGAACTCTCCACCCCACAGCCACAGAATATATATTCTTCTCAGCACCACATCACACCTACTCTAAACTGACCACATAATTGGAAGTAAATCACTTCTCAGCAAATGCAAAAGAACAGAAATCATAACAGTCTCTCAGACCACAGTACAATCAAATTAGAACCCAGGACTAAGAAACTAACTCAAAACCACACAACTTCATGGAAACTGAACAACATGCTCCTTAATGACTACTGGATAAACAATGAAATGAAGGCAGAAATAAAGATGTTCTTTGAAGCCAATGAAAACAAAGACACAACATACCAGAATCTCTGGGACACATTTAAAGTGGTTTCTAGAGGAAAATTTATAGCACTAAATGCCCACATGAGAAGCAAGGAAAGTTCTAAAATCAACACCCTATCATCACAATTAAAAGAACTAGAGGAGCAAGATCAAATTTAAAAGCTAGCAGAAGACAAGAAATAACTAAGATCAGAGCAGAACTGAAGGAGATAGAGACACACACACAAAAAAAAAAAACCCTTCAAAAAAATCAACACATCAAGGAGCTGGTTTTTGAAAAGATCAACAAAATAGACAGACTGCTAGCCAGATTAGTAAAAAAGAAAAGAGAGAAGAATCAAATAGATGCAATAAAAGGTGATAAAGGGGATATTACCAACAATTCCACAGAAATACAAACTTCCATCAGAGATTACTTCAAACAACTCTATGCATATGAACCAGTAAATCTAGAAGAAATGGATAAATTCTTGAACACTTACACGCTCCCAAGACTAAACCAGGAAGAATTTGAATCCCTGAATAGATTAATAAAAAGGTCTGAAGTTGAGGCAGCAATTAATAGCCTACCAATCAAAAAAGTCCCAGTCAGAGCTGAATTCCACCAGATGTACAAAGAGGAGCTCATACTATTCCTTCTGAAACTATTCCTAACAATACAAAAGGAGGGAATCCTCCTTAACTCATTTTGTGAGGCAAACATCACCCTGATACCAAAACCAGGCAAAGACACAACTAAAAAAGAAAATATCAGGCCAATATCCAAGATGAACATTGAAGCAAAAATCTTCAATAAAATACTGGCAAACTCAATGCAACAGCACATCAAAAAGAGTATCCATCGTGATCAAGTAGGCTTCATCCTGGGGATGCAAGCTTGGGTCAACATATGCAAGTCTATAAACACAATTTACCACATAAACAGAACCAAAGACAAAAACCACATGATTATCTCAATAGATGTAGAGAAGGCCTTTGAAAAATTCAACAGCCCTTTATGCTAAAAACTCTCAATAAACTAGGTATTAATGGAACGTATCTCAAAATAATAAAAGCTATCTATAACAAAAATGGGCAAAAATTGGAAGCATTCCCTTTGAAAACTGGCACTAGACAAGGGTGCCCTCTCTCACCATCCCTATTCAATATAGTACAGGAAGTTCTAGCTAGAGCAATCAGGCAAGAAAAGGAAATAAATGGTATTCAGTTAGGAAAAGAGGAAGTCAAATTGTCTCTATTTGCAGATGACATAATTGTATATTTAGAAGACTCCATCATCTCAGCCCAAAATCTCCTTAAGATAATAAGCAACTTCAGTAAAGTCTCAGGATTCAAAATCAATGTGCAGAAATCACAAGCATTCCTATACACCAATAATAGACTTAAAGAGAGCCAAATCAAGAATGAACTGCCATTCACAATTGCTACAAAGAGAATAAAATACCTGGGAATACAACTAACAAAGGATGTAAAGGACCTCTTCAAGGACAACTATAAACCACTGCTCAAGGAAATAAGACAGGACAAAAACAGATGGAAAAACATTCCATGCTCATGGTTAGGAAGAATCAATATTGTGAAAATGGCCATACTACCCAAAGTAATTTATAGATTCAATGCTATCCCCATCAGGCTACCTATGACTCTCTCTACAGAACTGGAAAAAACCACCTTAAACTTTGTATGGAACCAAAAGAGAGCCTGCAGAGCCAAGTCAATTCTAAGCAAAAAGAACAAAGCTGGAGGCATCACACAACCTGACTTCAAACTATAGTACAAGGCTATAGTAATCAAAACAACATGGTACTGGTACCAAAACAGAGATACAGACCAATGGAACAGAACAGAGGCCTCAGAGGCAACTCCACACATCTACAACAATATGATCTTTGACAATTATGACAATAGCAAGCAATGGGGAAAGGATTCCCTGTTTAATAAATGGTGTTGGGAAAACTGGCTAGCCATGAGCAGAAAGCAGAGACTGGACCCCTTCCTGACACCTTATACTAAAATTAACTCCAGATTGATTGAAGACATACACATAAGACCTAACACCATAAAAACCCTGGAAGAAAACCTAGGCAAAACCATTCAGGACATAGGCACAGGCAAGGATTTCACAACTAAAACACCAAAAGCAATGGCAACAAAAGCCAAGATAGACAAATGGGATCTAATTAAACTCCAAAGCTTCTGCAAAACAAAAGGAACTATCACTAGAGGAACCAGCAATAAACAGAATTAGAAAACATTTTTGCAAGCTACCCATCTGACAAAGTGCTAATATCCAGAATCTACAAAAAACTAAAACAAATTTACAAGAAAAAAGCAAACAACCCCTCCAAAACTGGACAAAGGATATGAACATGCACTTTTCAAAAGAAGACATTTCTGTGGCCAACAAACATATGAAAAATGCTCATTATCACTGGTCATTAGAGAGATGCAAATCAAAACTACATTGAGATACCATCTCACACCACTTAGAATGGTGATTATTAAAAAAATCTGGAGACAACAGATGCTGGAGAGGATGTGGAGAAATAGGAACACTTTTACACTGTTAGTGGGAGTGTAAATGAGTTCAACCATTGTGGAAGACAGTGAGGCAATTCTTCAAGGACCTAGAAATAGAAATTCCATTTGACCTAGCAATTCCATTACTGATATATACCCAAAGGATTATACATTGTTCTATTATAAAGATACATGGAGGGGGGAGAGGAAGATGGCGCTCTAGAAGCAACTCACCACTGCAGCTCTCAGTCAAGACGCAGAGGGTAAGCAAACACCGCATTTTCAGGCGGATCCTTATAGCCCACAGAGCGGGGGGGAAAAGCCCAGGTGTAAAAGGCATGCAGGACTCAAGCACAGCACTCTCCGCTGGCGCGGCCAGGCAGCCAGCGCCGCCGCAGCAACCGGCGCACAAAACACACGGGTCTGGGCGCCCTGTTAAACTGGCAATTTGAGACTTGGGAGGGCAGATTGCTATGTTCATCTGACTGAACGGGTTTTGGACGGTGAACTACACCAGGAGATTTCTGGGAGGTGAATTGTGAACCAGTGCAGTGGGTGGCTGCACTGAAAATCACACAGATCCCGGTGCCCTTTCGGCCAGTGACTGAGGCACCTGGGAGAGAGTCAACCCTACAACTTAAAAAGAAAAAAAAAGCAAAAGGCTGAGAGGCAGGGAGCCAAGTGATCAGGCTGAACGGGTCCCACCCCCACAGGGACAAGCAATAAGTCGATTCGGAGTGCCGGGGGTTGAGAGTTCCACTGCGGGAAGAGCAGAACACATGACTGTGCAGCTCCGTGGGGGAGGGGCGTCTGCCATTGCCGAGAGCTTCAGCCCCTACTGAGGTACCCGCCCACTGCTGACTCAGTCAGCCGTTGCCAAGGCAACCCGCAATAACAGAGAGACTCCACCTACAGGGCAGAGCCCACATCAGCAGGGCGGAGCCTACGTCAGTAGGGCAGAGCCCAAAACAGTAGGACAGAGCCCACAGCAAAAGGGCGAACCTCACGCCAGCAGGGCGGAGCCTCGGCAGC
>CM052653.1:117351823-117412324 GCA_028533165.1 Leontopithecus rosalia | reverse complement strand
GCATGGGGAGAAATGCCAAATATGGGTGAGGGGGCAGAAGGCAGCAAAACACACTGCCACGTGTGTACCTATGCAACTATCTTGCATGTTCTGCACATGTACCCCAAAACCTAAAATGCAATAAAAATTAAGAAAAAAAAATAAGATACATGTACACGTATGTTCATTGTGGCACTGTTTACAATAGCAAAGACTTGGAACTAACTGGATAAAGACAATGTGACACATAAACACCATGGAATTCTATGCAGCCATAAAAAACGTATGAGTTCGTGTCCTTTGCGGGGACATGGATTAATCCGGAAGCCATCATTCTCAGCAAACTGACACAAGAACAGAAAAGCAAACACTGCATGTTCTCACTCATAAGTAGGTGTTGAACAGTGAGAACACATGGACACGGGGAGGGGAGCATCACACACTGGGGTCTGTTGGGGGGTAGTGGCCTAGGGGAGCGATAGTATGGGGGGGTTGGGGAGGGATAACATTAGGAGAAATACCTAACGTAAGTGAAGGGGAGATGGAGGCAGCAAACCACCATGCCATGTGTGTACCTATGTAACAATCCTGCAAGATCTGCAAATGTACCCCAGAACTTAAAGTAAAATAATAAAAAAAGAATTTGAACAAATAAAAATTTTAGCAAAAAACATAAAAAAAAGAAAAAGTGCAGTAAAAATATGGTATAAAAATTTTTTAAATTGTACATTTGCATAAGGCATTTACCATGGATAGAGCTTGGAGGAATGGAGGTTGCTCTGGGTGAGTCAGTGAGTCAGTGGTGAGAGAATGTGAAGGTTTAGGACATTGCTGTGTACCACTGTATACTTTATAAACACTGTACACATAGGCTATGCTAAATTTATAGGAAATATTTTTATTTATTCAATATTAAAATAATCTTAGCTTACTGTAACCTTTTTAAAGCACATATGTGAAATGATCCAATTTACTTCTCATTTGCTGTATTTTAAAAACTCATTTAATTTTGACATATTGCAGATGGATAAACACTATAATAAATATACTGACTGATTGCCTGGATTCTTTACACCAGCATTGCCACAAACAAGTGAGCAATGCATTGTGCTACATCATTATGATAGCTATGACATCACTAGGCAATAGGAATATTTCAGTTCCATTAGCATCTCATGGGATTGCCATCATATATGTGCTCATTATGCAGCACTTGACTGCACTACATGTACATGTGTCCCTCAGGATTCATGGAGTATTAGTTCCAGGGCCCCTAAACCCAAATCCAGGGATATCAAATCCGGGGATGCTCAAGTCCTTTCTGTAAAATGCTGCAGTATTTGCATATGCCCTGCACACATCCTCCTGTATACTTTAAATCATCTCAAGATTATTGACAATACCTAGCATGCACACCATTTCATTCTTGTGAGTTCAACATGGTGCTTGGCATGCAACAAACTCAAGTTTTGCTTTTTGAAACTTGGTGGAATTTTTTTCCCAAATAGTTTCAGTCCTCAGTTGGTTGAATCCACGAATGGGAAACCCACCAAGGGCCTACTGTACCAGTTTGTTTAACCATTCACCAGTTTAAGGATATGAGTTGTATCCAAGTTTGGCTCTTAAGAAAACAGCTACTATGAACATTCATGAGTGGGGTTTTGTTGGGATAAGTGCCCAGGAGTGCCATTGCTCAGTGGTGTGGCACGTTTTAAGTGTTATAAGAAACTGCCACCACTGTTTTCCAAGGAGTTTACCCCTTTGCATTCCAGCAGCAACGTATGAGTGATCCAATTTCTCAGCATCTTCACCAGCACTGGTGCCATCACCATTTTTATTATAGCCATTCTGAGAGGGGCACAGTGATATCATATTGTCACTTTTAATTTGCATTTCCCTGGTACCTAATGAACGTATTTTTGTGAGCTTATTTCCCATCTGTATATCTTCTTTGATGAAATGTCTCTTTCTGTCTCTTGCCTCTTTCAAGTCACATGACTTGTTTATTAACTGACGAGATTCAGTTTTTATATATATATATTCCAGCCAATGTCATTCGTTGATTGTGTGGTTTGCAGGTATTTTCTCCCTCTCTGCAGCCTTTCATTCTCTTAACAGGATTTCACAGAATAAAAGTTTTCATTTTAATAAGGTCCAATTTATCAGTTTTTCCTTTTATGGGTCGTACTTTTGGTGTTGTCTAGGAACTTGATCCCAAAGATTTTCTTGTATTTTCGCATAAGGTTTTTTGTAAAAGTTTCATCGTTTTCAATTTTACTTTTGAGCATCTTATCCATTTTGAATTACTTTTTGTCTAAGCTTGTGAGGTTTAGGTGGAGGCTTATTATTTACTTGCCTATGAATACCCAACTGCTCCAGCACCATTCCTTGAAGGACTATCCTTCTGTTTTTCACATCTTTGTGGAAAATTGATCATTTCTTGTATTGAAACATTGCTACGTACCCCATGAATATGTACAATTATTATTTGTCAATTTAACATTAGAATTTTAAAAGCAAATGAAATATTAGAATATGTATGTGAAGTAGTGGTAAGTCATTCTGGAAGTAATGAAGTCATTTGTTACTATATTTATTACCCAGGAGTGATGGGTCTTCCTGGGGAGAGAAATGTATTTTATAAAGAGTGGCCGGGGAAGGCAGCACTATGAATGTGACAGCACAGCAGACATGGCAGCATTCAACAGGGCACTAGGCAGAAGTTCAGAAGGGAGCCAAATGTGTGTCTGCAGGATTGTGCTCCCTGCAGTGGAGCCAGTGAGTGAAAGGCCCCAAGGCAGATGGTGCCTGGCAAGTCTGAGCTGTCCTAGAAGTGAGGAGGGCAGCCACAGCCTGATGAGGAAGACAGGGAGACAAGAGTATTGGACATAACCGGGACTAGGGTTTGTGAAATGAGTGTGATGCAGGGAGAGGGGCAGGAGATGGGAGTGAATGAGAGGGAGCATATTGTGACTGCACTCAGCTGGGTAGGAAGAGGTGCTGCCATGGGAAGGGTGCAGTCATAAAAAGGCAGAAGATAAATGTGTTTCTGGTCTCAGCCGAGGTGCCGACATTGCTGGAGTCAGCTGAGCCAAGGGGAATGGGCAGGGGAGAGGGTGATGAGGGGTGAGGGTGATGAGGACCTGCGATCTTGGGCTGGGGTGGGAACAGGGCTTGGGTGGCTCCTCTCTGAGTGGCTGGAGCAGAGAGGCCTGATCACTGGGGGACTGAGAGGCCTGGTTGGGGTCACCCAGCTGGAGATGGAAATCCTCAGGAGCTCTGACTGGTGGTAGGCAGAGTGACAGGCAGGAGCTGGGTCATTGGTGGGGGGTGGGATGGGGGCTGGGGCGCTGGCGAGGAAGAGAAGCAGAAGTGAGGTGCTGGGGGGTAGATGGGAGGGAGGGCAGCCCTCCCTGCCTATCAACCTCTCCCTGACTACTGGAGCCCCTGAGTGTCTTTGACTGTTCTGGGACTGTGGTCTCAGCCCCGGAGCCAATCTGGTAGTCAGACCCCATTGTCCCCATTTGGCAGCAGCAGGTGGCTTTGCTGACTTCAGCGCCAGCCTGCCCTCTTTTGGAACAGGCACTCCTGATGCTGCAGCCCTGGTCTGCCCCTTCCCAGCATGAGAACATAAACACTCCAGGCTCATGGATGACCTCTGCCTGCCCTCTCAGCTGCATGTGCTTTGAGGTGCAGGGATCCCTGGCCACACTGCAGGATGACCCTGTGTGGAGTGCCAGGGAGTAGCAGAAGTCAGGCACCTCCCTTCAGCCCTGTTATGGCCCTTGCAGACCCTGCTGGCTCTCCTGTAGCCAGTGTGCTCTCACTCCCAGTCCTACACAGCACCTCCCTGTCTCTGTCTGAAGAATCTGCTGACCACACCATCTCCTGGCCAGGTCACATCTTCCCACAGACAAGTGTTGTCTCAACAAGTATGTGCCCTGTGACCCCATCACAGTCAAGTGACCAAGCCAGCCCACTGCCAGACTCCAGCCAAGCATGAGGCAGCTATGCTTTAATCAATGGGGAGCTGCAGGCATTGCAAAGGGTCACTGGACACTGCACCTGCTGAGCATTTGGGCAGAGGGGAGCCACGCCATGACAGCAGCTTTAGTACACACCACCACCCTCATGCCCTTCCTACTCCATGGGCAATGGGGCAGAGGGCAGGTGTGACACTCGTGGGCTCGGGGGATAGAGGATCAGCAGATGAGGTCCAGCGCCTCCGGGGTAGAGGCACTTCATGCTTGGGAAAGGGATGAGCAAATGGATGTGAAGCTCTTGCAGGAGCCAGTGGTTGGTGTAAACCTGACATGTGGGGCAAATGCCCGGAGGACAGTCAGACTGTGGCCTCGGGTCTGCAATGAGACAGAGCTGGCCAGCAGGGTTTTGGGGCAGGTGGGTGTCTGACCCCTGTTTTCTCAGTGAATCTCCCCTGGTGGACCAGGCTTCCCACAGCCAAGAGCTCCTAGTCCTGAATGGTTCTCCAAGAAAGCTGGGCCCTGCTCACTCAGGGAGGCTATTCAGGAAAGGGCTGCACTGAGAGGGCACTTGCCTAAGTGAACGGGTCCAGAATGGACATCTGGGAGGGGAAAGTGCAGACACCTGCATGCTACCCTGAGATTCTGAATCGGGGATTCTGGAATGGGGCCCAGGCATCTGAGCATTCATAAGCCTGCCAGGCAATCCTGACAGTCAGCCAGGTTGGACATCTTTAGTGGCCTAGATGGCCCCTGGAAGACCGCAGCTCTATTCAGCAAGGCAGCCTCTCCTTTCTCTAGCAGCCCAAGGACTGAGTATTCCCAGGTGCTGGTACCTAGGTCCTCTCCCAGATGCCTCCAGCTCAGGAGAATGCTTATACCCTGGGGTCATATACAACACCAAGCCAGGAGCACTTAGGCCAACCCCAGCAACATGGGCCCCACGCCAGCCATACTACCTTCTCAGCAGTGTCATGAGGACCAGATAGGCTTCCTGGAAGAAATGTCTTCTTGGGAAAGGATTACTCCCAGGCCAGGCTACAGATGAGGAGCAATTCCACCTATGAAATGGGGCTGTCCCCTTTCTTCCAGTGACACAGGCACTGCTCCTGCCTGGCATGCGTTCCTGGGCTCCTGCTGACAGGGACCCTTTACCTGGCAGAAATCCAAGATGCTGAAAATTACTGCCTCTGGCCCTTGGATTGGTTTCCTGGAAAACACATTAGCTGTACAGAAAGGTTCAGGGTGATTATTTCCTCTTTGTAGCTGACATTTCCCAGAGTTCCAGGGCAATGTAGAGAAGGAAGCTCTTCATCTGCTTCTTTGATTTCAAGCAAAATTTTAGGTAAAAAAAGAGTCCCCTTGTGGATGCAAACATCAGTGCATACCTGGTATGGTCAGATGGCCTGTGCCTCAGAGGATAGGAAGAAACTTTACCTGGGATGGTCAAGGCTTGGGTTCTCATCCTGTCTTGACTTTATTTTACTCGTTGACCTTGACTGGTCACATCCTTCTAAAGGCCCCATATCCTCATGTGTAAAGCAACAGTGTGGGAGGAGATGGTCTCCTGGACCCTCAGGCTCTAACATATATGGGTTTATGAACCACTAAAAATTTTGTTAAGGTGCATAAAACCACTTTGTAATAACTCATCCCATGTTTCCAATAGCTGAGAGCTGTTATAGGAGGAAAGAAAAAAAGAACTCTGCAACAGATAGGTTACAGCACTGTAGGAAGGTACCCAGTTGGTAGGTTGACCAGAGACTAGGTATGACTCTGTGTGTTAGTCTATTCTCATGCTGCTGATAAAGACATAACCAAGACTGGATAATTTATAAAGAAAAAGAGATTTAAAGGGCTCACAGTTTTCTATGGCTCAGGAGGTCTCACAATCATGGCAGAAGGTGAAGGAGGAGAAAGGCACATCATACATGGCAGCAGGCAAGAGAGTGTGTGTAGGGGAACTCCCCTTTATAAAACCATCAGATCTCGTAAACTTATTCACTATCATGAGAACAGCACAGGAAAGACCTGCCCCCCTCCCACTGTGTTCCTCCCACTACACATGGGAATTTTAAGAGCTATGATTCAAGATGATTTTTGGGGGACACAGCCAAACCATATCACTCTGTATGACTTAGGATACTTTTGGTAGCAAGAAGCAGGAAATCCTATTGAATATGAATTACACCCCAAGAGCAGTTATTGTTTAAGAAGAATTCAGAGTTAATTCAGCAACTCAATGATGTGATCCAAGAGCCAAGATTTTTCTGTTTTCCTAGCTGCCATCATCTGGACTGATCATGTTCTCTTTCACAGCTACAAAGCAGCTGCCACTGCTCCAGGCATCACACTATCACATGACAGAATCCCAAGCAGGAAGTAGTAGAGGACAGATGCAGTTTAACCCCAGTCACCCCGAGCACATGTCACATTAAATTTCATTGGCTAAAACTGGGTCACATGATCAAGTCCAGATCAGTGGCTCACAAAGGTGAATGGGTTTGCTACAATTGGCTTAGATCTGTCTTTAGTCATTTGCTGGGGCTGAGCACATTGCCATGTGAGAGAATTAAGGTTCTGTTGACAAGCCATAAGGGAGAGCTAGCTTCTTGGTCAGGCTACAGATACATACTGAGGCTTACCATCATTCCCTTTCACCCATATTGCAATTTGCCCTCAAAAGAAGGCCCCTCAAATCGCATCTGAGTACTGCTTGCAGCTCAGAATCCAGGCCACTGGGATTTATGCAGCCTCTTCCTCAGGTCAGCACTTGATTCCTAGTCCCAGGTGACTCAAGCTAAAATATTGTATTGCTACCTAATGAGCAGGAAGAAGAGAAACAGAGTTATTGCAATAAACCAGAAGAGAAACAGAGTTACTGCAATAATCTCTGCCCATTGAGGAAGGGAAAACAATGACAATCACAGTGACACAGCGTACATCATAGCCTGTGAAGGAGTGAAGGAGGACTCCCTGCTCTCAGGATCCAGTTTTGCAATCTGGGAGTACCTGCCTTTTCTGTTTACCTGCATACCTGCATGGTTTTACCGGGATGGGTGAGGGGGTGTGCACCTCCCCTGAGGAAGGCTTTGGCCATGCATGTCTCTTGATTCCAGCTCCCAGGGTTTAATAGTTGCAAAATCACACATGAGATGAGACTATCCTATGTGTGATTCGTGGAACAGCCATGAATCACATGATAGGGTGGAAAATTCAGTGTCTTAAAAGCATAATGAGCTGAGCATAGTGGCTCACTCCTATAATCCCAACACTTTGGGAGGCTGAGGTGGGTGGATCGCCTGAGGTCAGGAGTCAAGACTAGCCTAACCAACATAGTGAAATCCTGCCTCTACTAAAAATACAAAAAATTATCTGGGCATGGTGACAGATGTCTGTAATTCGCAGGAGAATTGCTTGAACTCAGGAGGCAGAGGTTACAGTGAGCCAAGATTGCACCATTGCCCTCCAGCCTGGGCAACAAGAATGAAACTCCGTCTCAAAAAAAAAAAAGCATAGTGGATATTACGCAGGGTTCATATCCAGACAAAATGGCACAAATCCATTTCTCCCTACCCATTCCCACCCATCACAACAATAAATCCTGAAAATCATACCAAAGAGCCAAAGCAGAACTCTGAAGGATGAGGAGGATTTTGAGCTGGATGAAGACCACAGGAATGAAGAAACAGCATAGGAGTAGTCTTACAACCCTTCCCAACAGAAGAAAGTGACTCAGCCCCCAACCTAGCAACAGAAGGCAATGCAGGCTCATTCTTCCCACAAATCAAGCAGGAGTCACCTCAACACCATCAGGCAATCCAAACACATGGATAAGAAGGATCAATGAGAGACCCAGTATACAAAAGTAGCTACAGGAAACACCCTTCTTTCCCCCTAGCCTGAGACGCCCCTTTTCCACTGAGGTGGGTGAGTGGGCAGAGCCAGCCAGAGAGCTACAGGTGTCCTGGTGTAGCTCTTCCCTTTGTCCCTATGGGCCTAATACTCTCTTCCCTCACCCAAGGGCAAAGGGCATTAGGGGCACAGTAATAGGATGCCCCACACCTCTACCTCAGCAGCCCAACCTGAAGAACTCCTTTTCCCTCTTCAAGCAGCACTAGCATGGGCCACGGGGACATACAGTTACAGAAGATACACCAAGCAAGCAGGCCAATGTAATGCTGTAAAGATGGAAAATTAACCCACCATTGGAACCACAGCACACAAAAGCAGGCCAGTGCCTGTGTGTTAAACTTTATAGAGTGACTGCCTGCTAAAAATGGAAGTCTTAAATAGCATCCAAGACACTTCTGACAAATAGACAAAATTCCAAGACACAATAAAACATCATCAGCCACACACAAAAAAAGAAAAGAAAATCACAAATTGAATGAGAAAAAAATCAACTTACATCGTCACTGTAATGAAGCAAATGTTAGAATTTTCTGAAGGATTTTAAACAGTCATTATGAAAATGCTTCAACAGCAGGGCATGGTGGCTCACTCCTGCAATCCTAGCACTTTGGGAGGTTGAGGTGGGTGGATCACTTGAGATCAGGAGTTCAAAACTAGCCTGGCCAACATGTTGAAACCCCATCTCTACTACAAATACAAAAAAATAGCCAGGCATGATGGCAGGCACCTGTAATCCCAGCTACTTGGGAGGCTGAGGCAGAAGAATCACTTGAACTTGGGAGGAGGAGGTTGCAGTGAGCTGAGGTCATGCCACTGCACTCCAGCCTAGGTGACAGAACAAGACTTAGAAAAAAAAATTCAACATTCAATTACAAACTCTTTTGAAGTAAATGAAAAAATAGGAAAAAAATAGATATTGCAAAAAGCAACCAAAGGGAAATTATAGATCTGAAAAAATCAATAACAGAAATGAATAAGCTCAATAGTAGAGTGAAGATGACGGAGGTTACAGTTAGGTAACCTGAAGACAGATCAATAGAAGTCACCCAATCTGAACAAACTGAAACAAACAAACAAACAAACAAAACAAAAAAGACTTCAGGGATCTGTGGGAAAATAACAAAACGTTGAAACTTCCAGCATTTGTATGGTCAGAGTCCCAGTAGGAATACAAAGGAGGACCTGAAAAGGTATTTGAAAAAATAGTTGACAACCATCCTAAATTAGGTTAAAAACGCAAACCTAGAGTTTCATTAAACTGGGCAAAGCCCAAATAGGATACAAAGAAATCCAGGCAAAGGCATACCAGAATTAAACTTTTTAAACTTAAAGGCAAAGTTTAAAATCTCAAAAGCAACTGGAGAGTAGTGACACCTTACATGTGGTGAATACCAATTTGAATGACAGCAGATATCTCAGCTGGAACCATGGAGGTCAGAAAGAAGTGGCACAATATTTTCAAATGCTGAAAGCAAAGAACCATCAACCATGAATTATCTATCTAGTGAAATTATCCTTGAGAAATGAAGGGGAAAAAATTGCCAAATTAAAGAAAACTAAAAGAACTTGACACCAGCAAGTTTAAATAAACTTGCTACCTTTAAATAATAGCTCAAAAAATCTTTACACAGAAAGAAAATTATAAAAGAAAGAACTTTGAAGCATCTGGAAAGAAGGTGAACAATGGAAGAAGCCAAACTATGGGTTCATATAATAGAGTATTTTTGTGCTTAGAAGTTTTATAAATAACATTAGATTACTGAAGCAAAAATTATGACATCAAAGATGATGATATTAAGAAATAGGAAAGGAAAATAAACCTGAGTGAAAGTGAAGTTTTCACATTTCACTCAAAGTGAAATTTTTAGGACACCATGTTGTACAAGATCAGTAGAATCCACTAAGTCTAAATGATAGAGAAAATCTAAACCGAAAAGCAAAACAAGAACAGAGCCTCGGGGATCTGTAGGAAAGTGACAAAATTTCCAACATTTGTGTGGTCAGAGTTCCAATACGGGAAAGAAGTAAGACCTGAAAAAGTTTTTGAAAAGTATGCTATTTTAAGTCACATATGTATATTGTAATAATCACTAGGAAAATTATACAATGAAATATTCTCAAAACACCATAAATAAATCAAAATATTATCCCATACATATTCTCAAGTAACCTGCAGGAAGGCAAGAAAAGAGAAATAGTAATGAGAGCAACAGGAAACAAAACCAAATAATAAAACGAGAGACTTAAGCTAGTAAGTAACATATTAATAATTAGCATAAATGTAAATGGCCTAAATACCCAAGCAAAATGTAGCAGTTGTAAGTTAAAGAATGAAAGTTAAAGGATGAGAAAATATATACCATACAAACAATCAAAACAAAACACAGCAAGAGGGGCTATTGTAATATCCAATAAGGTCAAATTCAGAGTGAAAAAAATTACCAGAGACAAAGAGGAACATTATGTATTGATAAAAGGGTCAGCCCACCAGGAAGATGAAACAATCCTGAATTTGAACAAACCATAGAGCCTTGAAATGGTTTAATGGATAGAGATAAAAAGATAAATAGACAAATGCATTACTAGAGTTGGAGACGTCAACACTTTTCAAGAACGGATGCAACCACTCTACAGAAAATTATCAAGGATACAGATGATCTAAAGAACACAACCAAGCAAAGGGGTCCCACTGACATAGAGCACTACACCCAAGATAAATAAATATGCATCTTTTTCAAATGTGCATGGAGCATTCACCAGTAAACACCACATCCTAGGCCATAAAGCAAACACTGGAAAGTTTAACATAATTGAAATAATACAGAATATTTTTTTGACCACAGTGGAGTAAGGCTAGAAATCAATAACAGTCTAACAGAAAAATCTCTAAAGACTTGGAATTAAACAACACACTTCTAAATACTCCATGGGTCGACTAGAAAGTCTCAAAGGAAATAAAAATATACTTAGAACTGAATGAAAACGAAAACATAACGTATCAAAGTTTGGAGTGCAGGCAAAGCAAGGCTGACACTAAATGTTTACATTAGAAGAGAGAAAAGGTCTCAATTTCATAATCCAAGTTACTACCTCAAAAAACTAGTAGAAGAGCAGAACAAATGAAAAGAAAACATAAAAGCAAACTTAAAGAAATACCATAATGAAAAAGAAAGTAGGAAAATCTGAGCATTCCCCAAGAATCCTTTCATTTTCAGTGATTCACTAGGACTCACACGGCTTGAACGCAGTCGTAGGCACAAAAACAATTTGTTACCACAAAAGAATATAAAGGAGCATCAACAAAGGGGGAAACTTCCATAAACAAAGTTCGGGGAAGACCAGGTGCAAGCTTCCACAAGTCTCTTTCTGTGGAGCTTCACAGGACTCACTTAATTCTCCCAATACTTGTGACATGTGCAAAGTGTTACCAGCAGGAAAAGTTTGTTAGAGACTGATTCATAGCTTCCAGATTCTTATTGGGAACTACTCCTACAGGCTGTCTTTGCCTGGCCCCATCCAAATTCCAAAAGGAAAGTACGTGCATAGGATAAACAGGCTGTTGGTTCAAACAGTTCAGGCATAGGGAACTGCTTTCTCATATCTGGGAATAGTGGGAGTTCTGAAATCTAAGTTTCCACAACCAACCTGGTAAACAGGCCTTTCAAAGGACAGAAATCTCAGACTTACTATGTTAACTCCTTTTGTGCATAAAACAATAAAATAAATCAATGAAACAAAAAGCAAATTCTTTGAAAAAAGATCAAATAAAAATTTTAAACTTCTAGCCAGACTGAAAAAATAAAAAAGCTGGAAGACACAAATGATCCATATCAGGAATGAAATGGGATATCATTACAGATCCTGCATCTGTTAAAAGGATCATCAGAGAAGAAATAGTGTAGACAACTTTATGCTTGTGTTACAACATAAAAGAAGTAGTCCACTTTATTGAAAACCACAAATGAAAATTCAACCAAGATTAACTAGATTATCTGAATACCTCTGTAATCATTAAAGACATTTATTTTGTAACTAAAATCTTCAGAAAAATAAATTCTCAGACTCAAATGGTTTCACTGGTTAATTCTACCAAATAAGTAAAGAATTAGTACAATTTTAACAATTTTATGAGGAGAAAAGACTTCCTAACTCATTTTATGAGGATACTGTTAAAATATGAAACCAAAACCAGAAAAAAATTGTACAAAACAGGATACTGAAGACCAACACCACCGTAAACTTATACCCAATTGATTCTCAATATAATATTAGCAAACTGAATTTATCAATGTATAGAATTATAGAATGTTAAAAAGTGGAGTTTATTCCAGGAATGCTTTATTTATTCAATATGCAAAAATTAATATATTTCACCATATCAAGAGGCTGAAGAAGAAAATATGCAAAATTCATATGATTATATCAACCAAGGCAGAAAAGGCATTTGATAAAATCCAAGACCTACTTATTAAGAAAACCTCTCAGTAAGTTACTAATGGAGGGAAATTACCTCAACCTAATAAAGAACCTGAACAAAATCCTACAACTAACATCATACTTAGTGGTGAAAGAACAATTGCCTTCCCCCTAAGATGTGTTACAAGACAAGGATGTCCTCTTTCATCACTTTTATTCAACAAACTGGAATTTTTATCCACTACAATGAAACAAGAAAAAGAAATAAAAGACACACAGGATGGAAAGAAATAAAATCATCTCCATTTGCAGATGACATGATTATCTATGTGTAAAGTCCCAAGGAATCTCCAAAAATATCTAAGAAATAACAAGTGCATTCAGATGGTTACGAGATACGACATCAACACCCAAAAATCAATTGGGTTCTTATGTAGTAACAATGAAACGTAGAAATCAAATTTTTAAATGTTGATGATGAACATCAAACAAATGAAGACACGTAGTGTTTAGGAACTGGAACACTTATCATAGTAAAAGTGCCAACTCTCTGCAAATTAATATATAGGTTTGCTGCAGTTCCTATTATAAACCAAAAATAATTTCCTCCCAGGAAGCTATTGTTTAGGATCCTAATTTTAATTCAGAGGTGCATTCTAAGGCGTCTTCTCCATTGCCTTTCCTCCCAAAATTAATCAAAAAAGTTATGTGTTGCAGAGCTAATTGCTGTTAAGTCTGCAAATAAAACCAAGATTACAGTAGCTCAGTGCCTAGAAGTTAAAGATAAGTCAGTTTTGTAACGTCACCTTTGGCTTTTTGTTTGTTGGCTTTTTACTTTAAAAAAAGATCTTTTAAGTGGTAATGAATGCCTGTCCACATTCGTCTGTATCTGGCCTAGAACATCTAACTGGCTATAAGTCTTTTGACTCTAAGTCCCTCAGCTATAGAGAGTCCCATCAAGGAACAGGATGGACCTGGGGCAGGCCGCTGTGCCACCCCAGCAACGCTACAGGACAAAATTAAAATGTGGTGGCTGACCATTGATGTCGCCCTGGCAAATCTTGTCTAGAAAAGGTGAATGTAAACCAAAAATAAAATTCAAAGCCCCCCCACCACCCAACCATCTGAATGAACCCCTCCTCTTGGCCAAGGGTGTGCCAGAGTTAACCTGAAAATTGAGTTGAGGCCACGATGGAAGACAAGGTTAGATATGCCTCATTACACTCTCCAGCATGAACATCAACACAGACCTTAAGTCTGATAAGAAACATGTACAGTCTATTCTCTCTGAGGTCTACTACCTGGAGGCTTCATCTGCATGATCAAACCTCGGTCTCCACAGCCCCTTACTGTAACCCAGGCATTCCCTTCTACTGATAATAACTCTTTCAACCAATTGCCAATCAGAAAACTTTTAAATCTGTCTGTGACCTGGAAGCCCCCTGCTTCAAATTGTTCCACCCTTCCAGATTCAACCATAAGTCTTACATGTATTGATTAATGTCATATGTTTTCCTAAAATGTATAAAAGCAAGCTATAACTCAACCACCTTGGACACATATCAGGACCTTCTGGGGCTGTGTCATGAGCATGTTCTTAACCCTGGCAAAATCAACTTTCTAAATTGATTGACACCTGTCTCAGATACTTTTCAGTTCACACTATGAAAATTCATCAAAGGTTTTTTGTAGAAACAGACCAGCTTATTCTAAAATTTATGTGAAAATAAATGTAAAATAGCTAAAACAATCTTGAAAGAGAAATGAAGTGGGAGGACTCACTCGATAAGGTAGTAAGTCTTAATATATAGCTAGAGAAATCAAAGTCAACTGGTTCCAGCAGAAGGATAGATGCATAGATCAATGGAGCCTATTAGAGGATCCAGAAATAGACACTTATATGTATGTTCCACTGATTTTTGACAGAGGTACAAAACGAATTCAATGGAGGAAGAATAACCTTCTCAATAAATAATTCTGGAGCAATTGGATATAAAAGAAAGGAAAGGAAAAGAGAAAATGGGGGAGAGGGGAGAAAAAAGGTGAAGGGGGAATAGGAAAGAGAGAAGGAAGAAGGGAGGGAAGGAGGGAGAGAAGGAAGGAAGGAAGGAAAAAAGAAAAGAGGTAGAGAGGGAGAAAGAGAGGAAGTGGGGGGCAAGGAAAGAAAATTAAAAAGTTATTGTTGATCTAAACCTCCCAGTTTATGCAAAAAGTAATTCATAACAGATCACATATGCAAACATAAAATTCAAAACTATAAAATTAGGGGGAAAAATAAGAAAAATTCTTTGGAATTTAGAGCTAGGCAAAGAATCCTTACACTTGACATGAAGCATAGGATCTATAAAAGGAACATATGATAAATTGTCCATCATCAAAACGAAAAACTTTTTCTCTATGAAGACTCTGTTAAGAGAAGGAAAAGGCAAACTATGCAACAGGAGAAAAAACTGCAGACCACATATCCAGCACAGGATTCGCATCTAGAATATAATGAACCTTCCAAATTGAACTGGAAACAAAAGCAATCCAATTCAGAAGACATGAACAGATGTTAAGAGGATATGCATATGGAAAATAAACACATGAGAAGATTTTAGGACTGAAGGGCGGATGAGTGGTTTCCAGGGCCTGGGGAAATTCTGCCAGTGTGGTTATAAAAAAGCAACCCAGGGTTCCTCCGGATGGGACATTTCTGCATCTTGAATGTGGTGGTGGATTCATGAATCCACACAGCTGATGCAGTTGTGTAGAGCTTAATACACATAAACGACTACAACGAAACCAGGGAAATTTGAGTAAGCTTGATGGCTGGTTGTATACTATTGTTTAACAAAATGTTACCACTGGGGAAATGGGCAAAGGGTACAAGGGCTCTCTCTGTATTATTTCTTGTAACTTCACATGACTCTCAATTTATCTTGAGAATTTCAACTTAAAAACAAAACAAAATAAGGATAGTGGACTCCCAATCTCTTTGTTTCTGGCAAATTTCCCCACCACTAACATGAACTCGAGAAGCATCTAGATTTTATTAAAAGAGGTGGCATAGAAGTTTAATGCATAACAACTAGGATTTCTTTCTTTAAAGAATAGAAATTATCAGAGTATATTCCAATTTAGTGAGGATAAAGATTGCTTTGTGACACGTGTGGTGGGGGTGTAATAAGATTTGGGTGTTCGTGCCCTCCAAATCTTATGTTGAAATGTGATTCCTAGAGCTGGAGATGGGTCTTGATGGGAGGTGATTGGATCATGGGCCTATCTCTCATGACTGGCTTAGCATTGTGGCCTGGGTGAGGAGTGGGTGCTGCTCTGAGTTCATGAGAGATCTGGTTGTTTAAGAGTGTGTGACGCTTCCTGCCACTCTCTCTCTTGCTCCCACTCTCTCCATGGGATGCGCCTGTTCCCCTTCACCTTCCACGATGATTGGAAACTTCCTGAGGCCCTCGGTGGGTTCAGATGCCAGCACCATGCTTCCTGTACAGCCTGCAGAACCGTGAACTAGCTAACCCTCTTTAATTGATAAACTACCAAGCTTCAGGTATTCCTTCACAGCAACGTAAGAACGACTATACAATATGTGCATGGAAAGATGACATTCTTTTCAAGCTCATATAGACATAGATTCTGGGGTGCACTCAGAGCTACTCAGTCCCACCTGTACCTCCAGTTCTCTGCCTTCTGTTCGACAGAGAGTCCTGGCTGCTTCTGCTGTTGCCTCCTCTCCTAATGACACTGGCTTTCCCAGATGCCCAGAGCAATGAAGACTGTGCTTTCCACTTGGCCCTCATCACACCTGTGGTGGGGAGAGTACAGCAGCTGCCACTCATATGTTCAACCCAACCAGACCCATGGAGGCTCTGCCTGAAAATGGAGGTGTTATCTGCTGAACAACAAACATTGACTGATGAGAGACAGGAAATTGAAAGAGGTAACAGATGACGCCCTTTTCCTCTCCTTGAACTAGACCTTCCTTTTTCTTTTTTTCTTAGAGATGGGGTCTCACTATGTTGCCCAGGCTGGAGGCAGTGGCTATTCACAGGCACGATCCCACTACTGATCAGCACAGGAGTTTTGGCCTGCTCCGTTTTCGACCTGGGCTGGTTCACCCCTCCTTAGGCAACCTGGTGGTCCCCCACTCCTGGGAGGTCACCATATTGATGCCGAACTTAGTGCGGACACCAAACTGGCATAGCGCACTACAGCCCAGAACTCCTGGGCTCAAGCGATCCTCCCACCTCAGCCTCCTGAGTAGCTGGGACTATAGTCACGTGCCACGGTGCCAGCTGAACTAGACCTTCCGAAGATGCAGTGCTCCATAGAGCTTCTCCAGTGCCATCCCACATGGCCCAAAACCCACCGTGCTTGTAGAAGCAGCATAGCCAGCTGGGAACACAGCTCCCTAGGTTTGCGTTCCTCCTCCCTTCCCTGTTCCATCTCACCTGGAATAAAGCCCCAGTCCCAAACCTTGCCTGGGCTATGCTCTCCAGGAAACCTGGATAGGACAAAACAGGTTTATGCAAATGTATATCCAGCATACACAAATACTGTTTGTGTACTCTTGCACACACACATGTAAAAGTGTGTCGTATTCAGGCTGTAGACCACAACTGGATCCCACTGTAAAACATATTTCTAGAGGTTGTGCCTAAAAGTTTTGCAAGTTGCTTTCACTGCACCCAGTGTAGACTGGCTCTTCAGCTTGTGAATTCCTGTGTTCTCAAAGTTGCCCTCACCAGGCACTGCCCATGCGCACAGTCCTGGGGTTAGCAGTTTTCATCTTGGAATCTGGGAGTGGTTGTGGAATAGCATCCCCTTGGTCTTCACTCTGCTTCCTGAACAGAGTCTGGGTTCTAGCATCCAGTCTGACCAGGGCAGGAAACCATCCAGGTCTGCCCAGTTGGCTTGAAGCTGAGGGGGTCGTGAGAGCCAAGGGAGGAGAGGGGCCCTGGGAAATCCTCACTACTCCTGAAGAGTCTGGTCCCTGTTGGGAATCTCTGCAAGAACATGACACCTTTGGGGGCTGGTGGGGCAGGGAGCAGAAACAGAAATGCAACCCTCCTACTCATGGGCACCTCCCGCCAATCAGACCTTACACTGAGGCCCAGGATTTCCTGGGACCTCTTTCTGCTCAGCACAGCCATAATCTAATGGGTCAGCTGCACTCCAGGAACCTGTGAAAGGAGAGGGAGATGGCAGCCTCTCCCTCTGGGCTGAGGCTAAAGGACACAGCTCAACCCAGCTCTAGGTCTGTCCTTACCCCGGGCTTCACTGTCCTACCTGATCCCAAAACAAAAGTCCAAATACAAATCTTGAGGCACAACTGCTGAAAGGACATGTGCTGGCTGTGTGTGCACTCTGTGGCCTTTCGTAAGATGATCTTGACCTTGGGATGGTTGGCCAGCCTGTCTCAGAGAAGGCCCTGCCACATCTTATCCTGGTGTCACACATAAAGTTGATTATAAGCCAGAGATGGTCAGCAGATTTCTGAGTTCCCAGGAATAGAAATCAGAGCACTTCTGCACCCATCTGCAGAAATGACCTATGGAGCACAATTAGGGAGCAGGAAGGTGGACATGGATGCTGCTGAAGGAGATGGCAGCCAGTGAGGCAGAGTTCAGCCCCCATTCCAATATTTTATACTCCATTGTCTCTCAGCCCCAAGCCCATCCTTCTGTACTCCGCCTGTGACAAGGAGCAGCAAGTATGCCAACACTGTTGCTCGGATTCTCTCCCTATCTGACTTCCTCCATCCTGGCTCTCCTCACTCCACCTACTGCCATATCAGACTTTCCACAGCTCTGCTCAGGAACCCAAATATGTTCATTGCATGGATCTTAGAATGAGGGAGCCCGGAGAATCCCAGCAAACACCTTAGGGCAGCAAAGCGCATGAATTCTGATCTGAATTTTGATTTTCCATATGGTCTCATAGAAGCTACTTATTCTCTGTCTCTTCAATAACAGTCAGAAACATGCCTTGGAAGAAATTATAGAGAGCGACTTCCTTTGCTTAAATACGAGCTGAGGTTAGGAAAATCGGTCATTTGTCTAAGTTCTCAAGGTCGGTTGGTGTCAGAAGTTGGATAAGAACCCAGGTCCCCTGATTCTCAAACAGATGGAAAAGAAAGCTGAGTAGAAATATGGAGGCCATAGGCAAGGACTTCATAACTAAAACACCAAAAGCATTGGCAACAAAAGCCAAAATAGACAAATGGGACCTAATTAAACTTCAGAACTTGTACAGCAAAAGAAACAGTCATTAAAGTGAACCAGCAACCAACAGAAAGGGAAAAAAATTTTGTAATCTACCCATCTGACAAAGGGCTAATATCCAGAATCTACAAATAACTAAAAGAGATTTACAAGAAAAAAATAAACAAACCCATCCAAAAGTGGGCGAAGGATATGAACAGACACTTTTCAAACAAAGATATATATGAGGCCAAAAAGCATATGAAAAAATGCTCATCATCACTGGTCATTAGAGAGATGCAAATCAAAACCATATAGAGATACCATCTCACGCCAGTTAGAATGGTGACCATTAAAAAATCTGGAGACAACAGATGCTGGAGAGGATGCGGAGAAATAGGAACACTTTTACACTGTTGGTGGAGTGTATATTAGTTCAACCATTGTGGAAGACAGTGTGGCGATTCCTCAAGGACATAGAAATAGCAATCCCATTACTGGGCATATACCCAAAGGTTATACATCGTTCCTTTATAAAGACACATGCACAAGTATGTTCATAGCAGCACTGTTTACAATAGCAAAGAACTGGAACCAACCCAAATACCCATAGATGATAGATTGGACAGGGAAAATGTGGCACATATACACCATGGAATTCTATGCAGCCATAAGAAATGATGAGTTCCTATTCTTTGTAGGGACATGGGTAAATCTGAAAACCATCATTCTCAGCAAACTGACACAAGAACAGAAAATCTGCATGTTCTCACTTATAGGAGGGTGTTGAACAATGAGAGCACATGGACATAGGGAGGGGAGCATCACACACTGGGGTCTTTTGGGGGCCAAGGGAGGGACAGTGGGGAAGGGATGGGGAGGTCGGGGAGGGATAATATGGGGAGAAATGCCAGATGTGGGTGATGGGGGGATGGAGGCAGCAAACCACATTGCCATGTGTACCTACGCAACAATCCTGCACGATCTGCACATCTGCACGATCTGTTATTTGAACCTAAAGTACAATTTTAAAAAAAGAAAGAAATATGGAGGCCAGTAGTGAAGATCTTGGTAGCCAAAAGAAAGCATGTGACATGATGTGGCTACAAGCAGGAAACTGGGAGAAACAGAAACTGCCTTCAAGTGTGGTGTGGGGTGTTGGTGCATGCATGCAAGCTGCGTGCTCTCCCTCTGCTTGCCAGCAGCTGGAAAGAACATCCCTCTTGAAAGACAAACAGGTCTGTGTTGAGCAGGGACTGACAGCTGGAGAGTCCCAACTGAGAGTCCGCTGGCCTCTCCTCGGGTCTTGCACCATCTCCATGAGTCTTAGGCTGCCTCTCCTGGAACCTCACCTGTATTTAGCAGAAGCCATCCCCTACCAAGGACCACAGGGAGGGGGACAGGAGGCAGCTCACGCCTGTGTGAGTCCAGCGGCATCTCTCTACAGGGCCTCCCAAACTAGCCACTCCAGCACCTCCACTCCTCTCTAGCTGACGTCCTTGTCACCTTCTTTGTGAATTCCTCCCATAGCAGCAACCATGCATGAAAGGTATTTGTCCCTACAGTCCCTATCACTTGGTGCTTTGCATGAAGAACTAAATAAACTGCAAGAATCCAGGACTGTCCCGTATGCTGCTTGATCATTCATCAGATCCACTATGTGCTATGGGAGGTACATATAGATATGGGGCTGTGGTGCTGTGATGGCTAATGTTATGTGTCGCCTCAGCTAAGCTATGGTGCCTAATTGTTCGGTCAAACACCTGTCTAGATGTTGCCATAAAGGTATCTTTTTAGATGTAATCAACATATAAATCAATAGACTTTGAGAAAAGGAGATCACGCTCTAAAATGTGGGTGGGCCTTGTCCAATCAGGTGAAGGCCGTAAGAGCAAGGACTGAGGTTTCCCAAAGAAGGAACTCTGCCTCCTAACTGCAACACAGAAACCCTGCCTGAGCTTCCAGTCACTGCCCCGTGGAATTCAGACTCATGACTGCAACAACTACCCTTATCTGAGTGTGCAGTGAGCTGGCCTGCCCTATAGACTTCACACTTGCCACCCCCACACTGACATGAGCCAACACTTTAAAGTCACTCTGTGTGTTTGTGAGTTTGTGTGTGTATGTGTGTGTGTGTGTCTGTCTGTCTGTCTCTATTGATTCTGTTTCTCTGTTTCTCTCAAGAATCCTGACTGATGCAGGTGTCTTCAGAGAGGTCACCTATAGCCAGGGCCTCTGCAGTCCCTCAAGACAGCAATTATCATGCAGCATCACTGCTGAGTTTTTGCTGTGAAGGTAAGGAAGTTACAAGATAACAGCAGCAGCAGCAGTGAGCCTTTGTGGTGTTTTCCATGGGCTGGAAACTGTTCTGAGCAGTTTACAGCATCATCTGGTTTATTCCTTATAAGACTCCATAAGGCAAGTACATTCTTAAGCCTATTTTTCAGAAGAAATGATTACAGATGAGAGAGAGTTAAAAACTCGTCCCCTGATGGACACATGAGCAGACAGTTTCCAGAACCAAAGCCTGGAGTGTGAACACAGGGAAAGGCCGAGTTCCTACCCGTGGCTCCTCAGCTCCAAAGCCAGACGAACTTCTTAAACACCATGGTTGCAAGACCAATCATGGAACATTCCAGTAGGAGATTTGAACAGCAGTCCTCTCCCATCCTGGTTCCTGCTGTGGCCATTCAGCTCATCAGTATGCTTGGCCCTCAAGAAGGCACCTCTCCAACCCCACAAACACGGCCATGTCTTCCCCATGATATGCTGTTCCTCAGTGTAACACAATGCGTCAGCATCAAGCTTGTTACCAAAACCACATGTCCTGGCAATTTCCACTGCTTTTAAATGCATCGCTTGCTGTGTTCTTCCTACAGCCTCAGTCAAAAGAAGCCATCTTACCTCTCCCATGGGATTCTTCTTTCCTGGATTACACAAGCTACTTGATGGTTGCTTTGCAAGAAAACCTGGAATTGCCACCATTCCTTCAATGCCAAACCCATGCATCACTCATGTGAAAGTTACACCCCTTTGCTGCCTCCTCTCTTTTATATGCACACGATTAGTTCTTTGTTTCAATGCCATATCATGATATTACCTTTGGGAAGACACTTTTAATGGTAATTGAACTCAATAGATACAGTACCAATGATGCACATATGTACCTGAAGCGACAATAGCCATGGACAGGGAGACTGTGCAACATATCATCCCACTGCAGCACTATTCAGGATAAAACACGTGCTGCTAATAATTATTACAGGGAAATTCACGTAAGCCAGGACTGCCCCCAGCAAAATGGGACATGGGAACACTCGAGTAATGACCAATTTCATTAGTGTGCAAGCAATGACAATTTCGTTACAACCGTCATCTCCTGGACATCGTTGTGCTACATTATCAATTGTGAGACGCATCCCATCTGATCGCAGAGATGCAAAAAGATGGAGTGAAAGTGCATCTTAGTATCGATGAATTAGGATGGCTTTGTCATTTGGGAAGGACCTCATCCCACCTACAGGGGCTGTGTTCTTTCCAGCCTCTTGTATCTCTCCCTCCACTATTCTGTAATAGTCACTTTCCATCTATGAAGTTGTTACCTCTCCTAACGTGGATGAACTGCAAGGGCCCGTATCCTGATCATTGCACCCATCCTGATTGGATGACCTCAGCCTCTCTGTGAACATAGGAGCCAATCTGCAGTCGGGGACACCACTGGGGAGGCCTTCAACCCTGTCCACTTCCATCCAAGGGCAGGGTGATGCCCCAGTTACAGAGCAACCATTCCAGCAACAGGAGTAGGAAGGTGGGAAGCGGTAGCAAGAGGCCAACAGTGCCCCTCCCCGTTTGACCCCCTCTCCCCATCAGCAGCCTCTTTTTCTATTCCATGTGCCTGCTATAAGGGTGCAGTCCCTCAGTGTCCCAGGGGAGTAACCATCAGTGTGCAGGCATGTAGTTTGGCGCAAACAAGCTCAAGGCTGGCTTTAAACTCTTAGGTTGCTCATGTGTGTTTAGGGTTTCTTCCACCTGCTCTTCCCCCTGTCTGTAGGACTGCCCCCTCCTCCTCCACCACCACTTCTCTCAGCACTGCAGAGCCTGCACCCTAAAGTCCAGGTACCTGAGTTCAAGCTAATCCTCCTGCCTGGTTCAAGTCCACACCCTTCCATTCCCTCGTGCCTCAGCCCCTTAGCCTAGAAGCTGGAAACTGTGAGCAGGACTCACGCCCAGAGCTGTTTTGAGGCTTGATGAGTTAATGTCATAAGTTCCTGAGAACAGTGCAGGGATATGGTCGGTACAGTGTGAGGTTGGCTCGACTCACTCATATTTGCTTAGTGGAGGTTTACGAATGCTCTCACTTTCAGCTCAAATGTCCTATTCCCAGGGCAGGCCCCTGCTGTGAGCTCTGAGCGTCTCCTCCACAGGTTTTGTCGATGTTTGCTGTCCAGTTTACCCTGTCTCAATGCTTCATCAGTGCTTGTCGGTGCCTCTGCCCTGGACCATGAGCTCTCTGAGGTCAAGACCCATGTGGTTTTGTTCATCAGCACACCCCAGGGTCTCCCAGTACAGGGTCCGGCATGGAGTGTGCTTACATTAAAGATTCGTGGGATAAGTGGGTGAATGATTAATAGATGTCGCCACCATATGTATCACATTAAAATAAATCTGCATGCTTTGTTAACTTAAATCGGGAATGTGCAAGCTCTGATTCACACGCAGGCTCCCAGGAGATGGAGGAGAGGCCAATGAGGGCCTTTGCCCCATCAGGGCAGTAAACCTGGCAGTTCTGCTGCTGCCATTTCCTGAGGGGCCCGCAGAAAGCTGGCATGCTCTAAGGAAGCCCTCAGTTTCTGGATGTCTCTTTTCCTTTCAGTGCACAGATCTTGGAAGATAAAACCAATCGGTCCACATTGCTGTCTCCAGGCTGACGTAAGCAGGAAGTGGTGAGCCCTGGGCTGACACCCCATTCTCCCTTCCTGGAAATGTGCCCGGCACTGGGCTGGCTGTGTTTTACGTTTTCCACTCAGAGGTGGAAAGAGAGGGAGCATACCCAGCAGCCAGTGGTCCCCAGGATGCTGAGGGGAAATCTGTGTTCAGCCTGAGAGCAGACATAAACTGAGGGCCAGGCCTCCTGCCTCTAAGGCTCAGGAGAAGGAGCTCAGCACTCTGGCCAACCTCGGAGGTGGAGAAGCATTGCCCTGTCTCCAGGCAAGGCAAGGACGAACGCGGTGAAGCTTAGTGATGAGGACGGGGGAGGTGGGCGGCCCCCTTCATTTGCTGGCCTCAATGCATATCTAATTTGATTCATCACCAGGAACTGGGAGAAAAACTAACTTTTCTGAGCAGGAATTTGTGTTGCGTTCATATCGCAAATCCATGTTGGATTGGGGTGGTGTGGATGACTAGAAAGGAGACGATACATACGGGCATCTGTGGGGGCCTGGCCCCAAGTAACAAGCAGAATCCTTTCATTCTGTCAGCCATGTGACAAACGCATTATTATCTGCACAATTAGAAGATGAGACCAAGGGTCTAAGAAGTGGTGTCCTTCTCTCAAGGACACTCTGCTTGTAAGTAACCAGCCAAAACTCAGATTCAGACCCAGCCTTCCAAATCACACTTTCCCTGGGTCCCTACCAGGCCAGAAGGGCTGAAGCACAGGTACAGGCTGGATGAGGGTCACTTATTTACGAAGCTGTGAAGTGAGGCATTGTGCTGCCAGGAAACGGAGCAGGGCACCTGCCCTGGGACACTCCAGCTCCTGCTTGCTCCCTCTCCCCGATTTGGGTGGAGGAATTGCCCGCCATGAGCTGAGACAGTGGGTTGGGAGGATGAAATCCCAGCCACAGGAGGGGCTTTGTCAAGGTTTCCCCACACCTCACTCCACCACTCGGGGATAGACTCGTGCCATCTGCCCAGCTCCAAAGAGACCAGCAATGGCCCAGCCCCGCATGGCCTGTCCTCCTCCTACTACTCCCTCCTGCCTGAGAAGGAGTCTCTCACCAAGGGAGAGCCAATCCCAGGGGTTCTCTGCGAGCCATGACCCTCACACTGTTATCTGAATCCACATTATTTGAAATTCCTACTTTGTCTTTGTATTTTCTTTTTAAAAACATAAATGTAATATCTGCTTATTAAAAATAGGAGTAGGCCAGGCACGGTGGCTCAAGCCTGTAATCCCAGCACTTTGGGAGGCCGAGGCGGGTGGATCACGAGGTCAAAAGATCGAGACCATCCTGGTCAACATGGTGAAACCCCGTCTCTACTAAAAAATACAAAAAATTAGCTGGGCATGGTGGCGCGTGCCTGTAATCCCAGCTACTCAGGAAGCTGAGGCAGGAGAATTGCCTGAACCCAGGAGGTGGAGGTTGTGGTGAGCCGAGATCACACCATTGCACTCCAGCCTGGGTAACAAGAGGGAAACTCCGTCTCAAAAAAAAAAAAAGAAAAAAAAATGAGTAATACAGAAGCTCATACAAAAAAGAAAGCTTTTTCTTTTACCTTTTCCCTTCCCCAATATCCCAGCTAACTATTAAAACATATAGAACTATCTACGTGCATACAAATGTGCTTATATAGATGCAGCTGCATGTGTGTGTATGTGAGGCGCTGTGTAAGCATGTTGCATGTGTGTGTATGTGAGGTGCTGTGTGTGCATGTGTGTGTATATGAGGCAGGTGTATGTATATGTGTGTGTGTGTGTGTGAGGTGCTGGGTGTGTATGTGAGGCACTGTGTGTATGTGTGTGTGAGGTGCTGGGTATGTATGTGAGGCACTGTGTGTGTGTGTGTGTGTGGTGCTGGGTGTGTATGTGAGGCACTGTGTGCACGTGTGTGTATGGAAGGTGCTGTGCGTGCATGTTCATGTATGTGAGGCACTATGTGTGCATGTGTGTGTGTATGAGGCACTGTGTGCGCATGTGTGTATGTGAGGTGCTGTGTGTGCATGTGTGTGTGAGAGACACTGTGTGGATGTGAGGTGTGTGTGTGGATGTGTGTGTGAGACACTGTGTGAGGATGTGTGTGTGAGACACTGTGTGTGAATGTGTGTGTATGAGACTGTGTGTGGCTGTGTATGTGTGAGACACTGAATGTGTGTGTGAGATAGAGACACTGTGTGTGGATGTGTGTGGATGTGAGGTGTGTGTGGATGTGTGCATGAGAGAGACACTGTGTGTGTAGATGTGTGCGTGAGACATTGTGTTTGGATGTGTGAGACAGTGTGTGGATGTGTGTGGATGTGCGTGTGTGAGACACTGTGTGTGGATGTGTGTGTGAGAGAGAAACTGCATGTGGGTGTGTGGGAGACACTGCATGTGGATGTGTGTGGATGTGAGGTGTGTGTGGATGTGTGTTGACGTGAGGTGTGTGAGGATGTGTGTGTGTGAGACACTGTGTGTGGATGTGTGGATGGATGTGTGTGCACACAGAGGGTCATATTCTCCCTGTCATGCATCCAGTGCTGTCTCCTGTGATGTGACCCTGTGGTCTCCTTGCACAACTGGACACAGAGCTCTTACTTTATTGTGACGTGTTCACTTTTGCTTCATCCACAGGCAGGTCCTCCGTTTCCCTAGATCCACCTTGGTTCATGCCTCTCTCCTGCCCAGAATGCCTGCTCAGCACCCACCAGAGCTCCTAACCTGGGCAGTTCCTAAACCACTGTGGAGATAGCTCAGCGGTCCTCTGAGGAGCAGCCTCCCCGTCCCCACACAGGGCGCTAAGGTCTGCTTCCTGGGCTCCCGCTTGATACCCACGGGGTCTGGGGCTAGCAGCAGAGAAGGGAACCTGAGGAAGGCGACCAAGTCTACACAGGGTCTTAGATGTCGTCACGGGGGTGAGAGAGTAGATGGCACCCCTTTCACGTGCAACCGGTGCATGGGTGACAGGGTTCAGCAACTCCTGCTCACCTTTCTGGGCCTTTCTCTCAACATGCAATGCAGAGGGTGAGCCCTTCATCCAGAAGGGCTTTGCTGAGAGCCCCTCCTGCCGGCCCCGCACTCTGGGTCCTTAACTGGGTAACAGCTGGTGGGGCTGAGAAGGCTTCTTCACGAGGTGGAGGGTGAAGAGGATCTCCAGGCAGCAGCAGGAATGTTCTGCAAAAGGAGGAGGCACTGCATATTTATTTAGCTCAGGGCACTGCAGGGCAGGTCACCACAGGAGGTCTACTAGCAAGGCCCAATGAGGAGAGTTGCTCATGTCATCAGACCTGCATTCTGGAAAGGTGGCTGTGGCTGCAGTGGAAACAGTGTGCCCGAGAAGCATTCATTCCCTGTGTTGGGGGAGCCCTGCCAGGAGGCAGAGGCACAGAGCGAAGAGCAGGGCACAGTGGGAGCTGGGGGCAGCACTCCCAGGGTGTGGGGCTGGAGCTCTGGCAGGACCAGCCCTGGCCTTTATTGGAGCCAGATGAGAGAAGAAGCGGCCTGAAGGGTCGGCCAGCCCAAGGAAGCCCTTTCCAGGAATTAAAGAAAAACTTCAGCTTAATTAAATGTAAAGGAGTCTAACTGAGCAATGAACAATTCGTAAATCAGGCAGCCACAGAATCACAGCAGATTCAGAGAGACTCCAGTGGTTGGAACACATTTATAGACCAAAAAATGTAAAGTGACATGCAGAAACTGGAAGTGAGGTACAGGAACAGCTGGGTTGGTGACACGTTGGTGGTGGCCTTATTTGGACAGATTGAACACTCAGCCGTGTATGAGAGGTAGAAGTGCGGCTGCCGGCATTGGCCAAGACTCAGCGATTGCTACAGGTGTATAACTCCTAAGCTACGTTTTCAATCTCGTCTGCCTATTAAGCTAGGTTGCAGCTCATCCACCAGGACTCAAATATAGAAGTAGGGAATCCCTCTCAGGCCATATTTAGTTCACTTTAACACAAGGTTGCTCTGCAAAGTTTCCGAGGGCTGTGGCCTCTGAGCTTCAGCCATGAAGCAGGTGCATTGTCCTCTATGGTCTGAACGCACAAGAAAACTGCCCAGGCAGCACTCCAGCGAGGCACGGAAAGACTCGCGCACTTTCCTGGCTGCTGTTTGCTGTAGGGAGCGTCCTGATGGGTCAGCTGGCTTTAGCGTTTCTCGGGAGGCTCCCTGCAGAGGGCAGCCCGCACATGGGGAAGGCGGTGTTTGTGCCAGGCTGCATCCCTCGTGGAGAATGGCGCATGAGAAAAAGCGAGGATGCTGCGTCTCCGCCCTGGACGCGCAGGGCTCAGGGGACTGGTGGAGACACACAGGATGCTGTCATTAAATGTGCAACTGCATCTCATAAATCAGCTGGTTTGCCACAGCCACTGGCTCCGAGACTGTGGACTTAGCAGCACAAATGTTTGTTTAAAGGGCCATCCCTGCTCCTGCCCTTGAAGGCCTGGACTTGGAACTTGGAGGAGTTCTGGATGGAGAGGTTTTCAAGATCTTAAACAGATTCGCAGACCCACTACACCACTAAGCAGACGGCAGCATGCTCATGGGTGAAAGCCACCAAAGCCATCCTTCCCAGTGGACGGACATGGCTGTGAGAAGCACCTGCTATGCACAGGTGCCAACAATGCCTGTTCACCCGGGATCCCACACTGACCAGATTCCAGTGATTCCAATGTCCATCCGAGCTGCCCTGGGCCTCAGGTGGTCCCTCTTTCCACCCCACGCTGCCTGCTCTCCACCCCCGGGCACCAGTCTCCCAGGGGCTGAGTGCAAAGCCATTGAGTTCCTGGAGGTGGGGCTGAGATCCAGTCTGATTTTTCCAGAACCAAAGCACCTGAGCCCCCGACCTGTCACACATCAGCAGACTCACCATGAGAGCACCTGTGAGTCGTGGGGGAAGGTTCCAAACCCTCTTCCCTCACAGCTCTTCTCTGGCCCATCACCAGGACTCAAATATAGAAGTCGGGAATCCCTCTCCGGCCATATTTAGTTCACTTTAACACAAGGTTGCTCTGCAAAGTTTCCGAGGGCTGTGGCCTCTGGGCTTCAGGCATGACGCAGGTGCATTGTCCTCTATGGTCTGACCCGCACAGGGGTCCACGCTCCTTGGTCCTGTAACTTTAACCCAAATAACAGGTTATGAAGAGGTTTGGAAGGGGGAGGTGGGTCCTGAGTGGAGAGGCTGTAACTCCCAGGCTTGCAGTTGGCTGGATTTTATAATACTCCCAGCATTTTTTCATCTGTCCTATTCAACACTCACCAAATACAGAACACACAGGGCCCTCCTTCCCTTTGTACTCATGTGGAGCTGGGTTCCTGGGAGGCGCTGCTGCTTGCCCAAGCCCAGGAGGCTGGCCCCTGGGCTCTGGGTTCCTCCATCTCACCCAGATCAGCATGTTTGGCCCATGAGCAGGCTGCTGAGCCCTGCGCCCTGCAGGGAGGAAAGTGGCACCAGCCAAGGCCACAGGTGGATCTGGGGACATCAAGGAGCTATGAAGAAAAGTGAATGAGAATCATCACAAAGAAAGAGCTAGAGCTCTCTGCCCAGACATGGGAGGAGACCCCAGCATGATGCCACAGAATCCAGCAAGTGGATGTGTAATAGGTAGAACATGATCCCATGCAGGCACGCACACACACATATGCACACATACACAGACACACACACAGACACACAGACACATGCACACATAGGCAAACACACATGAACACAGAGACACACATGCACACAGTCACACATGCACACACACGTGCACACACCCACGCACATACACACACATGCACCAACACAGACATGCACACACACGCACACATACATGCACGCAGACATACACATGCACACACACACGTAGACACACAGACACACATGCACATACACATGCATGCATGCAAATACACATGCACAGACACATCAGACACACATGCACACACATGCAGGCCCACACGCACACACATGCAGACACACAGCACACACATAGATGTGTCTATATAAGCAAGTGTTTGTGTATGCAAATAAAGATCTGGAAGTTTATGTAACCAGCTGGGATATTGAGGGAGAGGGAAAGAAAAGGCTTTCTTATTTTTGTACATATGTCTGTGTTGTTTGTATTTTTATAAGTGGGTATATGGCACAGATATTTTAAAAAGGAAAGTACAAAGGCAAATTATGAATTTCAAGTCGTGTGAGCAGTGCGGATGCAGACAACAGCGTGAGGCTCGAGACCCTGCAGGTGCCCCTGCAGCCGTTCTCCATAGTGCTGATCTGGATATCTCTCCACAGTTCCCACCGGGATCTGCTCCCTACCTTGTCGGGGACTACTGCTAGGAGACTGAGGGCAGAAGCGGGTGAGGGAAGGCGGACCAGCCTGGGGAGCCAGGCCATCGCTGGTATCTTCCGAAGCAGCCGGTTCACATGAGCTTAACCCTATTAATGGGGTGGTGTGTGGGGGATCCACCCACAAAGCTCCTCCTGTGGCTGGGGTTCCATCCTCTTGACCCACTGGCTCAGCCCAGCAGGAAGAAGGGTCAGCTGTGCTCCGGGCTGCAGGCGTGGAGTGGCAGGTAGGTTTAGGTGCTGGAGGTTCGCTACAGTGAAGGATGGCTGGTCGCTGAGGGAGGGTGGGAGAATTAGGCTGAAGTGTGTTGAGGGCTGTGACAGGGTGTGAACCTCCTTCTGAGGTGGGATGTCTAGAAGGCATTGAGGGCATCTAGAAGGCACTAATTCCGACATATTGGCAGTTTAGGAAGCTCCCTCCAGGCTCTGAGGGAGACCATTGCTGAAGTCTTTAGCCAGATTCAGCACTGGGGACATCTAGAGAGAGTGGGTTGTGGGTAAAGTCATGACTCTGGGATGGGGTGGGAAAGAGGGTGGCTTTAGGAGGCAGGCCTGTGATGAATGGAAGCTGGGAAAGGCTGAAGGGGTGCCATGGTGGGTGGACTGCTGGGTGGGGGTGGTGCCAGGGGTGGATTGGCTGGCACAGGAGGTGCAGGAGGGGCAGGACCACTCCAGCAAGGACACCCTCAGGACAGCTGGGGACTCCTGCCTCCGCCCTGTGCTCCCTGAGCCTCAGTCCCTCATCTGCCAAATGTGGACATCATGTCAAGACACTGGCACAGCAGGGCCCATTCGCTCAGCACAATTGCCCCAAAAATGGCCAGGAAATCGGGGCTTGCAGACCGCTCCTCAGCAGTGCCGCCACCAACACCAGACAGTCTGTGGATAGAGGTGCCCTAATGTTGCAAAGCCTCGCGGGAAAGCAGGGCACAGCCCATCCTGACTACCCTCCCCCAAGCCAACAGCAGGAGGCGGGTGCCTGGCCAGAACAGCTCTGAGAGCCCATGCAGACCTCCCCAGGAGAGCGGGAGGGAGTCAAGGAAGAACCTGCAATCACTAAGATTCACAAGGCGCTCTGAACTTCTGCTTCATCAGGCTTATTTACACAGCTTCATCTTTCGCTTATGCTTATTTGCACAGCGAAAGAAATGATGAGGCCCAGACAAAAGAGGGAGCTAATCCCTTCAGCCATTAAAATCATGCTGCCAGTTGGCTCCTCGAGAAAGTAAAATTACAGTTAGCATGTGATTGAGCAATTCCACTTCTGGGTCTATCCCCAGAAGGATTGAAAGTGGGGACTCAGATACCTGTGCCCCCATGTTCATAGCAGCATTATGCATGGGCACCACGAGGGGCAAACAACTCGTCTTCATCACATACTTAATGGTTAAGCACAATGTGGCACATGCATACAATGGCACATCATTCAGCCTCAAAATGGAAGGCGATTCTGATGCATGCCACATGGGTGAACCTTGAGGATGTTACCCAAGGTGAAATATGCCAGTCACTAAAGGACAGCTACTGTGTGATTTCATTTACACGAGGTCCCTAAAGTATCCAAATCAGAGACAGAAAGGAGGATTGTGGGGAGTTCATGCTTAACAGGGACTTCTCCACAGAGCTTCGGTGTGGAGAGGGTGAGCCTTGAGATGGACGGTGGTGATGACCGCACAGCAATGTGAGTGGTTTAATGCTGCTGAACTGTGCATTTCAACATCATTAAGATGATCCATATATATTTTGAGATGGAATCTGGCTCTGTTACCCACGCTGGAGTGCAATGCTGTGATCTTGACTCACTGCAACCTCCACCTCCCTGGTTCAAGCATTTCTCCTCCCTCAGCGTCCCAATTAGCTGGATTACAGACATGTGCCACCATGCCTAGATAATTTTTGTATTTTTAATACAGACTGGGTTTCACCATGTTGGCCAGGCTGGTCTCGAACTCCTGACCTCAGGTGATCTGCCCACCTTGGCCTCACAAAGTGCTGGGATTACCGGCATGAGGCACTATGCCCGACATAAGATGATACATTTTATGTTATATGAGCTGTACCGCAATTTTTTAAAAATATATAGCAAATAATACTACACTGCCCATGACCGTGCTCCACTGCAGCCGCAACGCCCAGGCCCTCACACAGTAGCTGTTCAGGGTGCCCTGGGAACTCAGTCTCCTCTTGAGGCCCAGGGATGGGAATGGCTTCCCATGTTGCTACTCCTCATATGTCTTGCTCACCCTTAGAAACTCTTTTGATCTTACCTTGCAAATGGACCCTTGCTTCAATTACTTTCCCCTGAAAAAGAATAGCAAGACTGCTAGTAGAGTCGTTTTAGCCACAGTGCAGCAGGAACGCATGCCACCGTCTGTGGGAACATCCTCCAGGCTTGTGTGGGGCATCCATGCTCAGCAGTGTCAGCCTCACGCCTGGAGAGGGCGCTGCACTGGAAATGATGAGGTACCATCTCCAATCTCAGTGGCTCCCTCGGACATTGCAGAGTGTCTCTGTCGTGAAGGCCCCCTGATTCCAGGAATACAACTTAGCAGGAAGCCGTTTGTGATGCTGATTAATAATCTTCTAAGCCCAGCAGAAGGCACCCAATCCTCCTGACTACATGATAAGCTCATTGTACGTGAGGACTTCCATCAACCATGACTCTCCCTAATGGAAGGGAATAAGAACCCAGCATGGACTTGGAATGTTAGCAATTGCACAGCCTTGGAGTGGAGGAAAGAGTCTGCTCGCAGTGGAGACAGCGAAGTCGGCGCCCTGAGAACAGGATGCCACCCAGAGAGCTGCTGTGGCCGTGCACATGGTCTGCACAGGATGAGGCTCTGGGTCCTCATCAGCCAGTCCAAGAACCATTGCAGACGCCTCTCCATGAACCCACAGGCTAAGCCAACAGGCAGTAGAGGACTGAGGTGCCTTGTCCCGCTCGGTTCAGCAGCAGCTCTGGACGCCTTTGCCTCCCTGACATGAGTCTGGCTGTGTCAAGCCCCTGCCTTTCCTAAGCCCCGCTGCCATGCGCTCCAGCCTCTGCACATCCTGTTCTACTCAGCTCTCCCCACCCTGCCCCTACCTTGGCTGCCCTGCCATAGCCTTCAAACTCACTCAGTTATAGCTGCTTCCCAGGAATGCCTAAGTCTGGGCTGGGCACCCTCTTCCATGTCTCCACAGACTGCCCCCACCACCTCCCTTCAGCCCTGGCCCTGAGCCGCCCTCCAGTAAGCATATGTGTGTTTACTCCATGGTGTCCCAGCTCAGCCTGAAGGCTCCATGGGGGAAGGGGCTCACTGCCCCACCTCTCTGAGCCCAGTGCCTGTGGAACTCTCAGGGATACAGACACCCGGAGACTATTGGACCTATCCCTTACCCATGGCCCCATGCTGTGCCTCAGGAAGGATGCTGAGTTCCCCACCCCCCATGGTGCCTGCGAGGGAGTGTGTCCTTCCCCAGGGAACAGGAGGCCACAAGCTGGAGCCCAACTCCAGACGGTGAGGCTCGCATGAACCCAAAAGAAACTTCCAGAAACCAAAACTTCCTCAAGGGCCTCTGAGGGATTAAACAACCTCAACTTCTGCACGGGCCACTGACCAGGACTGAGACCTGCCCTGGACAGGACTCAGCCATAGCTTTCAGCACAAAACAAAGAGAAGTCACCGTGGCCCTGGGAAAACGGCATTGACTTAAAAAACACAATGGCCCATTCAGCCTCTTTGACTCTTCAGAGAGACACAAAAAAAGCACATAAACATTTATTACTGTACGAGCAGTATATTTCATTTTATGTGGTGCGTGCTTTATTCCACTGGTGACTCAACACCCTCAACAAGAAAGGATCCGGAATGCTGTTCAGGCAGGTGATTCTGAGAAAGATGTTCCGGAACACATGCCTGTAAACAGCAGGTGAGGGGGCAAACCACAGAGGGCTGCATGCTCTGGGGGCTGAGAGCCTGAGCCCAGAGAAGGGCAGACTGTCCTCTTCCAGAACACGCAGGAGAGGGTGTGATTGACCAGACTGGGGATCTGTGACCATGGACTTCTCCGAGAGGAAGCCAGCATGTGCCCATTTTAGTATGGAGGAGAGGACAGGAGACGCGCGGGGAGTGGGCACTCCTGGGAGGGGTGCACTTCCCCGGAGGGCGGTGGGCCTGCTGCACCAGATGCTTCCTCGAAGGGGGATCAAATAAACATGCCGCGCTCGCTCCAAGGCCCACAATTCCCCACCCTGCCTCTTAGAAGGCTGGTCATGGTCAAGGGGATCAAAGGAGACCACAGGGGCCCTGATTTTCCCTGGAGGCACAAAGAGGTTTCTGACTTTTCCCCAGGATTCCTGAGGCCAGAGATCGTATGACTAATGGGCTGTACCCTTCTTCCCAGCCCCAGAAAAGATGCTGGATGGCAGGTTCCCTGGGAGACATGGCATGCAGATTCCACAGAGCACCAATAGCAGCAAGTCACCCTCTACTGAGAGTAGCAGCTCAGCAAGGACCACGCGTTTGACAACAAGAAATGAGGGGTCGTGATAGGCAGCATGGAGAGGGGACAGGTGTGACCCAGGTGTGCAAAGAGAGTCCTAAGTGTGACCCAGGTGTGTGAAGAGAGTCCTGGTGGGCAGCGTGGAGAGGGGACAGGTGTCACCCAGGTGTGCAAAGAGAGTCCTGGTGGGCAGTGTGGAGAGGGGACAGGTGTCACCCAGGTGTGCAAAGAGAGTCCTGGTGGGCAGTGTGGAGAGGGGACAGGTGTCACCCAGGTGTGTGAAGAGAGTCCTAGTGGGCAGCGTGGCAAGGGGACAGGTGTGACCTAGGTGTGTGAAGACAGTCCTGGTGGGCAGCGTGGAGAGGGGACAGGTGTCACCCAGGTGTGCGAAGAGAGTCCTTGTGGGCAGCGTGGCGAGGGGACAGGTGTGACCTAGGTGTGTGAAGAGAGTCCTGGTGGGCAGCATGGAGAGGGGACAGGTGTCACCCAGGTGTGTGAAGAGAGTCCTGGTGGGCAACGTGGAGAGGGGACAGGTGTCATCCAGGTGTGTGAAGAGAGTCCCGGTGGGCAGCGTGGAGAGGGGACAGGTGTGACCCAGGTGTGTGAAGAGAGTCCTGGTGGGCAGCGTGGAGAGGGGACAGGTGTCACCCAGGTGTGTGAAGAGAGTCCCGGTGGGCAGCGTGGAGAGGGGACAGGTGTCACCCAGGTGTGTGAAGAGAGTCCCGGTGGGCAGCGTGGAGAGGGGACAGGTGTGACCCAAGTCTCCACCCCTTCTCCTTGTCCATGCTGGAGCTACTCATTTGAACTTACTGGACCTCCTTTTCCTTATCTGCAAATCAATAGTCTCAGTAGTGACCTCTGAGACTCACAAGGAACCCGTAGCAGGTGATGAGTGTGGCCGCCTGCTCTTTAAGGAGTACGGGGAATACATAGCAGAGGCCACTGGCCATGAGCAGGGCTTCCCTGGGCAGCAGGGGGCCACACTCCCCACAGGCCCAGCTTTCTCAGGCCAGGTCTGCTTTCAGCCCTGCCTGCCACCCTCCCACTGTGTGTCCTGCTGTCCGTGCCTGCCGCCTGGGTGCCCTTGACTTCTCGGTTCCTTTTGCCGCCAGGGTCCTAGAGCCCCACGGCTGCCTCCTCCCTCATGCCCTTCTAGATGCTGACACATGTTACCTTATTGGAGGCTCTATCCTGGTCTAAAACAGCAGCACACACACCCCTCTGTGTTCCCTCTACCCGCCTCACTTTTCCTCCTTCTTAACAGTACTGATCACCTCATCGCACTCTTTGGCTCTGGCGAGGGCATGTCTGGGAACTGACAGTCAGGCCCAGGCTCTCTGCCTTGGTGCTTCTCAGAGGCAGGGAGTATGTACATCTGCAAAGGGACTCACTGGCCACATGAGTGCCAGCCTCCTCACAGGCTCACGGTCCACCAGAGCCCCCGCTCCTCTGCCAAAGAGGGCCACAGCCTATGTCTTCCCAGGGCAGCAGTGCCTTCCCGGGTGAGCCTGGGTTGCCCTGTCCTTTCCCCTCCTCTGCTCCTCCAGAGTCCAGGGCTCAGCGCCCCCACAGAGGGTGATCAGCAGGGCTCTCCCAAAGAAGGCAGATTCTAGCTCCACAGCAGAACAGATGCAGTGTAATTGGAAAGTGCCAAAGAGAATGAGGAGGGTGGAAGGGAAAGTGGTGAGAGCTAAGAAATTCACATCGAGCCTCCTTTAATCACAGCTCTGGTTTTAAGCACCCCAGGCAGCTTGAGAAGTGCAGTATTTAATGTGTTTCTTTAACAGCCTCATCAAGGGCCTGGAGGTCTGAAGCGCTTGACTGGGCATGGAGACGGATGGGTCCCCTCCATGTCTGGTCTCCTCCCAACGGAGAATCCTGACAACTTGTCTGTGCCTCAGTGTCTCCGCTCTTCTTCACTCGTGCTGGCTGAATGGAGGAATCAGAAGGCATCCAGGCACATTCTCACATAAAGGAGTACAAACCAACCCTTCAGCTGCATTTTCCCCTAAGTCAGAGATCTTTGGGGAGTACAGCAGAAATATCCTGCTTTAGAACCTGTCAGTAAACACATGGGCCACAGGAGCACATTGCAGGCCTCTGCAGCACCTTGGAAAGGGCCCTGCAGGGTAAGAGGCCTGAAGGTCTCTATCTTCCACACATCCACCCAGGGCACACGCCCAGGACACACACCCAGGGCACTACCTTCCACGCACCTGCTCAGGTGTCTAGGAAGCCTTCCCGCATCTGTGTCACGGTGGTCTGCAGGAGATGGAAGACATGATGTTATATCTACATGAACAGAGCAGAGACACAGATGTGGACACGTGTGCTCACACAGATTAAGGGGACCCTGCACACACACTCACACCTATGTACCATTGACCCAATGGTCTCTTACCCACCAAAGTCCCAGGAGATGTCACCAAGGGTGGACTCTTTTCTTGAGATGCTCTTGGTAGCGGAACAAGTCATCCCAACAATTGAAAGATGTGTTGATGATAGCTAGACCCAAAACCAATGGCCTCAGCAGTTTTACTGTGTGTGCACAAAGGATTTATCAAGAGTGCCAGGGTCCCCAGGCACTGGGTAGTCCGCAACCTTGAATATGACTGGCACCGATCCATCCTGGTTTCATGCTGGCCCATTCACCAGAGCACATCCTACCTCACATACCTGAGACTGATGCTTTCTCGAATGATGCTGCAAGAACCTTGGCCCACGTCCATCTCCCAGCTAAGGCCCAGACATCAAGACTCATCACCACAGTCCAAGCAGGATGAGGCTCTAGGATGGAGAAGGAGTAGATGGACTCATGGCCCCGCAGGGAAACACAGGGGATGGGCTTAGAGCAAGAAGATACAATCTTGTATCTGCTGCAAACAACCCTTCCTGACGCACAGCTGGGACCCACATGGAAAATCCCTTTCTACCTCGTCTGCTGTGGCACCAAAGGGGCCACAGAGCCCTGGCAGCCTGTGGCCACTGGTAGGCCACACTCCCCACAGGCCCAGCTTTGTGCCCAGGCTTTGGGTCCAGCTGTTGTTGGGGAGTGCAGGGCAAGGGCCCTACCCCCACCTCTGTGTGCCCGGAGCTACTGTACCAGGCACAGAGTGGCATTCACTATCCTGCTGAACTAAACAAAGCTGGCCTCCTGGGAGCTGCTGCCAGCATTCCCCAAGTCCTGTTGTGGTTCCTGTGTGGTGGCACTGAGGACAAGGGAAAGGAAGCAAGATATCTATATCTCAATTGGAAATATTATAGGAGTGCCTGAAATTTTAGAGAGAAGACCCAGGGGTGAACTAAGAGCAGAGAACTTCAGGGAGCAAGCCTGGCCTCCCAGTCAGGCGACTTCAGTTTAAAGCCCTGGTCTGGTGTTACTTCCTGCATGTCAGTACCTAAGCTCCCCACTTGGCTTTCATGTTCTTGCTGATGAACTGGAAATTGTTAGATCTGTGTCAGGGGGTCTTCTGAAAGCTAAGTGAGATGAGGCACCCACATCAGGCAAGATAAGCTATAGGAGGCATAGCCAGCCACTCACTCATTCACCCTCTCATCCTCTGCAGTCCCCAGCGTAGCCAGCCACTCGCTCATTCACCTCTCACGTTCTCCACAGTCCGCTGGGGACCTTGAGGCAGGTGCTCTCCTCCCAGGCCCCAGGCAGGCAGAGTGACTGTCACCCTAGGAATATGGCTGCAGAGGCAGTGGGAAAAGAGTGTCCCTGAGCAGGGAGAACGGTCTCTCCTCCCACTCTCCTCATGACCACAACAAATTCTCAACTGTGCCCTGGGTCAGTGCAATGGGGAAGTACAGTTCTGAGGGAAGAGCCCTAAGGAAACCAAGAGCCTGGCTCTGCTGCAGCCTGGGACAGTCCAGATAATCAAACGGCACCAGCTCCCTTCCTCTCTGTTTAAGATGTGGCTTTCAAATAGGGAGACTGTTACCATGGTGAGCTGGCGGGGTCTAGTTTTTCTTAAAGACAGTCCCTCTCCTGCGCCCAGCCACAGGGGAGCACCACATCAAGGGGAGCCACCAACGGGAGCTTAGAAAAGGGGAACCCCTGGTGGGAATCTTTCTGAAAGGCTCTGGAAGAGGCAGGTAGCCAGGACCCAGACGGGGAGCGAGGACAGGAAGGGGGTTCCCCCTGGGAGTGGTCTGATGGCAACAGCAAGGTGACTTAAGTTGAATTCAGCAACACACATGAGGCAGCTGGAGGGAAAGCTGCAGTGGATCCACACCCCTTCCAATTCACCCGTTAGTGTAAAAAAATCCAATTAAAAGCCCACGAAGAATCTGAAGTACTAGGATTGAGTCTGGCGGAACGTAAGAGAAATCTAACTATAGTAACTTAAATAAAGCATTTATTTTTTCTTTTAATAGAAAATTCGAATATAGACAATCAAGGACTGGTACGACCACCGTATGATGCCAAAGGGAACTGTATCTCAACAAGATAGAAAATGAACAGGGACATCTATGATTAGAACTCAGACCTGGAACAAGTAAACTCAGTGAATATTTACAGAATTCTTCACCCCAGGTCCACAGAACATACCTTTTCCTCAGTATCACGTTACACCTATTTTGAAAGTGATCACATAATTGGAAGCAAATCACTCTTCAGCACTGGCACAGCATTTCACAGACTTAAATGTAATATTGGTCGGCTGTTTGTTTGTTATTTTCTTCCCTTATTCCTTCCTGTCTCCTCTGTTAAGCACAATTATCAGCATAAAAGAGGTTTTTAATACCTATTTTTAGATTGCACTCCAGCCTGGGCAATAGAGCAAGACTCCTGTTCTCTCTCCGCCTTTCTCTTTCTCTTTCTTTCTTTCAAAAAAAAATAAAAGGGAGCCCTATGTTCCTTATATTTTTGTTGTCTTTCTGTATCCTGTTACATCAGCTGTTCCACATGCACAAAGTAGCTGCTGCTGCTCCAGACGTCTCAGCCACATTCCAGGTGGAATGGAAGGGGAGAAGGTGCATACCAGATTAGCATGTCCCTTTTTATCAGAAAACAAAGTTTTTTTTTTTTTTCTGGTAGCCTAGGAGAAAAAATTTCATTGTATTTCATTGGTAAGAACTGGATCAACATGTCCATCAATGTCATGAGGGAGTCTAGAAAAAGAGAATGGAAATTAGACAACTAGCAATAAGGAGCTTCAGAACTCAACAAAATTCTAAATTTCACCCGTGAACAAAGAAGAGAAAAACCAAGAAACAGTACAACACTGAGGTGGGGAAAGGTCCTGCCGGATAGCCAAACAATTGACTTAGCAAATAAATGAGGTTAGACCTCACCCTTTTGGCATGTATTTAACAAATTACAGAGGCATTAAATAACTAAATGTGAAAGCAAAACCACGGAATGGCTTAACAGATATGTAGACGACTCTGCAACACTGGCATATATTTTTAAACCTGATACCAAAGACAAAATCCTAAAGAACGACAGATTCGACTGCATTGGGAGTAAATACATCTGAGAAGCAAAAATGCAAAATTAGAAAGTTAAAAGGCAGACATCATTTAGAAAAATATTTGCTATGTTCATGAAACTGTTAATATTGCCTGATGTTCAGACTTTCTGCAAATCAGTAAGAAAAAGACAAGAAGTAAATGCTTAGCATATAAAAGAAGAAATTTCTATGTGCCATAGAAAACAATGAGAAGGCTTTAAACTCCCTAATAGTCAAGGGGATCCTGGTTAAAGAAACAATGGATTGCTACTCTTTACCTTCAATTCATGCATATTTTTTAGTCGATGATTTGGAAGTTGTACAATTATAGTTGGTTTTTATATTCTCTTATTGTCTGACTCCTGCAACACGACGTATGACTTGTTATTTTAAACAATGTGGCATGTGCCTCACAACTACACTCCTGACACAGGGTTAGAAACTGGAGGTGTGGAACAGGAAACTCGCAGGAGCTGGGAGCTGATCCTGAAAGCCAGGTGAGCCCAGGGAGGGCCTTTAGGCATCCACAAGGTCACATGTCCATTTTCTGGAAGCCACATTAAGAATGGATAGGAACAGAAGTGCCCCTAGAAGGTAGTGGTGCCGCCGTCACTGACTGGGGTGGGAGTGGTGTTTCAGGAAGAAGGTAAGTGATTAAACAGAGGGCCTGTGGAGAGAGGGTGGTCTGAGTTAATGGCACTGGTGCCTGGGAGACGCCAGTGTCCCAAATAGACCTGCAAATCCCAGAGAAAGCCCAGTTCTGGGGGGATGAAATGTCATCAGAATGGGCTATTCAGATGGGTATAGCAATGCCAAGACCCCTCAGTAGACAGTGCACATTTGCAAATGCCCTGCTGTTCCCAGCAAGCCAGCCCCTGGGGCTTCCCTGTGAGGCAGTCAGGTCTCATGTGCTCAGCCTGAGCTGGAGAGACATTCTTTTGAGCAACAGCGTGGCTACAATGCCACTTCTTGTGAGGAGAAGGAAATAATGTTTAGAAGGTATGTTCCAGGAGCCCAGCCCTGAGAGGGACTTCCGGGGGATTTTGCTGGGGCACCCAGGGCACGCGCACAGTGGAGAGCAGACAGGGTCCCCTGTGCATGCTGCACTATGTCCAGCCGTCCTGAGCTCCCCCTGCCCCAGTGCCTCAGTCCCTCCCCACTCACCTCTATTTTCTCGTTTTTCTATGACTCATCCCTCCAGGAACTAGAACCACAGCCACGCTCCTGCGCACCCACCAGCACTGAGCATGTTTATTGCCCCAGGAGACAACTCAGACAACATGCACTTAAAGCAGAAACTCCCCCTGGAGAGCCTGACAGAGGGTGCGCTGTGCACCCCTGCAACTGGGCCTTCTGCCTCACCAAGAAACCTCCTTCCCCAGCAGTCACCAGGGGAGCTGGCTCTTGGCACAGCCTCACCCCATCTCATTGATCACAGGCACCCTGTCAGGGGCACAAATAAAATGAAGTTTTTGGGCCAATAGTCCGGAAACATGAAGGAGATGTTATTCAGTTGCCACTGTCAGCTAGGGCATGTGAGCCCCAGACCTCCATCCTTCCAGCACACAGGCACTAGAGCACAGGGGCAGCGATGGCCCTGGTGTGGACAGGCGGGTCGGGACCGAGCCTCACTCCCATCTTTATTTCAAAGGGGCTTAGCTCAGGGCACAGGAGCCCTTGCAAAATGTGCTGAAGGGCTGAGAGCATCCTTGCCCAGAGTTCAAGCTGCCATGGGCACACATTTTTGGTCCTGTCCCTGGAGTCTCTTTAGGAGGTGCACACAGGGACCAGAGCCAAAGTCCACTGCACAAGCCTCTCCCCAGGCCTCACTGTCACTTCCCGCTCCCACCTCCCACAGCTGCTCTGCCTGCCACTTCTTTATTGGTTGTCAGATCGGATTGGGCCCCTTCCCTATGTCTCTTCCATGGTAGATTTGGTAGCCTTTCCATCTCCTCCATCCCCTTTTCTAAGAACTATAATTGGCTCTGCCTGGGGGACTCCCATCAGATGACAGATACCTTTCTTTGCTCCCACTTCTTTCTGTCTGAAGTGTAGTCTTGAGCCCCCACAGCATCTCCCTCCCCTGACATGACACATACCAGCCTTGCAGAGGCCACCAGGCCAGGGCTACTGGGCGACACAGGGCGTGGGCAGCCTGACGCCTCCACGTTTCCTTTCACAGTGGACCCTCTAGTGCTGCAGCTGACTGTGAATGTAGCCTCCCCTCCAGTCCCCCACTGACCACTGCATCTCAACCATCCCACACAACCAGAGCACCCAGAGGGGCTCTCTCCCGCCTCCAGGGTCCCACCACATTCTGCTCACAGGACCAACCATTAGCAAAGAGCAAGGGAGGAATGCAGATAGCCGATAGCCCTCAAGAGGAACTTGAGCAGGAACTTGAGGCCCAGGCCAGCTGGGCACACACAGCCCAGCCTCCCTCCATCCCAAAGTGAGCTTTGCTTATTGCAGGGATGGCCGTATCCCACCTTGGTCACGCTCCAGGATCAAGATCAAGGTCACGCTTGATCTCTGTGGCCTCATGCATTTATAGGTAGAGTGGCCATGTAACTCACGTAACATATTGTCCAAACTGGGGCACTAATAATAACTATGAGGTTCTGTTAATAACTCTGGTGGGGCAATAGGTGTGCATGGAGACAGGTAAACCGGTACATGTGCTTTATTAATCAAGGAGTTGGGAGGGGCAGTGATTGCCTAACTGATTTGAAAGGCTGTGCACTTTGCAATAGGAGTTACAGACCCGATGAATAACAAATGCAACCAGCTCTTAAAGATGCAACACCTGGGTATAGGAGCAGCTCATTAGCTCCCTGAGGCCGTGCAGCTGGAGAGTCCAACATCCTCCCCATTCCCTGCAGACTCTTATCGATGTTATTAAAATCTGATGATGTAGCTTTTATTTCTGTTTCAAAACCATACCAAGCTCAACATTTCCCATCCAAGCTCATCCATCTTCTCCTTAAGTCAGCAGTTTTCTCCCAAAGCCTGCTTTCTGCCAGGGCACTCCTGCTACATCCCTCCCCATCCGTGCAGAAGGGAACTGCTGGGTTGGATTGGATGACATTTGATGGGGCCAAGCTGTGGTTTGAAGACTTGCTGCATGGTTGTAGAGCCTGGAGTCACTAACACTGTAGCTCAGGGATGCTTGGCCTGGGCAGCCTGGGCAGATGGGGCCAAGCTCCAGGGCCCCGGGAGCGAGGCCACTGCCTGTGACCCAGGCCTCAGGGACTCAGTGGTCAGATGAGCAGCGGGTGCACACAAGAGCACACAGATGACCCACCAAGGGAGATGAGGAGGCGCCAGGGCCCGGGACAGCAATTCAGGGCCAGAGCAGGCTCAGGGAGAGAGGGACCCAGGAAGTCCACTTCTTTCCCTATGCAAATGACACGAGCCATTCATGCTCATTGTATGATTTAGAACTTAGAAAATCTAAACGTAAAGGAAGAAAACTGCTCACAATCCCAAGGCCAAGTCAATATTAATGTTCATCTTTAGTAAGTTGTCTTTAGTCTCTTGCCTTTTATAAATTTTCCTTTTTTTTTTTTTTTTTGAGATGGACTTTCACTCTTGTTTCCCAAGGCTGGAGTGCAATAGCATGATATCGGCTCACCACAGCCTCTGCCTCCTGGGTTCAAGCGATTCTCCTGCCTCAGCCTCCCAGTAGCTGCGATTATAGGAGTGCACCACCACGCCTGGCTAATTTTGTATTTTTAGTAGAGATGGGATTTCACCATGCTGCCCAGGCTGGTCTCGAACTCCTGACCTCCAGTGATCCACCCACCTCAGCCTCCCAAAGTGCTGGGCCACCACACCCGGCTCCTTTTGTAAATTTTCAAGACTAAATTTTTACATAATAATAATGCTACTTAATTTTTCACATATTTATCCCACTCTGCTTTTACCCGAAAACATTACGTAAATATTTTCCCATCTTATAAAATAACCAGTGGTCTTCACCCAATGTAAGTTCCGGGATGTTCCATCAAATGGATGTTCACTCATTTCCTTGGTGGTTCACTTATTAATGGACATCAGGTTTATCCTCCATTTTCACTATTATCAGTAAGAACTGAAGACACACAAATATTGTTAAAACATTGTTCTCATTTCAGATGAACTTCTCAGAATGGTGATTACTAGACAGAAGCTCAATAAGACTTTAAGGCCTGCAGTACGTATGGCCAGATTGCTTTCTATAATCTCTAGATGACTGATTTATATGTATTTCAGCAGGGCACATTCTGTTTCTAGCCTTTAAGTTGCTGATTAGAAATATCCAACATTTTCTGAGCACTTTCTATATACCAAAACCTCAGCCACAGACAGCCATGTCCTTCCCAAAAGCAGCAGTGTTGGTCCCTGCCCAGACATCTGCTAAGCCCCAAGGTGGCAAATCAGCACAGACCACCTTGGACATGGCAGGGACAGAGACCCCCAACAGTAACACATGGTTCCAGCACATGGCTGAGAGCTCGTGGTCAGCCCCCTGCCAGCGCAGGGAGAATGATGCAGCAGGCAGCCCCGTCTGCTTCACTCTAAGCAAGCGGAACTGACCCACACACAGAGGAGTGTGAGCAGAGGGAATGTGTTAAATGGAACCACAGGAAATTGCCAATAATCTACCATTTTCATCTTTAAAAATGGAAATTTCACACAGTTACAACTAATGCAATTTATGAAAAATATTCATCACACAGAATGCGAGAGCAAAACAAGAACTCTGGAGCGTGCATTTCTAAATTTGAATCCTGGCTACATGGTTCATTTGCTGAGTAACGACGGTCAAGTTACTGACCTTCTCTGAGTCTGTAAAAAAAGATGACTATGTCCTCGTAGGTGAGCCAGAGCCAGCTCTTCGGGCCTGCAGCCCAGCCTGTGCTGCCACAGGGCTAGTGCTCAGAAGGGCCCAACGTAGTTTAATGCTCTACTATTCCTGTTTGGAAATCCTTAGTAATTCCTCAAGAGCTCTGTTTGTCACATTGCACTCGGCCCTGCAAGTTTTACAGCCAAGCCTGCATTCAGCCCTTAAGACAAGTACCTAAAACAGCATTTCCATCACAGTAGATACCAGCAAGTGTGCCTTCCTGCTCCCTTACCCTGGTACATTTAAGATATAATTTGTGCCCATCCTTTAAAAATCCGTATCTGCAATAGACATAAGAGAAAGGAAAAGGTGTATTTGTTGGACAGCTTATATGTTTCTTGCCTAACGGTGCAGGTAGCAAATATCTAACTCAGACACTCCTCAGTCACCTACTGCTCATGGGCACCATGCTGTAGGGGCTGAGGGAGAACATTCCCTTTACCCTCAGAAAGTTCACTGGAAACCAGCTGACAGAAGGTAATGGGAGAAACAGCATACACATTTATTCATGAGCATGGGAGTCATACAAACATCTCAAAGAAAGACAAGATGGTTGACGCTTTTATACTATCTTGAGGTTACAGAATGTTGAAAGAAAAACATTAGGCAAATTAAATTTAACAGTTTAATTGAGCAAAGAACTATTTGCAAATTGGGCAGCTCCCCCATCCACCCCCCACCTCCAAACTAGAATAGGTTCAGAGAGACTCCAGCCCTGCCATGTGGTCAGAGATTCATGGACAGTAAAAGGAAAAAGATCGACGGAAAACAGAAGTGAGAGGTACAGAAACACCCAGATTGGTCCCTGTTCAGCTTCACCTTATTTAAATGCAGTTTGAATGGTTGGTCACCTGCGATTTGCTGAAACTCAGTGATCAGTACAAGACGAGGTTAGGTCTGTTCCCATATCCAGTTAGGGTACAGTTCACATGTACAGAGAAACCTTCAGGCCAAACTTAAAAGACCAAGAAGGCAGCTGTAAGCTAAACTTAATTTAACAGGAAGAAAACAGGAGCTTCACTCATGGCCACAAATGGGTCATGGTGGTAAATCTGGTTACCGGAGTAGGGGGTGCCTAGGTGACAAAGTTGGTCTTGCTGTGTAGGTGAAAGCTCACAGGTAGCAGCCCTCAGACAGACTAGATGGTGAATGCTTCTTTCAGACCTTTATGGATGTCAGACTCTTGGTTAATCTCTCCTAGATAGGATAAGGGAAGCCTCTGAGAAAAGCCCAACTTCATCAATGCACATTCTCTACAGATGCAAACCTCCCCCTCAGTAGACAGCTTTGCAGTTCTTGCATTCCCAGCCATTCTGAATAGCCATCTTGAAATATGTCAAAGAAGTACATTTTGGGGTGAAATATGTTGGTTTGCTCAGCACTCAGCCTGGACACAGGTCCTGTTGGCAAGAAGGTCACAGTCCTGCAAGACAGCCTGGTGTGGATGAACAGCTGTGGCCTGAGAGGGACGTGTGTTCAGAGGGCTATGGGAATCCCTGAGCAGGAACCCCCGAATCCAGCTGGGAACTGAAGATCAGGGAAAGCCACCAGGGCTGGGCGTTAGAGGATGCTGGGAGTGCCGAGGTCTCGGGCAGTGGGATGATGGTGGAGGCGGAGAGCACAGAGCAAACACAGGCCTCACTGCTGTGCCTCCTGCCCTCCTGCAGGCTGTGCGTGCCTGGGCTCACTCAAGCCTGTACCGGGCACAGCCTCACTGGGACACCGGCTTCATGCTGCATTCCCCTCCTCTCACCCCTGCCATGGCTGCAAGCATCTCCAGACGAATAAATCCCAGATCTGGATCCTCCGCTGAAGGGGTCTTTCCCCAGTTGCCCTCTATGTCTTCTAAGCCTTGCAGAACATTTCCACCTGAACGCCCCAGATTTGGGGCTCCAGCATGCCCCACATTGCACACCTTCAGGACCAAGCCCAGCACTCTGGCCACGCCCGCACAAGTGCCATGCTCTTCCTGCTGGTCCTGCCGCAGCGCTGGCCTGGCCCAGCCCCACAGGCTGCACTCGCTCTTCACCCCAGCCAAGTTGGAGAGTTGGGCAGTCTCTTCTCCGAGCCTGGGCACGCCACCAGGGCTCTCCTAACTGGGCACCAATGATACTGTGTGCTTGTCTCCCCCATGCAGGAGCCCACTGGGTCTTGTGGGTGCCACCACGTTCTCAGGACCCAGCATGAGGCTGCACATGCCAGGCACTGAAATGGCACAAAGTGTGTGTATTTACTCTGTTACCGCTAACCCTGTGTTTCCCTCTGATTCCTGGTCTTGAAGCTTGGCACCTCACCCACCCACCCAGCTGTCCATGCTGGAGCTCTAGATGTGAGCCGACATTTTTCCCTTTTCTTCCTCTCTACATCCAGCGGCCACTGCCCCATGATCTCCTCTTCAACACCAGCCCCTCTGCCCACTCTCCCCATCACACAGCCCTTTGGGCCCTAGTCTGTGTCTCGCTCTTGTAAGCCACTGTGGTGCCATGCTCTCAGGATGCCCTTGCACTCGCCATGCCTGCCTTCCACCTCTCCTTCACACAGGCTCCAGGACAGGGTAATCCATAAGTGTGTGCTGGCCACGTTACTCCACTGCTCGTGACCTTCAGTCACTCACTACGGTCTGAACTTCTCAACATAGGGGCCTATGTCTTTGCAGAGTGGCTTCCAGGAACCCTGTCAAACCGTGTGCCCAGTCACCCTGTGGCATTTGCATTCCTCAAGGAGTCCAGGCACATGCTGGGTCCCTGTCTCTGTGTGCTCCCAGCTGCCTCTCCCCACCCACCCAGCTCCACCTCAGTATCTCCTCCTTGGCCTTCAGGTGTTAACACAAAGCTCCCCCGTAGGAGGTCTCCTGCCCAGGGCAGACCCAACGCCTGCCCCGCACTGCCCCAGGACCCCTGCTCTATGCCTGGCCACAGTGGCTTTAATGATCACATCTTCATCAAGACTCCTTTAGGCTGCTTGCTGCCCACTCAACTGACACAGTGTCCAGCTCCTGCTCAGCCAATGAAAGAACAAACAGGAGGCCTTAAGATGCTGCTGCTGGCTTTCTTTCCATCACATGGCTACATATTCTTTCTCTTGCTTTGATCATTGTACCTCGTTGATTTCTTCTAAAAGTCTCTCTAGGGGAAGAATGACTATTAGATGGCTTGTTCAGGATGGCTTCCTTATCCAGAGATCCCACACATTCTTGACTCTGGAGCCCTGGACTTACCATTAAAAGTAAGATTAGTGTAGCAAGTTGTATTACTCATACAGGACACAATGGTTTAAAGATTTCTTTTTCCACTTTATCACATCTAATCCTTCCATAAATAATGTTCAGAATCAAATACAGGTGTGTGATTTTTCTCTCCTGCTTCTCCTCCTCCATTCCCTCTTCCCCTCGTCCTCCTCCCACTTGTTCTCCTTCTTTGTGAACCTAGCCCTGCTCTTTCTGACCTTACTATAGTGCTTTGAACAGTAAATATGAAACTCCAGAGGTCCAACCAAGGCTGCAAAGTGTCTGCATTAAACCAATACTCACCTTCCACTAACGGGTCTGGGTGATCAGCTCCTCACAGGAACATATGTCAAACAATAGATCAAACCTCCATAAACTCTGAGTTAGGCAGCCAATCAGCTGACACTTGGATCAAAAAGAAAGTCAGATATTTCTTGAGCAGGAATGCGTGCTTAACTCCAGAGGCCTGAAAGCTTTTCCTGTATTCTAGGACCTATAGTCTTAGATAATCTTCCAGGCCTCTGGAGTTAAACATGCATTCCTGCTCAAGAATGCAATATACCTTGATATTTAGCAATATCAAAATGGTAATAAAGGGTCTCCAAAATCCACTCCTTCATAAAAATCAGTGAGAATCTGACAAAATAAACTTTTCCAGGACTCTTAAAATTAACCAAAAGTTTACAATAATGCAAGGAGTATTGATTCCAGAAAAGTGGTTGCATCTCGGTAGGAAGAGTGAGCATTGTGGTCTTAAGTTGCACTACTCCCTGCTGCCTTTCCCCAGGACACAGGAGCTCTGAAAATCAGCAGTCTCGCAATATCAGTAGTTGCAAAAACCTTCATCACAGTAGCAACTAAAGGGGTCAGCCAGAGTCTGAAGGACTTCAAAAAGTCCAGTCTGGAGGGCCTATCATTACCCGACCTGACTCTGGAGCGCACTCTGTAAGGACCCCTGTCCCCAGGGCATCTGTAAAAAATAGTCAGTGGTAGTTGTTTAACATTGTCACTGACGTAGTGACAACAGTTGGGGAAAATAAGAATCTGGCCAAAAACTTAAAAGGAAGTCCATGGAAAAGATGTCCGTGGTGACTTTGAAAAACTTTAACATATTCCCAAGGGTCTAACAGACATGTTCATATACGGGCAAGTGTGCATACTCAGAAATGACCTGAAAAGGCCCTAACTTCTCACCTCTGGCGGAGAACATGAGGCCCCTCACTAGCAGGAAGTAAAGACCAGGACAGAGTTGCAAATTGTCACAGTGAAGGTATGTCCCAACACCCACACAAAGCCCAAAATGCATCAAAGAACTACAAGAATGAAGGGGGAAATATACAAAAATGGACACTCAAAAACAATAATTGGAGACTTCAACATCCCGCCTTTAACAGTGGATAAAACAACTAGGCAAAGATCAGCAAGGGACAGAAGACTTAAGCAACATCATCAGTCAACCAGACCTAACAGACATTTAGAAAACATTACACCCAACAATATCAAACACACATTCTTTTTAGGTGCACAAGGGACATTATCCAGAATAGGCCACATGTGAAACATAGAACAAATATCCATAAATATAAAAGAATTGAAATTGTAGAAAGTGTGTCCTCCTGTCATAATGGAATTGAGTTATAAATCAATAATCAAAGAAAATTTTTGAAATTCCTAAGTATGGGCAACCTAAAGAAAAATACCGGCTGGGCATGGTGGCTCATGCCTGTAATCCCAACACTTTGGGAGGCCAAGGCCAGCAGATCACCTGAGGTTGGAACCAGCCTGACCAACATGGAGAAACCCTGTCTCTACTAAAAATACAAAATTAGCCAGGTGTGGTGGCACATGCCTGTAATCGCAGCTACTCGGGAGGCTGAGGCAGGAGAATCACTTGAATGCAGGAGACAAAGTTTGCAGTGAGCCAAGATTGTGTCATTGGACTCCAGATTGGGCAACAAGAGCAAAACTCCATCTCAAAAAGAAAAAGAGAAAAATACTCCCAATAATCATTGGATTAAAGAAAAAAATTAAAAAGGCAATTAGGAAATAATTTGAGATGATTAATAATAGAAATGCAACATATCAAAATGTTTGGAATGCAACTAAAGCAGTGCTCAGAAGGAAATGTATAGCTACATTTTTAATATGTAAACCTGTATCTATGTTTTCACTTTAAGAAACCAGACAAAGAAGAGCAAACCAAACACGAGGCAAGTAGAAGGACGCACACCAAAACTGGAATGTAGATCAATGAAACAAACAGAAAATCAATGAAATCTTGCTGGTCTCCCAGCAAGACCAATGCAGAAGGTGGATGATTTCTGCCTTTCCAACTGAGTTCCCAGTTCATCTCTTTGGTACTGGTTAGGCAGTGGATGCAACCCACAGAGAGCTAGCAGAAGCAGGGTGGGGCATCACTTTACCTGGAAAATGCAAGGAGCTGAGGGACCTCCCTCCCCCACCCAAGGGAAGCCTTGAGGGACTGTGCTACCTGACCAAGTTGCTATGCTTTTTCCATGGTTTTTGCAATCTGCAGATCAGGAGTTTCCCTAGTGTGCCTAGAGCACCAGAGCCCTGGGTTTCAAGGACAAAACTGGGTGGCTATTTGGGCAGACACTGAGCTAGCTGCAGGAGTTTTTTTCATACCCCAGAGAGAAACAACTTCATACCAAAAGTTGGTTCTCAATATTACAGACAAACCCTAAGCAACAAATCATATAACCGAGACAAATGATGACTTTGAAGAAACACACCAAAAGGAACTGGTAGTCTTAACTATAGCAAGTAAGGAGATAAAATTAGCAATTTTTTTTTTTAGATAGAGTCTCACTCTGTCACCAGGCTGGAGTGCAGTGGTGCAATCTCAGCTCACTGCAACCTCCACCTCCCAGGTTCAAGCGATTCTCCTGCCTCAGCTTCCAGAGTAGCTGGGACTACAGGTGCCACCACACCCAGCTGATTTTTGTATTTTAGTAGGGATGGGGTTTTACCATGGTGGCCAGGATGGTCTCTATCTCTTGTGTTGGGATTACAGGCGTGAGCCACCGCACCCAGCTTCAAATTAGTAATTTTAAAACTTATAAGGTGGAGCCAAGATGACCGACTGGAAACAGGGGTGCTGGGAGGCTCTCCTCCAAAAAAAAAACATAATAAGGGTGTGAATCCTTCACCGGCAACCAGGATATCCAGCTCTTTCATCAAAATTGACTAGAAGGCTGGAGTAACCCACAGCGAGAAGGAAGAATAGTGTGGTGTGGCTGCCCACCTGAGAGCCACATGGGGAAGAAGAACCCCCTGCACCCCCAGCCAGGGGAGGTGATGAATGAGCACGCTACCCAGCCAGAGAAACTGCTTTTTCCATGGAACTGTGCAACCTGTGGATCAGAAGATCCCACTCTCAAACCCGGAGCCAGGCGTCCCAACTCCAGAATCTACAAATTCTTACAGCCTTTCAGCTGGAATCTGCTTAAGCCTACTGTACCTCTAGGGTGGGGGTGGGAGGGGGTGATCAGCACCCGGCTGTGGCTGCCTGCTGTCTAAGCTGGTTGAGCCCCTTGAGGGAGAGGCAGCAGCCAACACTGGGACTCACAACTGCCTAATGGGCTAAGATCCCTGGGCAGGGGAAGGGTGGCACCCACTTCTATAGCTCCAGGCTGCACCTTTCCCCTGCTGGAGCCAGGGAAGCTGGACAGCTTGGTCCCAAGACTTGTCTCCATAGCCCACCAGCTGTGGCAGTTGGCAGCCAGAGTGCCTCTTCAGGTGTAACCTTGATCTATCCTTCCTCAGTGGGTGGGGCTTCCCTGCAAGATCTCCAGTAACTCCAGCTAGAGGCAGCTCAGGGAAAGAATTCAGATCTCCCTCTGCCTGAGCCCCTGGGGGCCAGGGGAGTTGTGGGGGGTTGAGGGTGGCCACAGCCTCTGCCAACCAGCAGAATTAGCCTCTCCTTCTGGTAGTTCTGCGGGATTTGGGCATCCCAGACGAGTGGGTTTCCCCCCAGCAAAACACACCCTTTGCACCAAGGGACAAAGTGCTTCATTAAATGGGTTCTGCTCCCCATCCCACTCAACTGGGTGAGCCCCTCCAACAGGGACTGTCAGACACCCTGTATAGAAGCAACCCTCCTGGCATCAGGCTGGCACCCCTCTAGGTCAGAGGTCCCAGAAGAAGGAGCAGGCACCCATCTTTGCTGCTCTCCAGACTCCTTGAGTGACACCTCCAGGCACAGGAGTGAATCAGATGAACAGGGCCTCAGCAAACTGCAGCAGCCCCACAGAAGAGGGACATGACTACTGAAAGGAAAACAAACAAGCAGAAAGTGATGACAACAGCATCAATAACAACAACAAAAAGGCCCCACAAAAATGCCACCCAAGGGTCAGCAGCCTCAAAGACCAGAACTAGACAAACTCACAAAGATGAGAAAGAATCAGTAAAAAAATGCTGAAAACCCAAAAGGCCAAAGTGCCTCTTCTCCTCCAAATTATCGCAACGTCTCTCCATCAAGGGCCCAAAACTGGGTGGAGGATCAGATGAACGAATCGACAAAAGTAGGCTTCAGAAGATGGGTGATTTAAAAAAACTACAATGGCCCAGGTGTGGTGGTTCATGCCTGCAATCCCAGCACTTTGGGAGGCCAAGGCAGGTGGATCACGAGATCAAGATGTCGAGACCATCCTCGCAAATGTGGTGAAACACTGTCTCTACTAAAAACAAAAATTAGCTGGACATGGTGGTGCATGCCTGTGGTCCCAGCTACTTGAGAGGCTGAGGCAGGAGAATCCCTTGAACTGGGAGGTGGAAGTTTCAGTGAGCCGATATTACACTGGTGCACTCCAGGCTGGTAACAGAGTGAGACTTCATCTCAAAAAAAAAAAAAAAAAAAAAAAAAAAAAAAAAACGCTATGATGAGCTAGCTAAAGAAGCATGTCTAATCCAATGCAAAGAAGCTAAAAAACCTTGATAAAAGGTTAAAGGAATTGCTAACTAGAATAACCAGTTCAGACAGGAATATAAATGACCTGATGGAGCTAAAAAACACAACATGAGAACTTTATGAAGCATACACAAGTATCAACAGCCGAACTGACCAAGTGGAAGAAAGGAAATCAGAATTTGAAGACCACCTTAGTGAAATAAGACTAGAATAAAGAAAAAAGAATGAAAAGGAATGAACAAAGCCTCCAAGAACCATAGGACTTCATAAAAACACTGAACCTATGGTTGATCGGAGTACCAGAAGCAGAAGGAGATGGGAAGAATGGAAACAAGCTGGAAAATACATTTCAGGATATTAACCAGGAAAAGTTCCCCAAGCTCGCAAGACAGGCCAACATGCAAATTCAGGAAATATAGAGAACACCATTAAGATACTCAACAAGAAGATCAACCCCAAGACATATAATCCTCAGATTCTCCAAAGTTAAAATGAAGGGAAAATTGTTAAGGGCAGCCAGAGAGAAAGGCCAGGTCACCTACAAAGGGAAGCCCATCAGACTAACACCAGACCACTCAGCAGAAACTCTACAAGCCAGAAGAGATTGAGGCCAATATTCAACATTCTTAAAGAAAAGAATTTTAACCCAGAATTTCATATTCAACCAAACTAAGCTTCATAAGTGAAGGAGAAATAAAATCTTTTCCAGACAAGCAAATGCTGAGGGATTTTTATTACCACCAGACCTGCCCTGCAAGGTTCCTGAAAGAAGCACTAAATATGGAAAGGAAAAACCAGTACCAGCCACTGCAAAAACACACCAAAACATAAAGACCAATGACACTATGAAGAAACTCGATTAACTAGTGTGCAAAATAACCAAATAGCATCAGGATGACAGGATCAAATTCACGCATAACAATACTAACCCTAAATGTCGATGGGCTAACTGTCCCAGTTAAAAGACACAACTGGAAAACTAGATAAGGAGTCAAGATCCACCGGTGTGCTGTATTCAGGAGACCCATCTTATGTGCAAAGACACACAGCCTCAAAATAAAAAGGTGGAGGAAGATTTACCAAACAAATGGAAAGCAAAAAAAAAAAAAAAAAAAAAAAAAAAGCAGGAGTTGCAATTCTGGTCTCTGACAAAACAGACTTTAAACCAACAAAGATCAAAAAACACAAAGAAAGGCACTAGATAATGGTCAAGTGTGATCAGTACAATGAGAAGAGCTAACTATCCTAAATAATACATGCACCCAATACAAGAGCACCCAGATTCATAAAACAAGTTCTTAGAGACCTACAAAGAGACTTAGACTCCCACTCAGTAATAGTGGGAGATTTTAACACCCCACTGTCAGTATTAGACAGATCAACAAAACAGAAAATTTACAGGAATATTCAGGACTTGAACTCAGCCCTGTATCACGGGACTTAGTGGATGCCTACAGAACTCTCTACCCCAAATCAACAGAATATACATTCTTCTTAGTGCCACGTGACACTTATTCTAAAATCTACCGTATAATTGTAAGTATAACACGCATTAGCAAATGCAAAAAAAGAGGAAATACTGAAATCATAACAAATAGTTTCACAGATCACAGTACAATCAAATTAAAACTCAGGATTGAGAAACTCACAAAAAAACACACAATTTAATAGAAATTAACAACCTGCTCTTGAATGACTCCTAGGTAATTCTTTATTTAAAGAAATTAAGGCAGAAATCAAGAAGTTATTTGAAACCCATGAGAATAAAGAGGCAATGTACCAGAAGCTCTGGGACACAGCTAAAGCTAAAGTGTTAAGAGGGAAATTTGTAGCACTAAATGCCCACATAAGAAAGCTAGAAAGATCTCAAATTGACGCCTTAACATCACAATTAAAAGAGCTAGGGAGGCAAGAACAAACTAATCCAAAAGCTAGCAGAAGAAAACAAATAACTAAGACCAGAGCAAAGCTGAAAGAGATAGAGACACGATAAAGCCTCCAAAAAGTCAACGAATCCAAGAGCTAGTTTTTTTAAAAATTAACGAAATAGATAAACTGTTAGCCAGATTAATCAAGAAGAGAGATAAGACCCCACAGAAATGCAAATAACCATCAGAGAATACCATAAACACCTCTATGCAAATAAACCAGAAAACCTAGAAGAAATGGATAAATTACTGGACACATTCACTCTATGAAAATTCCATCCTCTGAAATTGAGCAGTAATTAATAGCCTACCAAACAAAAAAAAGCCCAGGTCAGACAGATTCACAGGCAAATTCCACCAGAAATACAAAGAGGAGCTGGTACCATTCCTTCTGAAACTATTCCAAACAATTAAAAAGGAGGGATTCCTCGCTAACTCATTTCATCATCCTGATACCACAACCAGAAAGAGACATGACAAAAATAAAAAATTTCAGGCCAATATCCTGATGAACATTGATGTGAAAATTCTCGATAAAATACTGGCAAACCAAATCCAGCAGCACATCAGAAAACATATCCACCATGATCAAGTCAGCTTCATCTCTGGACTGCAGGTCTGGTTCAACAGGCATAATCAACAAATGTAATCTGTAAATGTAATCAGTAAACATAATCCATTGCATAAACAGAACCAAAGACAAAAAACATATAATTATCTCAATAGATGCAGAAAAGGCCTTTGATAAAATTCAACATCTAAAAATTCTCAGTAAACTACGTATTGATGTAACATATCTCAAAATAATAAGAGCTATTTATGACAGACCCACAGCCAATATGGGCAAAAGCTGGAAGCATTCGCTTTGAAAACTGGTACAAGACAAGGATGCCCTCTCTCACCACTCCTATTCAACATAATATTGGAACTTCTGGCTAGGGCAATCAGGCAAAAGAAAGAAATAAAGGGTATTCAAATAGGAAGAGAGGAAGTCAAGTTGTCTCTCTTTGCAGATGACATGATTTTATGTTTAGAAAACCCCATCATTTCAGCCCATAAAATTCTTGAACTGATAAGCAACATCAGCAAAGTCTCAGGATACAAAGTCAATGGACAAAACTCACAAGCATTTCTTTATGCCAAAAATAGGCAAACAGAGAGCCAAGTCATGAATGAACTCCCACTTACAATTGCTGCAAAGAGAATAAAATACCTAAGAATACAGCTAACAAGGGATGTGAAGGACCTCTTCAAGGAGAACAGATCACTGCTCAAGGAAATAAGCGAGGACACAAATGAATGCAAAAACATTTCATCCTCATGGATAGGAAGAATCAATATCATGAAAATGGCCATCCTGCCCAAAGTAATTTATAGATTCAATGCTATTCCCATCAAACTACCATTGACATTCTTCACAGAATTAGAAAAACTATTTTAAATTTTATATGGAATCAAAGAAGAAGTCATATTTACAAGACAATCCTAAGCAAAAAGAACAAAGCTGGAGGCATCATGCTACCTGACTTCAAACTATACTACAAAGTGACAGTAACCAAAACAGCATGGTACTGGTACCAAAATAGACATATAGACCAATGAAGCAGAACAGAGACCCAGAAATAATGCCACACAACTAAAACCATCTGATCTTTACAAACCTGACAAAAAAACAAACAATGGTGAAATGATCTCCTATTCAATGGTGAAAATTCAATGGTGAAAGAATTCTATTAAATAGTGAAAGGATTCAACGGTGAAAGAATCTCCTATTCAGTAAATTGTACTGGGAAAACTGGCTAGCCATATGCAGAATACAGAAACTGGACCCTTTCCTTACACCTTATGCAAAAATTAACTCAAGATGGATTAAAGACTTAAGTGTAAAACCCAAACCATTAAAACCCTAGAAGAAAATCTAGACAATGCCATTCAGGGCATAGGCACAATTGTAACAAATGCAAAAATTGACAAATGAGATCTATTAAACTAAAGAGCTTCTGCAAAGCAAAAGAAAATGTTATCAGAGTGCACAGACAACCTACAGAATGGAAGAAAATTTTTGCAATCTATTCACCTGACAAAGGTCTAATATCCAGAGTCTACAAGGAACTTAAACAAATTTACAAGAACAATGAAACAAAATCATTAACAAGTGGGCAAAGGGCTGGGCATGGTGGCTCATGCCTGTAATCCCAACACTTTGAGAGGCAGAGGTGGGTGGATCACAAGGTCAGGAGATTGAGACCATCCTGGCCAACATGGTGAAACCCTGTCTCTACTAAAAATACAAATAAAATAGCTGGGCGTGGTGGCACACACCTGTAGTCCCAGCTACTCAGGAGGCTGACACAAGAGAATTGCTTAAACCCAGGAGGCAGAGACTGCAGTGAGCAGAGATCATGCCACTGCACTACAGCCTTGGTGACAGTGTGAGACTTGTCTCAAAAAAAAAAAGTGGGCAAAGGACATGAGCAGACACTTCTCAAAAGAAGATATACATGTGGCCAACAAACATATGAAAAAAAAAACTCAACATCAGTGATCCTTAGAGAAATGCATATCAAAACCACAGTGAGATACCCTCTTGCACCAGTCAGAATGGCTATAAACAGAAGTCAAAAAATAACAGATGCTCAAAAGGTTGCAGAAAAAAAAAGGAATGCTTTTACACTGTTGATGGAAATGTAAATTAGTTCAATCATTGCGGAAGATAGTCCTCAAAGACCTAGAGACAGAAAAACCAATTGACCCAGCAATTCCATTACTGGGTATATACCCAAAGGAATATAAATCATTCTATATGGTGTATGTGTACCATATTTTCTTGATCAAGTCTATTATTCATGGACATTTAGGTTGATTCCATGTCATTTCCCTTGTGAATAGGGCTACAATCAACATCTGCGTCCATGTATCTTTACAATAGAATGATCCTAAAATGCATATGAAAATGCAAGGGATACATAGTAACCAAAACCATTTTGAACTAGAACAAAGCTGGATGACTCATTTTTTACAGAACTACACGAATCAGGACAATGTGCTGGCATAAAGATGAACAGGTAGACTAATGGAATAGAATTACATGTACAGAAATAAACCCTCACCTTTAAAGTCAATTGATTTTTGCCAACAGTACCAAGATCATTCAGAAAGAATAGTCTCTTCAGCAAATGGTGTTGGGACAACTGACTATCCTCACACCATATATAAAAATTAACTTGAAATGGATCATAGGCCTAAATGTAAGAGCAGAAACTAACAAACTCTCTAGAAGAAAGCACAGAAGTATTGCTTACCTTGTATTAAGCATTGGTTCCTAGATAAAATACCAATAGCACAACAAAAAAAAAAACACATAAATTGAACTTTATCAAAATTAAATGTTTTGAACTTCAAAGGACATCATTAAAGAAACAAAGACAGCCTACAGAATACGAGAAAATATTTGCAAACAATATATCTGGAAAGGAACTTGTATGCAGGCTATATAAAGAATTCTTACAACTCTACAATAAAAAGACAAATAGCCCCATTAAAAATGTGAAATATATTCCAGTAGATATTTCTCTAAAAAAGATATGCAAATGAGGCCAGGTGCAGTGGCTCATGCCTGTGATCCGAGCACTTTGAGAGGGGTAGGTGGGCAGATCATCTGAGGTCAGGAGTTCGAGCCCAGCCTGACCAACATGGAGAAACCCCATCTCTACTAAAAATGCAAAAGAAGCCGAGCTTGGTGGTGCATGCCTATAATCCCAGCTACTCAGGAGGCCAAGACAGGAGAATCACTTTAACTCAGGGAGACAGAGATTGCAGTGAGCCAAGATCACACTATTGCACTCCAGCCTGGGCAACAAGAGAGAAACTCCATCTCAAACAAAAAATGCTAAAAATTAGCCAGCTGTGGTGATGCTCACCTGTAGTCCCAGCTACTGGGGAGGCTGAGGCACGACAATCACTTGAACCCAGGAGGTGGAGGTTGTGGTGATCCGAAATCCCACCACTGCACTCCAGCCTGGGCAACAGAGCAATACTGTCTCAAAAGAAAAAAAAATGATATGCAAATGGCCAACAATGACATGAAAAGAAGACCTACATCATTACTCATCATGGAAATGCAAATCAAAAGCACAGTGAGATACCACTTTGCACTCACTAGGATGGTTAAACTCAAAAAGATGAACAAATGCTGGTGAGGATGTGGAGAAATCTGAACCTGCATCCATTGCTGATGGAAATGCAAGATGAGGATGCCACTTTTAAAAAGAGTTTGTTCATTCCTCAGTTAAACAGAGAGTTATGATATGACCCAGCAATTACACTCCTAGGTATATGTTCAAAAGAAATGAAAACATATGTCCACACAAAACACTTACATAGAATTGGCGGAGGGGGAAGATGGTGCTCTAGAAGAAACTCACGATTGCAGCTCTCAGTCAAGACGCAGAGGGTGAGTTCACACCGCATTTCCAGACGGATCTTTATAGCCCACAGAGCGGGGAAAAGCCCAGGTATAAGAGGGACACAGGACTCCAGCACAGTGGTCTCTGCTGGCACGGACAGGCAGCCGGTGCCGCAGCGCAGTGGCACGGCACACAAAACACACGGGTCTGGGCACCCTCTTAAACCAGCAATTTGAGACTTGGGAGGGCAGATTGCCATGTTCATCTGATTGAACAGGATTTGGACAGTGAGCCAGACCAGGAGATTTCTGGGAGGTGAACTGTGAACCAGTGCAGCGGGTCGCTGCACGGGCAATCACACAGATCCCGGTGCCCTTTCAGCCAGCGGCTGAGGCACCGGGGAGACAGTCAACCCAACAACTTAAAAAAAAAAAACAAAAGCAAAACGCAAAAAGGCTCAGAGGCAGGGAACCAAGTGACCAGGCTCGACAGGTCCCACCCACACAGGGACAAGCAATACGGCGATTCAGAGCTCTCGGGGTTGAGAGTTCTACTGCGGGCACAGCTGAACACACGGCGGTGCAGCTCGGTGGGGGAGGGGCATCCGTCATTGCCGAGAGTTTCCACCCCTACTGAAGTACCTGCCCATTGCTGATGCAGTCAGCCGTTGCCGAGGCAACCCGCCATAACAGACAGAGTCACCAACAGGGCAGAGCCTACATCAGCAAGGCAGAGCCTACGTCAGCAGGGCGGAGGCCAAAACAGCAGGACAGAGCCCACAGCAAAAGGGCGGACCTCACACCAGCAGGGCGGAGCCTCGGCAGCCAAATAGTGACTAGACTGCCTCCTAGCTGGGCAGGACAGCGCAACAGATACTCACAAATAAAGCCCTAACTCCCCGAGACAGAGCATCTGAGGAAAAAAGGGGTTTGAGGAGTTCTGCCGCAACAGAATTAAATGTACTTGCCTAGCAACACTGAATGAACAACGGAGCGCACAGATCAGCACTTGAGCTCCTATAAAGTACAGACCATCTCCTCAAGCAGCTCCCTGACCCCGTATACCCAAAGAATCACCTCAAAAAGGACTGATAAGACTGACATTTGGCGGGCATCATTCTGGGACAAAGATAGAAGAAGAAACTGGTAGCATCCCTCACTGTTCCGCAGCTGCTACAGGTGTACCCCAGGCAAACAGGGACCACAGTGCACCTTGGCAGTCTTACAGCAGAGGGGCTAGACTGTTAGAAGGAAAACTAAGAAACAGAAATACTTCATCATTAACAATCTGGGCCTCTACTCAGAGACCCAATCGAAAAATCAGCAGCTACTCAGATGACAGGTGGATAAATCCACAAAGATGGGAAGAAACCAGTGCAAAAAGGAGGAAAACACCTGAAACCAGAACACCTGACTTCCTACAAAAGACCAAAACT
>CM052653.1:117301938-117351323 GCA_028533165.1 Leontopithecus rosalia | reverse complement strand
CAACAGATGCTGGAGAGGATGCAGAGAAATAGGAACACTTTTACACTGCTGGTGGGAGTGTAAATTAGTTCAACCATTGTGGAAGACAGTGTGGCGAGTCCTCAAGGACCTAGAAATAGAAATTCCATTTGACCCAGCAATCCCATTACTGTGTATATATCCAAAGGACTATAAATCATTCTACTATAAGGTCACATGTACATGAATGTTCATTGCAGCACTGTTTACAATAGCAAAGACCTGGAACCAACCCAAATGCCCATCGATGATAGACTGGACTGGGAAAATGTGGCACATATACACCATGGAATATTATGCAGCAATCAAAAATGATGAGTTTGTGTCCTTTGTAGAGACATGGAGGAATCTGGAGAACATGATTCTCAGCAAATTGACCCAAGAACAGAAAATGAAACACCATATATACTCACTCATAGGCGGGTGATGAACAATGAGAACATATGGACACAGGGAAGGGAGTACCACACACTGAGGTCTATTGGGGGATATAGGGGAGGGACAGCGGCAGGGGGAGTGGGGAAGGGATGGCATGGGGAGAAATGCCAAATATGGGTGAAGGGGCAGAAGGCAGCAAAACACACTGTCACGTGTGTACCTATGCAACTATCTTGCATGTTCTGCACATGTACCCCAAAACCTAAAATGCAATAAAAAGAAAAAAAATGAATTTACCTAGATCTTACATCTAAAAAATGTAAAAAAAAAAAAAAACTTGCACACAAATGTTCATAGCAGCATTATTCATCCTAGCCAAAAAGTGGAACAACCGAAATGTCCATCAGCAAGTGAATGGATTTTACAAAATGTGGTATCTCCATGCAATGGAATATTATCTGGCAATGAGAGGGGAGATAGTGATACTTGCCATGACGTAGGTGAACCATGAGAGCATTATGCTAAATGCAAGAAGCCAGGCGCAGAGCTGCAGATTGCCTGGGTCCATATTATTGCCTCATATGTTTATGGAGTCGCTTGTGTGTGCCAGGCGCTGTTCTTGGCCCTGAGGATTAGTCACTGGATGCCATAGACTTGATAGCTATCCTCCTGAGGCTGTCATTCTAATGCAAGACAGATTTGAGATGGGCACTTGTGCACAATTGTGATATGCGCTATGAGGAAAGAATAGGGGACTATACCCTTGGTTGGGAGGTCAGGGAAAGCTTTGCTGAGAAGATGATTCAATTGCATGTCCTTCTTTTTTTTTCAGTTCATATCATGGTATAAGCATTTTCCCAAAACTAAAAATTTCTTATGCACATCATGTTCAAGTCTGCCTCATCTAGCTGTGGTTGTGTCTCACCACCCCTGAACAATGGGCAGGTCATTTGTTTCCATTCTTTGTCTATTCTACATACTACTTCAAGAAACTGCTTTATGTGATATCCATATTCCTCATCACAGCCTAAGGATAAATTCCCACTAAAGTAATTACTCAGTCAAAAGATAGCTGTTTCTGTTTCTGTTTTTGTCTTTGCTTTGAAACGAAGTCTCATTCTGTTGCCTAGGCTGGAATGCAGTGGCGTAATCTTGGCTCGCTATAACCTCTGCCTCCCAGGTTCAGCAATTCTCCCTGCTTCAGCCTCCCAAGTAGCTAGGACTACAGGCAGGCTCCACCATGCCAGGATAATTTCTGTATTTTTTTTAGTAGAGACAGGGTTTCACGATGTTGGCCAGGCTGATCTTGAACTCCTGGCCTCAGGTGATCCACTAGCCTCAGCCTCCCAAGTGCTGGGGTTACAAGCGTGAGCCACCGCGTCTGGCCAAAAGGTAGCTTTTTAAAGTTCTTCGTGTACATCACCGAGTGTTTTTCAGAAAGATTGGTCTGCAGCTATCAAATGCACACCACACCCGCACACCATAAACCGGAAGTTTCTCCTCGTTTCTCTCTCCATCCAGCACTAGGAGCTGCCCAGGCCCTCCTGATGGAGTCATTCCATCCCTGTGAGAGGGACTGGAAAAGGACTCCCGCTAGGCGTCACACATGGGCCCCAGCTGTACCCCAGAGAGTGCAAGAGAACACATCTGACTGCCTGAACACCCCCCCGCCAGCTCTTGGTTCAGCATAACCGGAGCTCAATGCCAGATCTCATCACAGCCAACCATCTTCTGCACAACTCTTTTGCCTCTTTTTTCATGTCTATTTTTGGTGTTGCTGTTGTCCATTTACTAGTCCTATAACAAACCATGCCGTGATTGTTACTAGTTTTAATATATAAGATGCGCTCAAATTCACGTAGGTAATTTTATTTCAGAGATGACTAACTGATATTCTAGCCTCACAGAATGACTTCAGACAGGCCGGACTTCAGATTACAAGTCTCCAGCTCAATAGTTTCAGAACCCCGGGCAGGTGCCCCTCCTCAACTCTCTGAGTTTCTGAAAATGTAGATAGCCCCTATTTAACCACCAGAGTGAGGCTTGCCTCAGAAAACACATCTACCACCACTGCCTGGCAGGTGGCCCCAAGGGGCATGCTAGTTCTCCTGTCCCTGCTCTTCTCTCCCCGTCCCCACAGCCCGCAGGATGGGGCATCCACATGTCCTCTGTAGGCAAGGAGCTTCTCCAACGTTTATGCAGAGTCACAGTTGCCGTCACACCATCAGCCAGCACGCTTCCAGGGAGCTCCGATGAGGGCACAGAGCTGTTCGATTACCTGTAGTCATGCATAATCAACACAAGACAGCCCCGTAGATGTTTAAAACCTTCTGGCACTAGCAGGGGACATCAGAAACCCTGAACAGCTAGTTCTGGAAAAAAGTCTTCAGACGGGTCATAGACACCAGGAAAGCTGTGGGGAGAGGACAGACAAGAGGCCAATGTGAAGGCTCTTTTTCCATTTCCCTGCCTGGTTTTTCTCCTTGAGACTTACCGTGATAAATCCTACAATATTCCTTATTTATCTTTGTTGTTTTCTGTCTCTCCCCACCAGGGGGCGAGCTCCATGAGGGCAGGGGCAGCTCTTTGCTGCACCCCCAATGCGGCTGGGGCTTTTTGACTCTCGGTTAATATTTACTGAATGAATAAATGACTAAGTCAGCCATGGAAGCAGGAACAGAGGCATGCATGTGTATTTTTTAAGAGAAAGAGTGAGGTCTGGCGGAAGCAGAGGAGCGCTGTCTCTTTGGGATGCACGAGCCTCCAGGGCCGAGGGTCAGGGATGTAGGTTGAATTGCGGGACTTCAGCTGTGCCTGCCCAGTCAGTCAGTATGCTTGCCCTAGTCTACACTGGGACTGTGGGATTGATTTCTAGGTCTTTTTATCTTTGAGGGTCAGGTGAGGAGATGGGAAAAGTTAATATATGTTGCATCTCAGAAACAGGAAAAAATGCTCCGGCATTTTCTAGCGATATGATGTATATACATAGCCTAACATCTTTTTTCTTCCATTTCTTTATCTGTACTGGACGTATGGGAAATAATGTCTGTAAAACACGTAGCACAGTTCTTGACTCCTAGTCGACGAGCAGCAATTGATGTCGGCTATCACGGTGGTGGTGATGTTGCCATTACCTGCCTCCTGTTCCAGTGGCTTCTGGTTCCCTTGGGACTTGCCCCGGGTGCAGTTACAGTTCAGACCAGGGGAGAAGTGGGACCCAACGCAGCATCCTGGGGGGTCCTGCATAGGGGAGTGAATGAGCCTGGGCGTTTGGGAGAAGGCGGGTGAAGCGCTGGTGTAAAGGACAGCAAGCTGGTGGCGACAAACACTGGCTATGAATACTTTTAGTGAGTTTCTGCTTCACTGCCAGTCATTTTTTCTTAAACTTAGCAGCTTGCGCTGATGACAGGAAGCACATGCTTGTAAGCAGACCGCCTCCCGCAGCACTCACTGCACACAAGGCCTGTCTCCAGCCGGACTGAAAGCCCAGACTCTCCTGCCCACATCCTGCAGCCGGCCTGGGAGGAGGCGCCCAGCTTTCTCCTTTGGTAATCTCTCTCGCTGAGCCTCTGCTGCCTTTCCATGTGATCAAAGCGACCTCGACATCTTTCCCCGTGCAGAATTCAATTTCCTAACTGAGATTTTATATATAGCGCAAAATAAAGATGTCTCTGATCTTGCAAGGTAACCCCCCCTCACCTATGCAGGAACGGGGCTCCAATTGATATGATAATAGGGAAGAATGCAGTCCTGGAAGGATGTCAGGCGCTTCTAAATATACACACGTCCGGCCCAGTTCTGACTAGTGAGGGCTTTGATGTTAGGAAATGGGATAATGATAGGAGGAGAGTGACTCTGGATCACAAATCTTCCCTCCAACAGATAAGGACAAAAGTCAGCAAAAACCTTCCCAACTGCCTCCAAGCAAGAGAAAGAGGACAGCAATCTATAGCTGCAGACAAGGAGGCCACGTTAAAAAATCAGAGTATTCTAGCTCAGCACGGCACTTACTCTTCTCCACCAACCAGGGTCGAACTGGGCAAAAAAGGTAAAAAAAAAAAAAGTTCCGAGCATTCTCTCAATGCCCCCAAATGTGGTGACTACATAGTAAATGGACCACCCTGGAAAATAACAAGATCCACCCAAGAGAGAGGGGAAGGAAGCCCAGCTGGCTTCCTCTGGCTCTGGGAGAGGCAGGAAGAAATGTGGGCTCAGGCAGGGTAAAGGTCTCCCACTGGATATCCCGAGGATGTTCTCCTTCCCACTCCTTCCAAGACAGAAAGAGAACACAGGTGCATGAAACACACCGTGTAGCCCTGGAACTGAGCCCGAGAGGAAGGCAAGCATGTCAGATGGGGCAGGAAGGCTGTCCAGGAAAATCCACCCAATGGCATTTGAGCAACGGAAGTTAAGGATGAGAGAGAGAGCAGCAACTGCCTGGCGATGAGACTCACATATTCCAGGGAAAATAAACATGCAAGGGAGGAGGGTGCATGGCACACAAAGGCGTGGAGAACAGTCAGTGGGACCCTGTGGGTCCCTCACTCCAGAGGAAGGCGCTGTAGAAACGTGAATGAGACTAAAATTGAGAGGACAGCTTTAAAAGAGAATGTTTAAACACGTCGAGTGCTAAAGCAGCATTCCTAACGGAACTAGTAGATTAACAAAAACAGTGGAGACAAAATGGCCAGTGAGTTCCTGACACAGGCAGACAGCCTTGAGATGGCGATGGCAGTGTGAATGCCCAAAAAAGGACCCAGAGGGACAGTAGTCAGGGGAGGCCAATAGCAATGACAGACCCGGGGGCCGTCACCTGACACGCTTATGTCCCTGACGTGGAAACCCCACAGAAGACAACAGGATGTCTTTGCAAAGACATGATTATTTTCATGAACAAAGGCACATGAACTGAAACCAATCCAAAAGGTGGGCTCTTTTCAGAAAAATGTTAATACAGAACCACAGCCATGGAAAGTGTCCTGGTTAAAGTAAAGAACAGAAAGAATAAGGAGAGACTGCTTCAAGCACCCGGCGAGTCAGGCCAGGCAGGAAGATGGCCAGGCAGGGACAAATCACCTAGGCTGTCCTCCCGTTCCCCACGGCTCCAGAGCAGTGACGGAGGGCAATGGCAACAGACACTGAGGGAAAATTCAGAGGGCAAGGAAGTCTTACTCGAGAACCCAGCCAGCTGGGTTCAGGAATGAGTTACAGATAAACATGCCAAAAAGTAGGCTGCAGCCATGAGACATTCAGGAAAAACATCAACCCACTAACATGAACAGGAGAGGGGTAGTAGGCCTGGAGCAACACAACCCAGGGGACAAATGGTTAAAGCCGTAAATTTTATATTATGCATATTTTGCCACAATAAAGAAATACATTTTTTAAATGCAGGAAAAAAAAACTCAAAGGACAGTGGAGTGTGGCTTAAACCGTTCTAAGTAAAAGAAAAATCTGTTTGCCCAGCCAAGTTTCCCCTTGATTATATAGGTGGCTGTCAGGAATTCGGGAATACAACGTCTAGGAGACCTTTAGAGGGGAGAGCGAGGGAGGATGACGGGGATCAAATGCAGCCACGCTAACAAACAAAGCCAAATAAAAATCCTGCCGGGAGAGTAAAAGCTATTATACATAAAAAAGACTCATGAGCATCAAATCCATTTAAATATAGAAAAAACGTTAAAGCCAGTGGGAATAATTGTTACAAAATAGAATGCAAATGCTGCTAACCTTGGAAAAGTCAGTATTATACATACCACCGACAAAAATCAGGAGAGGCAGTAAGAGGAAGTTTGAGAATGCTGATTTCCTCATCTTTCATAATCGAGTATAATTAAGACCTTCTGAAACTGAGACATGAGTTAAAAACATAAAGGCTCCAATTCCTTCGTGGTTTTCATACTCTTGATGTTAGCCTTGCAGGGCTCTTTTACAAAATAATATCTTTTGTGGCAAAGCAACATTTATTTGAAGATCAGCAATTCTCTTCATTTAAATATAGCTTCATTTTCTTCTCTTAAGTTGAAGTAACATTTAATAAAATACTTTTATATTGAAAATAGGAGATACCACAAATCCCATTTTTATTGAAGGGAATGTCTTTGTTCAGCCCTGCAGTCTGCACCCTTTTGCAGTCTCTACCGCTGAGGCAAGGGCCCCTGGGGGGTGGTTTTTGGAGGGCAGTTAAATCCAAGGTAGTTCAAAACGTATTTTTTCTCTCTCTCTCTTTCTGCATTATTTTTTTTCTTGTCATGACCAGGCTTCATATTTACCAAATCAATACAATTTGAGAAAAATGAATGAAGACTTAAAAAACGTAACTTCTTTAACATTGTGGTTTGGGTTCTGGTGGGTTGGGAGCCTTCCCCTCTCTGGTCCGCTCTCCCTGGTCCTCTCTCCCGGTTACAATTCATTTCTCACAAGTGACAAAGCCTGCTCGTGAGAGCTGTTGATGAACAACTCCCCTAGGCCCACCCTGGATGCCTCCCAGAGGAAGGAACTGAGAGTCCCAAGCCTGCGGTGGCGTGACCAGACGTCAATAACCAAAAAAAAGTTGGAGCTCAAGTTCAAGTCTTGACCTCCCAACAAATGTTCTTGAAAGCTGATGAATCAGCGATTTCCAGAGTCATGCTGCCTAACAACTACCAAGCCCTCAGCAGGCATTTCTTCCTGAGGTGTGTGGGTCCAAGGCTGGCTCTAGGAGGACTTGGTGTCCTGGCTGGAGTCACCGGGACGCTACGCTGTGCTCCTAGCCCACAGGGCACACTCCCAGGCATGTGCACAGGTAGAGGTGGCAGCAGCAGGACAAGGAGCCCAACAGGCCCAGGCTTTCTCAGGCCTCTTCTGTGTCCACTGACCAAAGAGGCCAGGAAGGTTGAATTCAGAGCCACGTGGGGGAACCGACTCTGCCTGCTCAGTGCGGGGAGCTGCAAAAGTCACATGGTGAAAACCACACAACCAAGAGGGCTGGGGAGTTGGTTGATTCTGTTTACTTGTGTCACTGAAACCACAAAATCAGTCAGTTTTAGCCCACAGACCTCTCTTCCAGGAAGCCCCCTTAATCCATATATATATACACATATATATATACATATATATACACATATATATACATATATATATACACACATACAAAAAATACATATATATTTTTTGAGATGGAGTCTTACTTTTGTCACCCAGGCTGGAGTGCAATGGCACTATCTCAGCTCACTGCAACCTCTGCCTCCGGGTTCAAGCATTTCTCCTGCCTCAGCCTACCAAGCAGCTAAGACTACAGGTGCCCACCACCACACCTGGCTAATTTTGTATTTTAAGTAGAAAGAGGGTTTCACCACGTTGGCCAGGCTGGTCTCAAATTCCTGACCTTAGGTGATCAGCCTGCCTCAGCCTTCCAAAGTGCTGGGATTACAGGTGTGAGCCACCACTCTGAGCCAAGCTCCCTTAATATCGAGAGGGGACCCCAACAACTCCCTAATCCATTTATTCAAGGAGGGAAAATGTGGAAGTTTTTATCTGAGAAAGTTTAGCAAGAAATTAACCATTTCTCTAGTCCAGGAAAATAAATCTGAGATTCATTTCCACATGCAGTCCAGGCTCAGGTAAAGGATCAAAAGATTCCTGGAAGATTTTGGCTTCAAATAAAAGAAGTCAGAACAACTGTCATGCAGATGAGGTTCTCTCAAAGGCTGGTTGTGAATGCAGCGTGCATCAGAAGGCTTGGAGGGAAGTGGGCGCCGGGCTCCGGCTGGGACTGGAAAGTGCACTTTCTGTCCCCACTAGCTTGAAGGCCACTTGGAGCCAGAACCCGAGGGTGCGGATCAAATTATAATCAACTGGGAGACTTAAGGCAGTAAAGGTAATTCCTTCGGGCTGCAATAGTCAAGGGTAGCATCTCTCAAGAGTTCTGGCAAACACGCTGGAGAGAATTCCAGACACGGGGTTGAGGGGGATGTTCGCAACTTCTCCAGCACACACACATATACACAGAGAGACACACAGAGACAGTTTTAGACTAAGTTTCATTCTCCGTTTGCTATTTATTTGCCACAGAATCTTGGACGTTCATCTAACTCCTGTGACCCTCAGTTTCCTCATCTGTAAAATGGGCATCTTGCAGTAGCCACTTCACAGGGTTACTGTACAACTCAAAGACACTGTTCCTAAGCTGTCTGGTATACAGACAGCCCTCACTGATGACAGCTACCATTACTATGTCAGGGGTGCGAGGAAGAACACAGCAAAAGTGGGAAGGGCAATGTGTGCTGTTGTACCCTCATTTGGGATCTGAGCACTGTTTGCTCAGAAACTGTATTTCTTTTTGTCAGCGTCTATGTGTGCTGGTTCTCAGGGAAGCTACAGGGATCTCTTCCCTTATTCTTCAACCTCCGCTGTATTCTGATGCATTTAAAGGACAATTAGGCTGTGACAACTCACTGATGAATAACTGTGCTCTCTGCTAATCTTGTCACATTGAATACTGGCTGGAGACATAATTACTACAACATGGTTGAACAGATTACGCATATTAATGACTTGCCCTGATAAAAGAGACAGGGCTGGGAGACCTGCAGCATCTGAATTCCCCACCCTCTGGGGTCTTTCCCAGTGAAAATGACAGTCCAACATCAGTGAGTTACAATTGTGATGCCAAAGCTCCACCTTATTCTGTTGGGGGATTCCCCTCAGTGCCCCATACCCTCCATTCCCAGAGCTGAACTCCCAGCTGCTGGGTTGAGGGCTTTCCAAGATGATAAGTTAGAGACCAAGGCCAATGGACTGAGCATTGCGTCTTAATAATATAAGCACTCGGAACCCTAACCGCAAAAAAGAACTTCTTCTGCAATGGCAAGGGGCTCTGTGACTGAAGATCTGGAAAGTTCACTTAGGCAAGCTCACAACACCCTAATCAGATGCATTCTCACCCAAGGGCTTCAGACAACTTGCCCATCAGGAGTGGCTCTCCTTGCCAGCATCCGGGCTCACCACTGCCAGCTGGGAGGATGCCACTCCCAGGCCGTTTTCTGTGCACATACACACACGCCTGCTTGTATAAGCATGCATCATTGTAAATGTCATCTTCACAGGTTTAAACAACAGAACCATACTACATATACATTTCTTTGCTTTATGCACCAATATTTTGGAAGTAATCTTTTCTTGTCAGCCGCATAGGTCAACCTCATTCTGAGTAACGGCTGCATTGCACTCCAGAGTAGATAGACACAAGCTGATAGTGCTTCGAACTTTCTCTTTATAAAGAAGTCTAGAATGAGCATCCTTAGCATATCATGTAGACATCCTAATGTGCATGCAACAAGCTTTTTTTAAGGCTAAAGCCCTAGAAGTAAAATTTCTTCAAGAATATGTGCATTTTACAATTGAACAGATTGGCAACCTGCATTCAAGAAGCTTGATGTTCACCAGGCTGCCCTCTCTCACACTGTGGATGAGAAGGCCTGTTTCTCCACATGCTTGCCAGCAGTGGGTATTATCAGTCTTACTCATTTTTGCAAACCAGAGAGACAAAACAAAATACAGGATTATGGCTAAAATTACATTCCCTTTAAAGTTGAACACCATTTCACACACAGATTCTGAATCTGTGAATTCTCTGTTGACAATCTTTGCCCATTTTTCTTTTAAATTATTTTCATTTTCTTTACTGACTTTTAGAAGCTCTTTATATATAAAGATGGATAGTAAGTAGTCCCTGCTGAATATTGTTTTCCAAAAGTTGGTTATTTGTCATTTAATTCATTAGTGGTATTTTTCTCTTCTATACGTTATTTTTAGTTTTTGGTCAAATTATCTATAAATGTTTTATAAAAAGTGTCTGGATTATATGTGCTCCCCCCTAAAACAGTTTTATATATTGTCTTAAATTTTCTCCTAATGCTTACTTTTAAAAAAATATAGCTCTTTAATACAGCTGATTTCTTTATAGCAGAGCAAGAGTTAGATATCTCATTTTATTTTCACAAATGTGTAGTCAATTTTTCTAACACAGTTTATTAGAATGCCATATTTCCCCATGGATTTGAGTACCACAGATACAGGTATAAATTACCACAAATCCTTAAGTTTACTGTAAAATTTACTATTCTGTTCAGTTAATCTGTTGGTTGAGCCCTGTGCCTGTACCATAAGTTTTCAATAATTCATTAGCTTAATAGTGTATCTTTACTATTTTATTATTTGTTGATCTTTTAGGTCACATGTTCTCTTGGTTATTCTTGTACATTTTCATTTCCATTTGGATTTCCATTAAAAAATCCAAGAGATCTTGTTGAGATGTTCTGCAAGTTCATAGGAAGGGAGTTCCCATCTTTAAATACTGAATTTTCCTTTCAGACACATGATGTTTGTTTATTTAAGACTCCTGTAATGACATTCATGTTTCGTAATTTTTAATTTTCTTGTTACCATCTTGCATATTTCTTATAAAGTTTATACTTCAATTTTTTATGTTTTTAGGTAATTGCTGGATGCCTGTCATATTTGTCATTTCTATTTTCTAATTGGGCAATCCCGATTTACAGGAAAGTATTCCGTTCTTATGGGTTCATTTATATTTGGCTGATTACCACATTTTCATGTTTGTTTCCTTGGATCTTCTCAGTACATAGATGTTGCAGATCTGGTTTTCCCTTTCCAACACTGTAATTCTTTTTTTAAGTTTTGATTTGTTCTTTAGCTACATCCAGTACAATGTTGATAGTGGGAATTCTTGCCACCTTAATAATAGTGTCATGGCACTGAAGGTGGCTGTAGGCTCTCCCGTTTTCCCAGTTTTTCTCTGTCCTGACCAAAAAACACAGAGTGCCTTGACCGCTCTGTGACCCAGCCAGCTATGTGTTTTCCCTGCAGGCTTCACCCAAGCCGGGACCTTGAACATTCCCAGACACTGATAAAACTGTTTAGGTCCGTGCTCGTAAACACTGAGATTAATCCTATTGCTGTTAAACATGGAGAAACTAGCCCTGGCCCTGAGCCAAATGCCTTAAACCTTCATAGAAACTCCACAACCTCACCCTCACGGCGGACATACGCAGGATGAACTTTTGTTTTCTTACTAGCCATCCCGAGAAGCCAAAACCTTCCGTAAGTTCCCCTAATAAATTCTTTGGACTGATGTTTAGTGCTTCTTTCTTTGGAATCCCAGTGTTTCAGCAAAATATGTAGGTGATCATATGTCTTGTTTCTCCATAAATAGTTAACATGATGAACTAAAAATTATCATTGATAAAAAAACCATCTATCAGAATTAGAATGCTAATACCTGACTTTAATTTATTACTTACTTTGTGCCAAGGACTTTCTTTTTTCTTTTTCTTTTCTTTTTTTGAGATAGAGTTGTCACCCAGGCCAGAGTACAGTGGTGCAATCTCGACTCACTGCAACCTCCGCCTCCCAGGTTCAAGTGATTCTCCTGCCTCAGCCTCCAGAGTAGCTGAGACTACAGGTGCACACCACCACATCCAGTTAATTTTTTTTTTTTTTTAGTAGAGATGGGGTTTCACCATGTTAGCCAGGATGATCTCCATCTTCTGACCTCATGATCTGCCTACCTCAGCCTCCCAAAGTGCTGGAATTACAGGCATGAGCCACCACACCCAGCCGCCAGGGACTTCATAAATACCGCACATTACATATCATGGTAATTATTTCCTGGCTGTGACATATGCTCTCGAGGCACTCCCAGATCTAACTTGTTAATATGTTTCAGAGACTTTTGCCTCTATGTTATAAAGTGGTGGGTTTTTTCTTCTTGTTCTCATTGGAGGAGTTTTTCCAGAATTGAGCAGTTTCTCAATCACTTTCTGTGCTGTATGCTCTGAGACATTTTATTAATATGCAGTTTGTCTTTTTATAGATTTGGTTTTTTTAAATACCCTATAAAACTGTCTAGACATGTTGGCTTTTTTAAGGATACATTTTTTACTGCTTTGAAAATTTCATCGATGGGTTTTCTATTGTTGCTAAATTCAATTTTGATCATTTTATATTCCTGGCAAACGGTTTATTTTATCTATTAATTTCAAGTAAATAAGATTTACATGTCTGAAAGTTTTTAAATCTCCCTGTATCTACAGTCTGCACCTATCTCATTTATAAAGAAGATTATTCGTGCTTAGAGTTTCTTTTTGTTTTCGTCAGAATCAAGAAGTTGAACATTTTGCTGCTCTTGTTAAAATACCAGCTTTTGGAAACCTTCCCTTGAAAACCAGTAAATACAAGGGTGCTCTCTCTCTCCACTCCTATTCAACAGAGCATTGGAAGTTCTGGCCAGAGCAATCAGGCAAGAGGAAGAAATAAAGGGCATTCAAAAAGGAAGAGAGGAAATCAAACTACCCCTGCTTGCAGATGATATGATCCTATATCTCGAAAACCCCATCCTCTCAGCACAAAAGCTTCTTAAGCTGATAAGTAACTTCAGCAAAGTCTCAGGATACAAAATCAATGTGCAAAATTCACTAGCATTCCTACACACCAACAACAGGGAAGCTGAGAGCCAAATCATGAAAAAATTCCCATTCACAACTGCTATAAAAAGAATAAAATACCTAGGAATACAGCTAACAAGGGAAGTGAAAGATCTCCAGAGGAGAACTGCAAACCACTGCTCAAAAAAATCAGAGACGACACAAACAAATGGAAAAACATTCCATGCTCATGGATCAAAAGAATCAATATTGTGAAAATGGCCACACTGCCCAAAGCAATTTATAGATTCATTGCTATTCCCATTAAACTACCACTGATATTCTTCACAGAACTAGAAAAAATTATTTTAAAATTCGTATGAACCAAACAAGAGCCTGAATAGCCAAGACAATTCTGAGCAAAAAGAACAAAACTGGAGGCATCACACTACCTAACTTCAAAATATACTAAAGGGCTACAGTAACCAAAACAGCATGGTACTGGCACAAGAACAGATACACAAACCAATGGAACAGAATAGAAAACCCAGAAATAAGACCATACACTTACAACTATCTAATCTTCAACAAACCTGACAAAAACAAGCAATAAGGAAAGGAGGCCCTATTCAATAAATGTTGCTAGGATGATTGGCTAGCTGTATGCAGAAGGTAGAAACTGGACCCCTTCCTTACATGATATACAAAAATTAACTCAAGACGGATTAAAGACCTGAAAACCCTGGAAGACAACCTAGGCGATATCATTCAGGACATTGGCACAGGCAAAGATTTCATGACAAAGAGGGAAAAACCAGTTGCAACAAAAACAAAAATTGACAAATAGGATCTAATTAAAGAGTTTCTGCACAGCAAAATAAACTATCAACAGGGTAAACAGGCAACTTACAGAATGAGAGAAAAATTTTGCAAACTATGCATCTGACAAATGTCTATATCCAGCATCTATAAGGAACTTAAACAAATTTACAAGAAAAAAATCAAACCCATTAAAAAGCAGGCAAAGGATATAAACAGACACTTCTCCAAAGAAGAGATACAAGTGGCCAAAAAGCATATGAAAAAAAAGCTCACCACCAGTGATCATTAGAGGAATGCAAATCAAAACCACAATGAGAGACCGTCTCATACCAGTCAGAATGACTTATTATGAAAAAGTCAAAAATAACAGATGCTGGCAAGGTTGTGGAGAAAAAGGAATGCTTATATGCTGTCAGTGGTAGTGTAAATTAGTTCAGCCATGTGGAAGATAGTGTGGTGATTCATCAAAGACCTAAAGACAGAAATGCCATTCAAACCTGCAATCCCATTACTGGGTGCATACCCAAAGGAATATAAACCATTCCATTATGAAGACACATGCATGTGTATACATGTTCACTACAGCTCTATTCACAATAGCAAAGACATGGAATCACCCCAAATACCCTTCAATGATAAACTGGATAAAGAAAAAGTGGTACATGTACATCATGGAATGCTATGCAGCCATAAAGCAAGAGAACATGTCCTTTGCAGGGACATGGATGGAGCTGGAAACCATTATCCTTAGCAAACTAACACAGGAACAGAAAACCAAATACTGTGCATTCTCACTTGTAAGTGGGAGCTAAATGATGAGAACACATGAACACATAGAGGGGAACAACACACACTGCAGCCTACTGGAGGGTAGAGGTTGGGAGGAGAGAGAAGGAAAACTAACGATGGGTACTAGGCTTAATACCCAAGTGATGAAATGATCTGTACAAACAACCCCTACTATACACGTTTACCTGTGTAATAAACATGCACATCCTGCACATGTACCCCCAAACTTAAAAGTTAAAACAAACAACAAAAACTAAACATATCAGCTTTAGTTTTGTTTTTTATTGGCATTAGAATGTTTGTTTTCATGTTATTAATTTCTATTTTACATTAGTTTTTCTACTATAATTTGTTTCATTTGTTATTCACTTTTCAAGTTTTTTTGTTTGAATGTAAACTGTATTTTCAGTATTTATTTTCTTTCTTTTTTTTTTTTTTTTTTGATACGGAGTTTCACTCTTGTTACCCAGGCTGGAGTGCAATGGCGCAATCTCAGCTCACTGCAACCTCTGCCTCCTGGGTTCAGGCAATTCTCCTGCCTCAGCCTCCTGAGTGGCTGGGATTACAGGCACATGCCACCACGCCCAGCTAATTTTTTTGTATTTTTAGTAGAGACGGGGTTTCACCATGTTGACCAGGATGGTCTTGATCTCTTGACCTCATGATCCACCCTCCTTGGCCTCCCAAAGTGCTGGGATTACAGGCTTGAGCCACCGTGCCTGGCCCAGTATTTCTTATTTTCTAATAAATATAGTAAGGCAATATCTTTTCCTCTAAGTTCTTCTTTTTATTTATTTATTTATTTATTTATTTATTATTTATTTATTATTTATTATTTATTTATTTATAATTTATTTATTATTATTTATTTATTTATTTTGAGGTGGAGTTTTGCTCTTGTTACCCAGGCTGGAGTGCAATGGCGCGATCTCGGCTCACCGCAACCTCCGCCTCCTGGGTTCAGGCAATTCTCCTGCTTCAGCCTCCCGAGTAACTGGAGGCGTGCGCCACCATGCCCAGCTAATTTTTTGTATTTTGAGTAGAGACGGGGTTTCACCATGTTGACCAGGATGGTCTCCATCTCTTGACCTCGTGATCCACCCGCCTCGGCCTCCCAAAGTGCTGGGATTACATAAATTCTTCTTTAGTGACATCCAGGAAATTTGATATGGGATGTACTCTAAATTTGGTTTGTAATTTTAATTTTTATGTCTTCCCCAACACAAGAGTAGACATAGTTTGGGACATTTCCTGCAGTTCATGTTTAATTGTATTGAATTATGGTAAAGAAAAATAACCTATTGGAGTTTGATTTTTGGAAAATGTTGGGATTTTCTTATGTCCGATTTTGTGAATAAAGTATAGGTTTAGGATACACTGTATATTATCTATTGGAAACAAATATATAAGTATACACACCCTGTTCACACATATACACAAACACAAGCGTGATAAAACTTCCTGTATTCTTGCCGAGTGCAGTGGCTCACGCCGGTAATCCCAGCACTTTGGGAGGCCAAGGATCACGAGGTCAGGAGTTGGAGATCAGCCTGGCCTGCATAGTGAAACCCCATTCTCTACTTAAAATACAAGAAATTAGCCAGGCACGATTGTGGGTGCCTATAGTCCCAGCTACTCTGGAGGCTGAGGCAAGAGAATTGCTTGAACCCAGCAGGCGAAGGTTGCAGTGAGCTGAGATCGCACCACTGCACTCCAGCCTCAGCAACAGAGTGAGACTCCATCTCAAAAAAAAAAAAAAAAAAAAACCTTACTGTATTCTTTTAAATCCTCAACCACCTTCAATATTTTTGTCCATTTCTGAGTGAAATACATTAATGTCATGCCTTGTAATTTACAGTTTGTATTTCTATCTCACTGTGCTGTATGTACCTCGAGGCCATGCTTTTAATGTATAAATTGCTGACACCTATTTCTTCTTGTCAAATTGCACCTTTTACCTGGAATGCCCCAGGATAGGAAGTGATGGGGTTGGGTCTCAGTGGCTTCTGTGAGCTGCTGTCTGCTCACCTCATGGAATCTGCCCTGGTTCCCTGTCCTCTCCCTGGCTGCCACCCAATACAGAGGGAGTAAGGAGCTCTTCATGCTTAGGAATTTGAATTACTTTTCCTCTGATATTGTTACAACACCTTTATTTTTGATATTTCTCAGTTTTTCTAATTTATTATTTCCAACTTTTGCCATATTATTTTGTGTTCACATTATCATTAATCATGTGATTATCATGATCATCTGTGTGCTTGGGCTTACTCTTGTCATCCTACTTTATGTTTTCTATTGAACAAGTTTTTCTTGTTTTCGTTTTCTTACTCCTGTCTTTGATTAATCCTATTTTCTTTTGGGGGGGTCGGGGGGACAAAGTCTTGCTCTTTCTGGAATGCAGTGGCGTGAGCTGGCTCACTGCAACCTCTGCTTCCCGTGTTCAAGTGATTCTCCTGCCTCAGCCTCCCAAGCAACTGGGATTACAGGCGCCCACCATCATGCCTGGCTAATTTTTGTATTTTTAGTAGAAAAGGGGTTTCCCCACGTTGGCTGGTGTTGAACTCCTGACCTCAGGTGATCTTCCCACCTCTGCCTCCCAAAGTGCTGGGATTACAGGCGTGAGCCACCATGCCCAGCCATTAATCCCATTTTGTCAATTTTTTCTTTTCCTTGGGATTCAGAATTCATTCACCCAAGTTCTATTTTCTAGCAGTCACACAAATTTTTAACACTATACATTTTATTCTATTAACATCTAGAGAAAATCAACTCCTTTTCATTCTATGTGAGAAGTTATTTTACAATCAACCGATATTTATACTGAACTCTAAGTTCGAATAGCTTCTTTCCTTGCCATTCTTACTTTATTGCCATGTCTTCTCTAGGATCCATTTCACATTTTACTGGAGAATTTAATCTGGTAAATTTTCCGCATAGTTGCATGTCAAATGGTTTTTGTTTTGTCCTTCCACCTGCATTCGAGTTTCACCAAGGATAGTGTTATAAGTGTCCTCAGCTCAAACTCCAGAGATACTGTTCCAAGGTCTTCTTAAATCCAATATTGCCAAGGACAAGCTAAATACCCCAATTCATTTCTTGTTCTTTTAGAAATTAAGTTTTCCAATTTTTTAAAGGTTTTCTTTTCATGCTTGGATTCTGCACTGATGTCTCCTAGTGTGGGGTTTTTACTTCCTATTTTTTTGCACACCCTTTCACACTCAGAGCACAGGTCATAAAATATTTGCACTTTTATTGAGTCACAAAAAAGTGCAGTTTTATAATTGGGAAATTTATATCCATCCTCCCTAGCTCTTAATTTTTTTAATTATATTTCATCCTTTTGTCCTTTTGTGCTGCAGTCTCCAAAAGTTCTTATCCTGAGTCTCTAGGTCATTCCAATGCTCTCCAGATGTAGCCATTCCTCTATTCATCATATCTACTAAATTTTTCACTTCCAAAACCATCAGTTTACCATTTATTTTCATATGTATCTGTTCTTGTTTAATGGAAGCAGCATTTTCTCTGATCTCTCTAGGGATGTTTATCATACATCTTTGAGGTCTTATTTGTTTGTGGTCTAATAAGTTTTCTCCTCTTGTCTTTGCAGAGTATCATGGAGGGTGTTGAAGGGTAAGGATGAAGGCAGCAATTGGGTATACTTCCAAGTGGGATGTACCAGTATCACCAGCCTTCAAGGAAAGTTTCTACCTTTTAAGATCAAGCCCCACACTCATGGGCCAGCTGTGGGCCAAATGACTGAGTTGTCACCCTTTGGCAAGAATCGGTGGGAAAAGAGATTATTCTCCATCCCCCTAAGTGCTTCTCTCATGCTTTCCTCACCTGCTCACCACAACGACACTTCCAGACCCTCTCCTCTTTTTTGTATCTGCTATGTTTGAACTCCTCGCTGGAGGGGTCCTAGCCATTCTCCACCTTTGCTCTGGATCTTAGAAGTATGTACTAGGCCTTATTATGCATAGTCTGGCTCTATCTTCTGTCACACAGGCATTCATCAAAACATCTTTATCACTGATGACATCGACGGTTACCCATCAACATCGTGTAGTTAGTCTCTGCAAAGTACGTTTTACAATTTCCCAGGATTGGATGTAGGAAGGGAGCTTGGTGCCTATGCTTATTCACCTTGATCGAAATCCTCAGCCTGGAGAAGAAAATGAGCAATGAAGACATTGTGTATTTTGTTCAAGATCTCTCCCACTGGCCATGACAGATGGGATGGTACCAGCACGTCTATGATGTGAGAACTTATGTCCTTTCCATCACATGCCATGCAGGCTCTGGAACCGGTGCTGGAGAGAATTCTTGAGTACATAAAAATGTGAGTAGAGTCTCAGTAATATGGTTTAGATGTGTGTCCCCTCTAAATCTCATGTTGAAATAAAATCCTCAATGCTGGAGATGGGGCCAAAAGGGAGGCATTTGGGTCACAAGGAGAGATCCCTCATGAATGGCTTGGTGCTGTCCTCACAATAACGAGTGAGTTTTCATGAGCTCTAGTTGTTTAAAAGTGTGTGGCGCCTACCCGTCTCTTTCTCTTATTTCTACTCTCCCACGTGAGACACCTACTTCCCCTTCTCCTTCCACCACGATTTTAAGCTTTCTGAGGCATTCACCAGAAGCAGATGCCAGTACCATGCTTCTTGTACTGTCTTCAAAACCATGAGCCTCTTTTCTTTATAATTTACCCAGCCAAGTGTTTCTCTATAGCAATGCACACACTCAGCAAGTCTAGTTATTACTCTTGGGAGATACATTTGGTGATTAATAGCGAGTAGCTATAGAGCTGGCTTGTGAGAAACTTCTAGTGCAAGAATGGAAGAGGCGCAGGTGTAGACTGCAAATTGGAGGGGTGGAGAGAGGCAATCCTGGCGACCAGGGTTGAGGCTGTCCTGGGTGGGCAAGGAGAGGAGGTATACAAATGCTCATTTTCAGCAGTCTATTGTGAGTTAAGCGAACATTAAACCATTAATAAACTCTTACAAGTCTCTTTCTAAAGTGCTAGGTCCCTCAAAATGAGATCTCAGAGATTAGCCTGGCTTACCTGAAGAAAAGCTGGTGCACAGATTCCTTCCCATGCGCATTTCTTCCCTTCCTCTGGCAAGACCTCACCCCACTCTGGCAGCCCTGATCCCCCTCTTTTAGAAACTATATTCCTACTGAGAAGCATAGCCACCTCTTCAGAGTCTGCTGGTCAGTTGAAAATCAGCCATAAACACTTCCCAGGCTACAGGGAGCAAGCAAAGCAGGCTGCTGGCTAAAACGTACTGTGAGCTCATATGTACCAGGAACAAGTGGAGGGAGCAAGGCTGCCACGGAGTCCTCCTGCACTGGGTGATGGTCCTCTCCCCTTCAGGCAATTCTCCCCTGCCCAACGTGCATTGGTGTGTGCCCCAGACTTTTTCCAGAGGCAGGGCATCAACATGCAGTAAGCAAACCTGCATGTACACACGCATATCAGAGAAATTAATCCAAGCACTAAAGTAAATGTTTAGAAATCACAACGTGCTGGAGAGCAGATTCCAGGAAATGCTGAGGTCCGTGGAGAGACGCAGGCCTGCTCTGTGGGGCACAGGCTGGGGCTCAGGAGGTGGCATGTGACTCCCAGCCTTGCGGCACCAAAGTTCTAGGTGCTAGGTTCCACAGTCTGGGCTCTTGGCCATACGCTGCACAGCACCCCACTTACAGTAGAAGAGTCCAGACAGAAATCAAGGATGCAGGAAGGAAACTAAAATCTATCGAGGAAACTCGTATCTATTGAACATCTGCTTGTGAGGCCCAGAGCCAGGCGTTTTTATCTTCATATCCACTGCCTCATTTAAAGACTTCCTTCATTTGGCAGATGAGGAAACTGAGGCTCAGTGCTCTGAAGATGACCTTGTCTACACTGGCTCTGAGAGAGGCAGTACTGGCTCTGGGTACTCCATGGATGTATGTGGGAACCCACAGATGCAATATGAACCCAAGGTCACACCCCAAACTGTCACATTCTTCAGACCAAAGTGGGACAGCAGTGGGGCATGTCAGCTTTGGAAGCTTCTAGTAGCAAATCAAGCTCTGACTTAATGAAAAACTGATTAGAGAAATCTTCACTTTCAATAAGGAAATAAAAGTTTATGAAAGTAGCACCACTGACTGTCCTCTGGATGAATCTTAATTTACATTTAATTACAAAGACGGTGCTCAAGATGGGAGCTGCGCGGTTAAACTCTTCGTTTTTCCTCTGCCACATCTCAGGGCTGTGCAGCCCTGAGGGACGAGTGTTGGAAAACTGTGCACCACCGTGGTGGATTCAAGCAGCATCCCGCATCTGTCTCAGGCAACTACTAAAGGCCTATGTGAAAGCCTGGTTCCCAGGAGCCTAGGAGAAGCACGGAACACATTTGACTCCCTGCTTCCAGGAACCTACCTTATTTCTTCAGAGAAAGCGCAAGGACAAATACAGTTGTGACTTGGGCCCCGCATGCCAGGCACAGACAAACGAGCAGTGAGCATGGGACGCGTGGGCATGGACTGGGGTTTGCAGGGACCGCCCCGGAGGGTTAGCAGAGTACTGCAACAGAAGCCCAGGTATCCCCAGCTCTCGGCGCAAAGCTTCTGGCCGCTCACACTGCCCTCAGGCTCGGCCTCCCAGGGCTCCCCTGGGCTGGGAGCTCCGTCCACGGCGGACTCTCACACCGCGTCCCAGCACTGCCAAGCTGATGTCGGAGTCCAGGCCACACGGCGCAGCGACGCTGCCAGCCTGGCGCGCCCTCCCCGCGCCCCGGCCCTGCCTGGCCAGCCCCGGCCTCCACAGGCGTCCTCCGCGCGGGCCCGGCCTGCCGCCTCGCCCGAGCCCCGGGCACTCCCCGGAACACCCTGGCAGCCGCCTGCGGCTGACGCAGCTCCCAGCACCCCAGCCGGCGTCTCCGCGCGGCTCGGGGCGTGGCCCGGGAGGCCTTCAGGCCGCGGGAACCGGGCGCGGGCGGCGCCCCCTCGCAGCAGGCCCAGCCAGAAGGCGCCCGGGGACCCGCCAGAGGCGGCGGCGCGGACACCTCGGGGTACCCCGGCTCCGCTTCGCGGGCGGCTCCCAGGCCGGCGGCGCCGCGCACCCTCTGTTTCTCTGCCTCTAACGTGGGCCTGCACGACTGTCCGCCCACACCCAGGAAAACGGCAGCTCTCACTCGGCCTGCTCATGTCCCTCACGATGAAGGCTGCTGGCCGGCCAGAGGGAGTGGAGCCGCGGCCCCACACGCGGCCGCGCCCGAAGCCGACTGGGCCACGGGTTGGGGACGCCGGAATCTTCCCGCGTTTCCCGCGAGGGCGGCCTGCAGCCTCCCCGGTCCGCGGCCCTGACGGTCGGACGGGCGCCATCTTGTGGCAGCAGCGGGAACTGCAGGCGGCTCACCCTAGCTCGCCGGTTCCCCTGGGTCCTGGGTGGGAGGATGAGGGTGGGGCAAAGTCTGCAGCTACCCCGCAGGAACTCTTGTTCTAGCATTTGGAGCAGATTAAACCCAAACCTAAGCTTCGAAGGGCACAAACACAAAAGGCGCCAGGGTAGGCTTTGCCACAGCAGGCCGTGTTTCTAAGGCAACCCTGGGCTGCTGGTTTCAGGGGAGGCAGGGCAGGAGGAGCTACGGGCCTCGGGGCTCCATTCACCCTTGGAATCCAAAAGAGACGAGCAATTTCCCTTACAGACTTCCTCCCATGTGTCCAAACCAGCCTGTGTGTGATGAATTGCATCCTCCCTTTGATGGATTTCGTTCCTCTAGGTCTGCAGAGCCTGCAGAATGAGACTGCCAACCCAGACGTGCGGCCTGAGCCTGCACACCGTCCCCACCCACAGAGAAAAGGCAGGACGGAGAGCCAGACGTGGCCAGCCGGGGACAGGCACAGCCTGGGGTGGGTTTCTGGCCCCGGGCCCCTCTTCCACTGTGGACACCCACGTGCGACCCTGTAGCGACATCTCCACATGGGCGCCCTGGAGGCCACACGCCCCCCTGAACTTACTGGCTGTCCTGGTCAGGGCCCCTGACTCGGTGCTTGGCACCGTCTTGAACGCTTAGCCCAAGCCAACGTGGCCTCCCCAGGAGCCGACATGGCCAGTTATACAGAATTCCCTCTAGGGTTTCTTTAATGCCAGAACCCCAAGCTGCTTCAGGGTAACAATATGGCCAGGTAAAGATTCCCAATTGCCTGGTGCTTGGCAGTGCGAGGTGGCCATGAAACGGCCTAGCCAGTGACATTTAAGCCAATGAGGAGGGCGCTGCTTCTAGAATAAAAGGAAAAGTTGCCCCAGAAGGAACCCTTCCTTCCCCTTCTGCTCTGTGTCCTGGCAAATCCTGCACCCTGCGGCAGCTGGTGTGAAGCCAAAGGCCTCTGGGAACCACGGTGTGTGAGGATGTGGATGGCTGGGTCCTCAGGGCCTTGCTGCACCCCCGCGCCCACCAACCTGAACATCTCTCTGCGCGGAACACACGTGCTTTCTGTGGAAGCCGCGGCGCTTGGATTTCATGCTATGGCGTCCGAGGACACCCTCGGGGGCGTCACCCTCATTCTCGCTCTCCTTGCGCAATCCCAGTCTGTCAGTTCCAGCCTCCACTCCCATCCTGGCCTCTCTGTGCCAACCTTCCGGACCATAATAAAAAACCCTGCTGCCTCACCACGTGGGTCTTCACCCTTGTCCCTGCCCGCCATGAAGTCCCAAAATGCAGATCTGATCCCGGAGTTTCTCCTCCTCCGGGTTTCCCCGCCTTCAGCACCCCGGTCACTGGTGGCTTGGTCCCTTCACCGCCGACTGGGCTGGGGGTCTCCCCCAGGGCATTCTTTCTCCCGGGAGCACCTGGACTTGGCAGGGCAGCTGCATCTGGACCTGATTCCCAAAACCTGCACGGTGCCCCAGGCTTCCCTGCACGCCTCGCACTCCTGCGGCTGCCAGGTCGGCTTGGGCCCCCTCTGAGCCTCATCTTCCTCCTCCAAAAAGTGCCAACTGTGGCACAAACCCTCAGGGAAGTTGGCACGGCTTCTTCACCAGAGACCAGGAGGAGGCCAAAGGGGACACTCAAGGGCAAAGGGGCACGTGAGTCAGCGCAGGAAGCGCTTCGTTGTGGAAGACGCCTTTTCATGGAGGGAGAGATAGCAGGTCGGTGATTAGCAGTGCGGACAGATTCAGTCCCAGGCCTGCTGCTCTCACCTCCCGGGAGGATCCACAGTCCGAGTCCACTGGCTGCTCTTACTACCCAGAGAAGCAGGTGGCACGCTGCCCGCCTGCCAGGCTACTGTTCAGAGAGACACGGTCAGGCTCATTGCTACAATGGTCTGCAGAATCGAGACACAAAAGAAACCAGTCCCTGGGACAGACCATAGCCGGTGGTGCCCCACACCCTCCCCTCCTGGCACAGTCCCAGGTCACAGGAGTGCCACCTGGGCACACTACCCCATTCGCACACCCAGAAACAGTCTGCAGGGCGTGGGCCAGCACCATGACTGCTGAAAACAAGGCTTCCAGACACTCCCAGCATTCAAACCCCAAGAACACCATGTGCTGTCTGCTCCACCACTTAGGAGGGGGAGTTGGGGGGCGAGAACGAACTGGGTTTGATTGTGCATCTGCTGTGTGTCATAGGGACTTTAAATTCCATGTAATGTTAAATTATAATTTTTCCAACTCGATAAGTTGATTCCATCAGAAACTAGTTCTGATGTGTGTGGCTTCTAAATCTAAGGAAGACCACTGCCACAAAGTGAAAAAGACACCAGGCAGTGCCGTCTGGTTTTGACTCTGAGATCTCGCCAACTCAGAGTTGCAGTGCTGCTTCCAGAACCTTCTTCCCATTACAGCCAAGACTCCTGCATCAGGCCAACAGGCAAGATGGAAATAATGCAAGCCTAAAAAGGCAGCTACTACGTTAAGCAATGTGCTGGTGATGTAAAGATCACTGTGGCTGGAGCTGCCTGCAAGAGAGTGTTTCTAAGGTGAGACCACGAGGACCTGCTCTGATAAACTGATCAGACCTATTCTCAATTAGCTCAGCATTTGTACAACAACAATTAATTTCTGTAATGCCCTCAGACTAATGCTGCTTTGTTAATTAGGTTTGTTGCCCCTTCTGCAGTTTTCAGCTGGCTTAATTGTGCCTGGCAAATGCTTTTTGTCACACACCAGCCCACCGCATCATCCAGGCATGCTTCTGGGTCTGTGGCGTCTACAGCAGATATCCACTGAGGGTGGCAGGGCCAGGCTCCACCATTGGAGCAGATCTGGGGTAGGACCCACACCATTGTAGTGGGCAGCAAGCCCCTGGGAGCCAGCATCATGGCAGCACACCAGGCTCTCTAAAATCCTTAGCAAGTCACCCCCCTTTGAGAAACACTCCCCTACTGGCTCTGCCTTTACAGTTGTTTATCATTTTAATTCTCACAAGAACTCTGGGAGGCAGGGCAAATGTATCTCACTGTATGTGACCAGCAGCCCTCCTGCCAAGCAAAGTAATGCAGCAAAGGAAGGGAGAAACTGGGATTCCTACCCAAGTCCAGCCGTCAGTAACAGCCATGTTCTTTACCGGCACAAAATTATGAATGATTGGACATTATTGCATGTGTTACTTCTCAGGGGATTTTGCATTTTGCAACAGAAACCAATCCCAGGGACAGACCGCAGCTGGCGGTGCCCCGAACCCTCCACTCCCGGCACGGTCACTGGTCACAGGAGTGCCACCTGGGCACACTACCTCATTCTCACACCCAGAAATGGCCCTCAGGGCATGGGCCCTCGGGTGCAGCCATGACTGCTACAAACAAAACAAGGCTTCCAGACACTCCCAGCATTCAAAACGCAAGAACACCATGTGCTGTCTGCTCCATCACTTAGAAGGGGGAGTTGGGGGGCGAGAATGAACTGGGTTTGATTGTGCATCTGCTGTGTGTAATAGGGACTTTAAATTCCATGTAATGTTAAATTATAATTTTTCCAACTCAGTAAGTTGATTCCATCAGAAACTAGTTCTTACACAGAGAAATGGACATCTAATGGTACAATTCCAGACACTGACACGCTTACATGAGATATTTCCTAATAGGGTGGCAGGAGGAGGAGGGAGTGTAAGCCAGCCCGCATTGGCCAACAGTGTGTGGAAAGGGCCCCAGCTGACTCTGTTCACAGGCAGCGGTCCCTAGTACAGCATGCCCCACAGAGAGTCCTGGAGGGAACTAAGTGTCTGTGTCATAACAGGCTTGAGGATACCAGGTATGAGCTCCCTCTTGCAGAGTCATAGTGCCTATTCAAGGTCTTGCAAAGTCCGTAGGGGCAGAAGGTGACCCTGGTCAACATTTTGCAACCAAACCTCTGCCAAATGAACTTGACCACAGACCTTTTTGTTGGTACAACACAAGAACAAGCCTAAGGAACTGGTGTTCTAGGTAACCCACTTTGGGAAATGCTGTCTTAAGTTCACCAACACTTAAGAGTTTGTTCATATGTCTGTAAAAAAGAAAAAGAAGGTGAAGGGTGACCAGCCGCAACCCTTGGGACATCCATCAGAAATGACAATGTCGGGAAATGAAAATGTCAGTGACTAGAGAAGGTCTGGATAAGGTTTGCTTAGGAGCTCCAAGTTCTCATCTCTGCATGGAGCAAGGTCCGCCCTGTCTTGCATGGAGGCTCATTTGTGACAGACTGGGAGAGGGAGAAGGGATGTGTAATTCAGGCACACCTGGGTCTGGTGGATGCCGATGTCAGGTATGCAGTGGAAGCCCCAGGGAGCAGGGAGGCTGAATGAGTCCCAGCATTGCCCTGGGCCTTTACTGTGAAACTGGAAGCCCCAGAAACATGGCATATTCCATCTGTCTCAAATGGATTCTGGGTGGCTGATCCCAAGGGCCTGGTTTTGAGAAACATTCACCATCCCTCTGACCTCCTTTCCAAGCCTTGCCCTTTCTTCTTCAGGCACTTGTGTCAGAAGAGGGAGGTGCCAGGTACCAGCACAACTGCCTTGTTGTGTGGGGTGTGGGGTGTGCTGGGGGAGCTGCACAGCCCTGCATCAAAGAAGTGAGAGCTGGCACCAGCCCCTCTGTACCCTTCCAGGAGACTCCAAGTCCCCGCTCCAGACAGGATCCACATCAGAACTGTTACCTCCTGTTCTTCTGTGTCTCCAGTGGCCAAACACACATCCCTACATCCACAATCTCAAACTGAGCCTCCTCCCTTCAAAGACTGTGATCACATCAGAATCTGTCGAGACCAATAAGGAAGAGATAAGGAGATCTAAAACCACAGCCCACACTGCAGCGTCAATCCACCAAGGGTGCCATCCCATTTAGAAGAAGGGGGTCTAGTTGGAAATGTGTTTGGATCTACACTTGACACCTAAGCTCGAAGGCCTGTCTGAAGCCCACAGAGGACTCTGCAGAAAAGCCAGCAACCTGACAGCCTCACCTTCTTCACTAAGTGCATTCTAATATTTAGTGTTGGGGGACCCCCAGCCTCCTCCAGGCCCTCCTGGGACCCGTGTTTGCCAGCCCTCAGTACATCCACACTGCAGCATCTCCTCTGATGAACAGCCTTAGGTCCTCTGTCCTGAGAATCCAGACCATACCCTAACAGACCTCCACCACCCAGGGCCCCTGCCGTCTCATGGGCTCCCAAGGGTGCCTCTTTTTCTGGAAGGAGAAGTTGCAGGAGACCCCGTGGGTCTGAGCGTCTTCACCTGCAGCTTGTCTCTGCATTTGTCCTTTCTTGTGTGGGAAGAAAAGGGTGGACTGGAGGACTGGACCTTGCTATAGACTGAGAGTTTATGTCGGCCCCAGATTCATATGTTAAAGTGCTAATCCTCATGAGAGGCTATTTAGAGGTGGGGCCTTTGTAGGGATTAAGTCATGCATGTGGAGACCTTGTGAATGAGATTTGTTCCCTTACAAAAGAAATCCATAGAGAACCCTCATTCTTTCTGCCATGTGAGGACACAGTGGGAAAGCACCATCTATGAACTAGGAAGTCAGCTCTCAACAGACTGGAATCTTCCAGTGCCTTGAGCTTGGACTTTCCAGCCTTCAGAACTGTGAGCAACAAACGTATGTTGTTTATAAACCATGCAGTCTTCGGTGTTTTCACAGTTGGAATGGACTAAGACATTCCTCAAAACTTATGGGTAGCCAGTTACCATCAGTGGCCTCTGCAGGCTTCTTTCCAGTTGCCATGGCCCCTACAGCAGACACTGAGTGAGGTAGAGCCAGTGCTTTCACTTAGGCAATAGCAGATGGCCAGAAGCTCCCACATTCTGTCACTGAGGTGCTGAGACATTCCATTCCAGTGGGACAAACATTGCCCCATCAAACTCCAAATTCTATGGAAAGAGGATTCATTTGCTTCCTTTATTGATACGGATAATTCAAAAATGTATTACACTGCTGCCTCTTGACTACTTCTTGCATGTCCGCCTTGGCTCCTGGAAATTTAGCCTCACCAGCTTCCTCACTGTCCTTGGCACAGCCAGCCAGCTCCCTGTTAGGACTTGAGAGGGGCTTCTCACTCTGCCTGGAAACGTGCATTCCCATGACTCCCACCCTTCCTGCCTTCCACCTCTGATCAGAGGGACCCCTCCATAAAATCCTATCCTACCTTCCATGAAATCCTATCCTACCCTACTTCTTGACCCTTACTGTGCTTTCTTCTTTACTGCAGTGAACATCACTTGACGTGTTATGTTTCTTCATGTTCGTTGTTGGTCCTCTCCCTCTCCTAAGCTCACGCTAAAATCTCAGCAACATGGAGCAGGGATTCCACTTCCTTGTTTCCTCCACTGCTGCATCCCCACGGCCTAGCACATCATTTGGCACAAAGAAAATCCTCAAGCAATAGTTGTTAAATAATGGACAGTCCTGCCTCCCTGAACAAAATAGGGGAATACAACTTAGCATGTCTTCTGGCCCCTGTGTAACATTCAGGGAGGCACTGTGTAGTGGTTAAAAGTATGACCTCAGAATTACAATCCATGGCTTCAAGTCTCACTGCAGGCCCAACCAGCCACGTGACTTGGCACGCTATTCGACATTTCAAGGCTCTGTTTCCTTGTGTGTAAAATGGGGCTGTGAGCACAGTGCCTGATACAAATGATCAGTAACTTATTTACTCAAAAATATGTGTCGCATCTTATATTTTTAATCAATATTTGATATTTTTCCTTGCATGTCTGTGAAGTAGGATCTTATGTATTTATGTATTTTGTTCGTTACATAAAGTTCATGGTTGTTTTGGCTCCTTGGAGGATTGGTCTTTTTATCACTGTACCCCTTTATATGTTGCACCATAATAATGCTTCTAAGCTTGCATTTTATTTTTTTCTGTTATAAATATTGCTACATCTGCTCTCTTTTAGTTATATCCTGGTTTAAAGTACAAATAGCTCTAATTACAAATTTTTCCATCACCAATTTTAGCTTAAAATTTTAACATGCACTCCTAATTTATATTTTTCTTACAAATGCTACAGGAATTCTAATTTGCTTTCTCTGAAAAGGGAATCAGTATGCTTTCACTGTCTTTTAAATGTACCACCATTTATTCCCCAATTAGTCTTGTTAGGATTTATGTGTTGTACTTAAAGCCATGAAAAGAAATCGTTCTTCGGATTTTCATACATACTTCTTTGATCACTCTGTATTGCTCCTTGCATTCCCATACTTCTTTCCACATTCAGTAATCTTCTTGCTGAAGTACATCCTGAAATACTTTTTCAGAAAAGATCTATGTGTGACAAATTATCATAGTCTTTGTATGTATGGAAATCTTTCCCTTTATGGTAGTTTACTTGGATAGTTCACTTGGATATCACTGTTAACAATTATTTCCCTTTGATTCTTAAACATTTTATTCCTTTGTCTTCTGAAGCCTTCTGTATCTGATAGAGTGGATGCCAATCTGAAAGTTTTCCATCATGTTTAATGTCTTTCTTTGATGGCAGCTTTTAAAATTTTGACTTTTTGTTTTATATTCTACTGTTTCATCATGATAGTTCTAGATAAGTTTATTTTTAATTTTCTGTTTAGTATTTGATGTACTCCTTTAATATCCAGACTTGTGTCCAAATTCTTCAAATACTGTCACATTCACAGTCTCACTAATTATTGCTTCAAGAATTTCTATTAGATACGTATTTGAGATTCTAATTTTAACCTCTGTGCCTCTCAAATTATCTTTCTCTTATTTGTTCTCTACATAATTTTGATAGATTAAATTATCTCTTTCTTCCTATTCACTAATTTTCTCTTCAGTTGTCAGTCATATTTGGACTATTGTATTATATATCTATTGAAGGCATTGTTTTCCTTTAATTTCAATGACTATTTAGTATCTCGAATTATTTGGTCCTTTTCCATAGTAGCTTTCTCTAGTGCCTATAGATTTTCTCCCCCTCCCCATTTTTTTGGTCTCATTTATCATTTAAACACACTCTATAGCTGCTAGTTCCTCAGGATTAAATACTCTATTTCTTCCATCTGCTGATTCTCTTTCATACTGTTAGGTTTCCTCATTTACTCTGAGATTTTGGCTGTGAGTTCATCTTCAACACGACTTACCTTCTGTAAGAATCCAGAATGTGCCCTGAGCTGTGGGCATGTCCTTGAAGGGGACTTAGCATTGCATCTGCTGGAGTTCTGGCATGTGTGAAAGTTGTCAGAATCAAGGTGGAGTTGATCTTTCCAACCCTAGTAAAATAGAGCCAGGGAAGGCCATGAAGGAAGGGCTCTCACCCACAATTTGTCTGATGATAGAAACCATCTCAAAAAATTTTTCCAGCACTGTTTACAATAGCAAAGACTTGGAACCAACCCAAATGCCCATTGATGATAGACTGGACAGGGAAAATGTAACACATATACACCATGGAATACTATGAAGCCATAAAAAAGCAATGAGTTTGTGTCCTTTGTAGGGACATGGATCAACCTGGAAACCATCATTCTCAGCAAACTGACAAAGAACAGAAAAGCAAACACCGCATGTTCTCACTCACAGGCGGTAGTTGAGCAATGAGAACACATGGACACAGAGGGGGAGCATCACATACTGAGGTCTTCGGGGGGATCTAGGGGAGGGACAGCAGGGGGCGGGGAATTGGGGAGGGATAACATGGGGAGAAATGTCAGATATAGGTGATGGGCAGGAAGGCAGCAAACCAGATATAGGTGATGGGCAGGAAGGCAGCAAACCACATTGCCATGTATGTACCTATGCAACAATCTTGCATGTTCTTCACCCCAAAACCTGAAACGCAATAAAATATACATTTTTAAAATATATATTTTTCCAAACCGCAACTTACTACGTGAGTCACACAAGAAAAGCTGGCAGCAAATGGACAGCTAGCCACTTCTAGAGGAGTACTGACCTGTTTCACAGATCTCACAAGGGCACTCCGAAACTGCAAAGGCCTAACTATAACTCCGAGATACTGAGTCCCACCTAGCAGCTACTGACACTTGACAATGAACTTTCAAAACAACTTCCATCACCTCCTCTCTCCCCAGTAAAACCTTCATTTTTCTTTGTTCTCCAGCCATGCCAGATGCCATCCCAGTCTAGGCATATGCCATAGATCTCAATCCTATTTCTTATTTATTTGTTTATCCCCAAATAAATCCCTTTTGCTTGGAGTTCTGTCTCTAAATATTCTTATTTCAAATTGGACAAGTGCCATGAGACCACATTCTACAATAGTTACCACTTTTTGTTTGTTTATTTTGACACTATGGCATAGATGTGTGACTTGGAGCCCCACATCTTTGTGTGGAAGAGGCTGGGATTTCAGCTTTACATGAGAAACTCTCCCTGCTGTAGTCTGCAGGGGGAAGCTCCTTCCTGCTCCAGCCCCAGCCTACACAGTCCTTCTCCATGCAAGTTTTCACATGGAGTCCTTGATGTCCATCTTTACACAGAACAAAAACCCTGCCATAAGGAGCAAATCCAGCCCCTCAGGGCTCTGCAGCTTCAACGCTGGCTCTCCCTCATGGCTTTGTACTCCCTCTTTGTTGATGGCTTCTAGTGATTTCTCTTTCTTGCACTGAAGCTGGGCTTTTTCTTTAAATCGCTTCATTGCATCTGTCTTGGATAAATGAGCTCGGACTTCTAATCAAAGTAGTAAGCTGGCATGTCCACTAAAACATCTAGAAGACATCTCAATTTCTCCCCCAGCCACAACCTGGTTTGGTCAGTCTTTCTTGTTATAGCAAACAACACCAATGACCGGCCAGTTGCTTGGAGCAATAGGTAATGGTGAGTATTCAGCTCTATTTGGTCCAACACCTTGACCAGAAGTCTGAGTGCCACACGTCAGTGGTTGTGGACTGTGCCGCAGATCTGCTCCCATCCCTTCACTGCTGTGACACGTGCGGTACGTTGTCCCTCTCACAAGCCAACAGGTGGCTCCTGCAGTGCACTGGAATCTCCTGGTCTGCCAGCCCAGGGTAAGCCTTCAGAAAAAGAAACAAGATGAATCTGGCACCCCTTAACCTCAAGAAACTCCTGTTGGTTCCTACTATGTTATCACAGCCATTTATTTAATTTCACTAGAAACCACCCAACTCTCGCAACTCTCGGATCTATAAATTCTGAAATATATTTTACTTTCAATCTGTAAAATATATTTTACAGATTGGGGTAATATGAATCCTCTTGACATTTTCTGGACTCTCCATCACTCCAAGCTTTGTCATGGGTGAGCAATGGGCTTCATGGTCCTTTTGACGTTTGTATGCTGGGCCACCATCTGCCCTGCTCTCAGCCCCGCTAATGCTTTCTTTTGCTTCCTCCCTTAGGCTGGGTCCCCTGCTTCCTAACCATGTTGCATCCACCCTTTCTATTTTGTAGCTTTGGCTTTTTTTAGAAAAACTATGGAAGTAAAACAGAAAGTGAGACATTGTACTTTCTCTCTGTCACCTTTTAACATTACACCATATGCCATCGACAGCTGGACTCTGTCAACAAAACTTACAAAATCCTTCAAAAATATTTTTAACACTATTTTTTCATTCATGAACTCCTTCTGATCTTTTGCCTTCCTTAGGATCTTATTCCAAACTTGTGCCATGCTGTGGCATTTATCTTAGATTATATCAGTTCCTTTTCAGCCCACATGAATCAGTCTCAGAATAACCACCTCCCACCCGGGCTCCTGAGTATTTCTTGGCTCCTCTTCACCACCCAGACCCTGAGCTGAGAGTGCCCAGGGCTCAAACCTCAGACCTGTTTTCTTTCTAAGGTCTCCGTCAGTGTTTGCACCCAATCTTACAGCCTATCATATCACAAAGACTCCGGTAACTCCTGGCTCCACAGCCTGTTTATCTGCTCAGATTCCCACTCCTTAACACAAGCTTCACTAATCTACCCGAAATCTAACAAACACCTCAATCCTCTGCCTCCAGCACCTGGCCTCCCTGTTTTTCTCATTTTAATAAATGATGTCAACATTCAACTAGTAACTGAAGGCAAATATTCTAGAGCCAATATTGCAGCCACTTCTCCTTACCAGCTAATCCTGTCACCTCCACCTTCAAAATATGTCTATGTCGAAATATGTGTAATCTATCCAATATTCTTTCCAGCTTCTCTCTCAACTTTGCAAATGTGATGACATTTTCACGGGCCTCCCTGCTTCCACGTTTGCCCTGCAACCTGTTCTCTACCCAAAAAGGCTTTCTCCCATGGTCTACATGACTTGGGACAGGCCCTCCCCGCCTTCCTTGCTCACCTCTCCTCCATCCCAGGGAACTCCTCCAGTCCCAGGCCCTGCTTTCTGTTCCTCAGACATACTGTTTTCCCTAGTCACATGTGTACATGCCACACCCTCCACTGGAGTATTCTGTCCAACACAGCCACAGTAAATCTTCCTTATTTCATCTAAGTCTCAGCTCCGAAATCGCCCTGGAGATAGCTGAAATCACAAGCCCTGTCTCTCCCCATAGCCTGCTTATGTCTTCATAGCCCTTGTCACCACCTCATACATCGTGTGTTTACTTCTTTCTGTCCCCGATTAGCAAGTCAGCTGCTCAGAGAATCTTGAGTAGGATTGTATTCCTCACAAAACATGCATATTCAAACTGAAAACTCACCAGCAATCCTGTGGCAGCAAATGCACACTGCTCCCAGAGCTTAGGTCATTTCCATCATGGGAATTACCCTGACAAGCCTCCAAAGCACAGCCCAGCCTCTGCTCCATGCAGGGCCTGCCCAGGGACAACCTGCATGCATTCTCACCACGGCCACAAAGAAGCCCTCGGCTTGGAAATCTCTGTCGATGGTACTCAAGGCTGGTGCCGAACATGCAGATGATGAAAGAAAAACTGAAAGTCTGTCAGCCATCTAGTGTTTCCGAACACTCAGGAATTTCACATGGTATTATAGAGAAACACAAGATCTCAGGTTGACGGTAACCTTAAGATCGACAGCAAGTACAGGAAACCCCTTTACAGCGCCTCCGTCTGTTCTTCATCCAGCCTTGACTTTACCCTCCAGGAAAGTGACTTCAAGATTGACTTCCAATGAAGAAAGTATGCAGTATTCCATAAGGCTGACTAGGTTGCGTGTGTGTGTGTGAATATGCCACATCTTTCCAGCATTGTTGAAAAGATAAGAGTTTGAGAGTAGGACAGGTGGGACTGCCATCAACACTGCCTGTCCTGGAAGGCTCCTGTGGTGCAGAAACCCAGTCTCTCAATCTCCCCTTCTGTGTAGGCCTTCACCCTCTCATCTGGATGACCACAGCGGTCTCTTACTCAATCTTTCTGTTTCTATTCTCTCATCAGGAATCCATCTGTCAGTCAAGGGGTCTTTGTGGGGTTTTTAAAATTTTTATCTTTATCAAAGTTATGCATGCATAAGGATGACTGCAAGTATAAGAAGAATACTTGAATGCACAGTGACTTTGTCCAAGAGTACAAGTGCAACAGACCTCTCCACTGCCCCATTTTCCTCCTCTGGTGAGAAACTGAGGCAAAACCCCAACATGCAGGCCCTGCAATCATGTGGCTTTGGCTGTAACATGGCTGGTCATTGGCTTTGAGACCTCCAGAATCCCAGCTAGCTGACACACAGGATTTTTCATGAACCTCTCAATAATGTGGCCTTCCCATTTTGTGTGACTGACTCTTACATTATCATCAAGTTCTACTTTATTTTACAGTTCCTTTGGTACTAACTCTATATAGCTAATCACCAAGCTCACATTGCTAATTCTTGATTTTTCAATATGGCTATTAATTTACTGCTCATACTGGAAGTATGTGGCTCCCGATCTCCACCCAATACATGTGGATTTTCCATTCTTGACTTGGTCCAATGTGCTTTCCTTATAGTTTTCATTAATCATTATTTGATATTATCATTATGACTAGCTAAACATTTTGTGCTGTTGAGCCATGTAGTATACTATGATCATCTTTCATTTCCTGTAGAAGACTTTGCTGTTCTGAAGTTAATAATTACTTTGTCATTTCATTTACATTGTTTTGTTTGCATGCTTGTCCTGTTTTATAAATCTCCTTTCAACATATTCAACCATATCATCATGAAGAATCTCTACTAAAGCTTTCTATCTGTTTAGTAGTTTCATTGTTATTTTATTTTTAACATTTTATTATGAAAATTTTTGAAGGTATATAAAAGTAGGGAGAATGTTATAGCAAACTCAGCAAATTTACATTTTTCATGGAATATCTAAAAGAGCTTCCCAGACATTATATTGTTTCATCTGTAAATGCTTCAGTATGTAACTCTAACTTATAGGTACTTGTAAGAAGTGTAACCACCAAGCTGACATCAAACCTAACAAAATTTATAATTTTCCAATATCACCTGATAACTAATATAAATTTAAATGTTATGAATGTGACATGGTAAAAGCCCTATAAAACTGCATACCTCAAACATACCTCGGCTTTCCGTTGAAACCGCTCTCTCTAACCCAAATGTGGATAAGTAATTAAGGACTGTAATTTCCACCCTACCCAGACAATGTGTAAACAAATGCTAATCTTGACTTTTGTGAACCACTTAAGTAACAATCAGAATATCTAAAGTCCCCTGGCCCTCAGAGTGTCCGGAGCCCCTCACCCTCATCTCCGCCCAGGAATCCACTGGAATGTTGGGAGCCCCTCACCCTCATCTCCACCCAGGAGGTGATTTACAGAATCCACTAGCCCTCAGAATGTCTGAAGCCCTTCACCCCCACCCCTGCTCCTCACCCTCACGCCTGAGGTGGTTTATGGGTATAAAAGGTCTTGACACCCTCCTTTCGGGGCCACGGGTTGGAGAGACTCAAGTCCTCTGTGGCCCCCAGCAATAAAGACCCTGCAATTTGGCATACTTTTGTCTTCGTGTTGACTTTCTATGCTCGGGCCAGTACAACAATGAACATTCCCCATTTGTCTTTTGTTATTGGTTGTTTGAACTAGAAGCCAAATGAAGCCTGAGCATTGACTGTCCTTGTCTTTTAAGTCTATTATACTGTAACAGTTTCTTAAGTATTTTTCTCAACAGCCTTGATTCACTGGAGAACCCAAGTCAGTCAGCTTGAGAAGTATCTTGTGCTCCACATGTGGCTGATAGCTTCCTCCAGCTCTCATCTAGCTTGTTTCTTTCTTCTTCCTATGCCTTGTGCACTGGTAATTAGATTCAGAGCATGTGAGTCTCAGCCCAGGGTGAACATCAGAATCACTTGAAGAGCTTCTTAAAATCCCAGTGCCCAGGCCACATTCCAGACCAATTAAATCAAAACCCCAGATGAGACCCAAATATCAGTCTTGTAATGTGCCCCAGGGAATTCAATGAACACTCCCATTGAATACCATTCCTCTCTGAGCAACCTTTCTCAGAATGTGGTCCAGGACGAGCAGCACCTGCAGCACTGGGAACTTGTAAGATGCAAACCTCTGGCCCCAGCGAAGATCAACTGAATCAGAAACCCCAGGGGCGAGGCCCAGCAATCTGTTTTAACAAGGCCTCAAGGGATTCTGATGCATACTAACATCTGAGAACCACTGCCATAGAGGTTTGATTTGATTCAATTCCACTTACTAAGCTTAAAGACTTCACAGACCGTGCTGCATATTTTCTATTGAGGTGGTCTCAACCTGGCCATGCATCTGAGTCACCTGCAGAGCTCTTGTTCACCAAGATTCAGACCCCATGCCAGGCCAACTGAATCTGAATACCTGAGAGTGGGGATCCAAGGCTCTTGTTTTGAAAAACTCCCAGGAACATTAGGAACACTGTCCTGACGCATCATTCATGAAGCGTGCAGTGCTATGGTGCCCACCTTCAGTTGTGCTAAGGTTCCCTGGTAATCTCAGGTGGCCAGTCTGATCCCTCCATCATAATCTCCATCATCTTTTTGTCAATTGATGATCATTGCCTCGGTCCTTCTATTAGAGGTTTTAAAATAGCAACTTTTAAAAAGCCATCATTCCTTTTGCATGAGATCTTTCTATAAAGAACTGCTCCTCTTTAATTGTTATCCTAAAATACAGTTCATACAAGAAAGGTGTTATAAATGCCAGCTTCCTTCTCATTATCCTCAGAGTAATGAGTTGCTGCCTAGCAAACTCTAAAAGACACAAATGAGTTTTTTCCTATGTATGATTATGAGCTCATAGATTGTCTATATTGGATGTGATTTAGTATATTGCAATTATTATATTTTCAGTATTCTCATTGCTCCTGATGTGGTTAGGGGAAGTCTTCCAGCTGCCTCCTGTGTCCCTTTGACACAGGAGCGATTCCACCAGCCTGGAATCACTACCTAGCTTTCTAACACAATAAGAAGTTATGGGATCATCTTGTTCATTTCCTCCCCTAGTTACGGAACCAGACATTCCTCCTAGAACTCTGGTTTCTTTCAGTGGAATATAGTGTTCAGAGGCTACAATCTGAGCACTAAGTATGCTCATTGCTGCTGATTTATCATTGCTTCTAGACCTTTTACGCAGACAGAGAAGAAAACATTTTTAGAAAAAGAAATCGTGAATTCAAACTGGCATTCCCAATTTTAATTTAATACTACAGAATTTTGATTCAATTACATTGATTTTATATTTCTCTTATACTAAAATCTTGAGTCTTACACTGGCATATTTACCTATTTGCTGTTTTATACAGTATATTTATAATAGTGTTACAGATTTAATTATGTCCTCCCCACCCTACCACAGATCCATATGCCAAAACCCTAACTTTCAGTGTGACAGCATTTGGAGATAGGGCCTTTAAGGAAGTAATTGAGGTTAGATAAGGTCATAGTGTGGCCCTTACTCCGTCAGACTGGCAATCTTATAAGAAAAGAGAGAGACTCCAGGAGTGGACGTGCACAGAGGAAGGGCCAGGTGAGAACACAATGAAAAGGCAGACACCTGCAGGCCAAGGAGAGAGGCTTCCAGAGAAACTAACCCTTGATCTTGGACTTCCAACCTCCAGAACTATCAGAAAAAAATTCCTATCATTTTAACCTAGTCTGTGGTAGTTTGTTTTGACAGCCTAAGCAGTCTAATACAATAGCTTTCAAATTATAATACATTATGAACAATTGACTGAATTGCTTTTTAAAATTTCTCTGTTGTTCTTTTCATCTTTAGAATGTAGAGGCAACACACAGTATTTTGAAGTCAGTTGGAGGAAGCTTTTTCTCTGTGTGCTTATGTTATCCGCTTGAGCATCTGATTAGGTCCAGCCTGTTTCTAGTGTCTGCTAGGACCTGCTCCAACCTGGACTGGTTCTCTATGCCTGCTGTGCAGTTCTAATGTCGGGTTCTCCCTTAACCATTGTTCTGGGGATCCCTGTTTCCTGGATTACTGTCATCTTTTTTGATGTAGTTCTTTACACAACCTCCAGTAGGAGAGAAGGCACATGGATATAATATTTTGATGTATTTATTCAAGTGTGAACTTAACTGATGGTTTAGCTGGGTACAGAATTCTAGGTTGGAAACTGATTTTCTCTGGTTCTTGAAATTATTGTTCTCTTGTCTTCTGGCTTATATGTCAGGTGCATTTTATATATTGATTCTTTGCATGAAATCTGTGAGGCCGTTTTTTTTCTTTTTTCTTTTTTAGAAGCTTCTCTTGGTTTTATAAATTTCCTAGTATTATAAATTTTTAGAAGCTTCTCCTGGTTTTGTAAATTTCCAGAGGTACCTCGTGCTGTTCCTTGGCCTCTTAGAGATTCTACTATGTAAACCAAGTTACTTTTTGGCTTTTACTTCTGCAGTGAAAAATTCAGCTTTCTCAGCTGAGCAGCATCACTTGCCACTCACCATCTGCTTTCCAGTCCCCCAAATTTTGTTATTTTTGTCCCTCTGGGATTATGCCTTTTAGAATGTTTCTTATGGAAGTATGATATATAGACAGAAAGTTACATACAAGGGTAGATCTCAATGTTGCAAACAGAGCATAATGGCATAACCAGGACCCACATCACAAAACAGAGCATTACCAGGACCCCAGAAGGACCAGGGGCCCCCTGCCAGTCTTATCTCCCTCTCACAGTGGTGCCTGCTATCCTGACCTCTAACAGCACAGATGCAGTTTTTCTTCCTTTTTGAGCTCTATTGGATTCTATAAATAGAATCACACAGTTCCACCTCTCTTGTACCTGCTTCTTTTCACTCACCATTTTGCACATGGTGTTCACTCTCAATGTTGAGTGCGGCGGTAGATAATGCTCATTGCTATGTAGTCTTCTCACTCTATAAATACAATTTATTTATCTATTTTTTGTAAACACTGAGAGTTTCCAATTTGGAGACTATTGTCAATAACGTTAGTATAACTGTTCCTGTGCCTGCTCTTTGCTGAACATGTGCGTGCATCTCTGTGGGGTACCTGCCTATGAGTGCAATTGTCATGTTCCACGATATGTGTGTATTCAGCTCTGGCAGATTCCACCACATCGTTTTCCAAATTGCTTGTGTCAATTTGCATTTTTACAAGCCTGTGTGAGAGTTCTGGCTGCTGTCTTTGATTACTCACATCTTTTCCATTGCAAACTTTCTGAGGAATGTTGGTTTGTGATTTTTTTTTTTGAGAGGGAGTCTTGATCTGTCTGTTACCCAGGCAGGATCACTGCAGTCTTCACCTCCTGGGTTCAAGTGCTTCTCCTATCTCAGCCCCCTGAGTAGCTGGGATTACAAGCACCTGCCACCAAGCCCAGCTAATTTTTTTTTTTTTTGTATTTTTAGTAGAGACAGGGTTTCGCCATGTTGGCCAGGCTGGTCTTGAACTTTTGACCCCAAGTGATCTGCCCTCTTCGGCCTCCCAAAGTGCTAGGATTATAGGTATGAGGCACTGTGCCCTGGCCTGGTTTGTTATTTTTAAAACTCTGTCACTGTTCTTGTAAAGAGATAGAAAGGGAAGCAAAATTTAGTTGGTGTGTTGATGCTGCCATATTTAATGAAAAGCCAACCAAGGTTTTGTTTTTCTAAAGCACTAATTTGATCATGTCTCTCAGCTCTGCTAACACTCCTCCACTGGTTATCAGGATAAATTTCAAAGTCTCTCCTTAGTCCCTGTCCTGAGCTGTCTCTGCAGAGTTCCTCACATCTTGTAATTTGCCAGACCTGTGGCGCTCTTGGGCATCCACACAACTGCACTGACTGCCATTGCTTCTGAAATTGCTCTCCCCAGCCTTCTCTGTCCCACAAAGTCCTTTGCCACCATCCAGGGTCACACCTGAAGAGTCTTCCTCGCAGAGTGCCCCGGGGAGGCTCCTCTGTATTCCACCTCCAGCCTTGGTTTTCTGGTGTCACGGAACTTGCCATGGCACGATGACTTGTCTCTCTTCCTCAATGCCTGGAAGCTCACTGGGAGGGAGAACTGTGTCTTATTTCATTTTGTAGCAGTGACAACCATCATAGTGCCTGGGACAGGGCACTGAAGAAGAAGTCACTGGATTCATTCACTCATTCAAGTATTCATTACTTATCAAATATTTAATAAGAATCTCTTACGTGCCTGAGTCTGTTCTAAGCACCAGGATTGCTATGATGAGACAATGAGAGAAAACGTCTATTCTCATGGGCTTGCATTCCAGTGAGTGGGGCGGGGTATGCAATAAACACAGAGAGAGAGATCATCAACAACCAGTAGGAGGAAGCATGTGCAGACAGCCCCCACGTCCAGCCCTTCACCCTCCTCCGGCAGCAATCTCCTTTCTGCTGGCCCATCCATAGGGAACTCCTCTGTCCCAGAGCTCTGTCCCAGGGCCCCTGCTCTGGCTCTTCCTTGGCATGAAAGCTTCTCCCACCCCCAGATCTCTGTCTGGTTGTCTCTTTTTCATCCCTCAGATCTCAGCATAGACGTTGCCTCCTCCGAAGGACCTCCTTGACCACACAGCCGGTCACACTCAAGCACAGTGTGCCCTTTCCATTCTTATACAAAACTTAAAACTCTCAGATCTCTTTCTTGTGAATGTGTTTGCCTGTTTTCTGTTTCCCTTAAGTAAGCCCCATGCAAGCAGGGGGTTTGGCTTTGTTTTTTCTGTTTTGTTAGCAAGTCAACCCCTTTTTCCTAGACAGCAGTGCCTGACAAATAGTAGGTACCCTCTGTATTTACTAAATGAGTGAGTGAATGAGTGAATTACAGAAAAATTAGAATTGAAGAAATTCAAAAAGGAAAATGGAGCATTTGCTTACCACACCACACAGCAACTGCATTTCTAATGATTTTAACCAAGAGAAATTGAAATATATATCCACTAAAGTAGTTTTACATGAATTTTCATAGCAAGCTTATTTAAAATAGGCAAAAACTAGAAGAATTCCAAATAGCCATCCATAGGAGAATGATCAACAAGTCGTTGGGTAGCCAAACAATGAAACACTACACAGCAATCAAAAAGGAGAAACAGCTGAGTGAAGCAGGCAGGTTGTTCATCAGTCTGAGGACTAGAAGGGGCAGGAGGGCGAGGGCACTGCTAGGGTGCTGGAAGTACACCATCTCGATTGTGGTCCTGGCTGTGTGGTGTGTACACTTGCCAAAGGTACTGAACTATATCTTTAATTTGGGTACATTTTAGGGCCTTGATGAATTTAATTCAAAACTAATTTTAAAAGCACCTTGCAAATTAGAGCACTTATCATCTCCATTCTCCCACCCCCTCACCCAAAACTTTAGCCTCAATCATCCACAGCAGGCAGCCGGTGCTGGTATCTCCTTCCCGGGCATCCAGGCTTTGCAGTCAGCTGGTGGCTTCACGGTCCCCAGGGGCCAATCTGCCAATGGAATGAAGTCCAATACATCAGCAGCCCAGCATGGCCTCCACAGCCAGCCCTGACCACCTTCCTTATGCCAACAGCTGGTCTTTCCCAGCTCTACCACACAAGCAGCAGTGTGGCCCAGGTGGCTCTTCCAAGTCCCCACTAGTGTAAGTGTGTTGGCAAACCTGCAACCCCTGCATTGCTGGGACACGGGGTAGATGCAGAGTCTCAGCCCTGCACAGACACACTGATGCAGAATCTGCACCTAATGTGCTCTGCAGGTGCTTTGGATGCACAATATGTTTGCGAAGCACTGAGCTTAGATGTATCTTCTGCTAATGGTAACCATCTCTTCTGCCTTTCTGGCTCCTGTGAGGGTTGCATGAGGTAATGCCAAACACAGCCCACTGAGTAGGATTCAATGAACACCCACCTCCTCCCTCCTGTCCCAATGCCTGGTCATTCCTCCTTAGCCTCAGACCGGCCATCATGCCTGGCTAAAAAGAGGCTTGGTGGCAAACCGGAATGTCTGTCCTGGGCAGCTGGGCATCAAACCTCACAGGGCAGAAAAGCTCACTGGAAGGCCCAGAGCACCCAGCCAGCATTACTATTTGTCAGCCTCTCATTGCAAACTCCTCGGCCCGCCATGTGCTAATAATAGCAAACACATTTCCATATTAATCACAACGTAGCATTTCCCATTTGGCCATTGTCCCCAATGTGTCACCTCTCTCTGAGGATGAAAATTGGATCTTTGTCCCCAAAACTCATCATTATTCATCTGCCTGCCAACATAAGACAGACACACCTTGCATGGGACATGGTGAGGCATCAGATAAAGGAGAACATTCGCACCTCCTCCCTCTCCCTGTCTTCCCCAATTTCTCTTCCCATTCTCCTCTCTCCCTGTTTATCCTCCTCCTGCTGCTCCAGCTCCTCCTCTCCACCACCTGCCACTGCATTTCTCTGGGGGAAAAAGCTTTCCCTCCAGGTCATCTCCATTAACTCACAGGATGGAATGGGGATTAGATCTCAGCTGACAGCGAGTACCCTGTTGTGCCAGGGCATCATCTTCTGTCTCAGGAACCCAGGCTCCTCTTCAGTCCTGTCCTGACAGCCCAGGGGAAGCCTCACATGCTGAACGAGAACAGCAGCCACAGTAAGAACTGCAGTGCCCGCCGCTGCCCATCCTCCTGTTCCTGCTGCTCCTCGGAGCATGATGCTCCACTTCCTTTGTGCCAGATAATTCGCTAGATCCTTCACACACAATCCTCAAAGCCACCCCAGGGCAAGGTGAAAACTCTCCACAAGTGACAGCCCACCCTTGGCCCAAATTCATGTGTTGGTAAAAGGTCCAATCAGCTTCCAGCCTAAAGTGCGGAGTGGGAGCTAGGCGACACCAGGTGTGTGGGTCGGCCTCGCCCCCTGCAATCTGAGGGCACGGAACCTGGGGAGCTGGGGCCTGGAGCAGGAGTTGGGGATGGGCATGCAGGACTCCTTCCCAAGTAACCTGGGGTCTGCCGGGTTTCGACAGTGCTGATCAGCATAGCCCTGGTTCTCTGAGCCTCCAAAGAGCCCTTCCCTGGGCACCCCCCATGAGTGTGGCCCTCGTGTGCATGAGAGGGCATGAGGGTTAATGCACGACTGTGGCACTTCCCCTCCAGGAAAGTGAAGCCAGATGGAAAACATGAGAGCAAGTCACTGCTCAGAAATCCAGCATTGAGAGACAGTGTCGCCGGCACTCCGAGCAGTAATTGGCATTAAGAGAGGCTTGGAACTGCAAACCAGTGATTTTCAATTGGTATTTTTAAAAAGTAATTGACATTAAGTGCTGTTAGGAGCAGCAAACTAGTGATTTGCAAATGACATTCAATAAGAAATAATTTATGTCTATTGATATTAAATAGGCACAAGCTTGAGGTGCACCAGACGGGGCAGGGAGGAGAAGGAGTCGAGGACCAGCTGGGTCACATGAGGCTGTGGAGAAGAGATCTCACATGCCAGGCTCATTCCTTCCTTTGCAGCCCCACACCATGCAGGAGGAAGAAGCCCTGTGAGCTCAGGCTGTGTTACCCGCACCACAGCCCCTGGGCTTCCTCTCCTCCCGCCCTTCCTGCCAACCTCCTCCTGGCTGCAGCTGCAGCATAACTCTGTCCCTCACCAGTTCCTCCTGCCCCGCACAGGATTCTCAGGTCTCAGTGTAGTCAACCACCCTAGGAAACCTTACAGCTCCTGGGCCTCCCATGTGCTTCACCACATCCCTCCATCTGGCTCTCTGGACAGACTCTTCAAGGCCAGGGGACAATGGGATGAACCAGGGTGCATGCTATGGGAAATATGGACAAGTGAATCAAAGAAAGAATGTGGATGGCCTGCAAATGGTCTTTGGCTAGAGAGCCAGGGACCAGAGGACACCAGGGGCTACCAGTGGTAGCTTCACCCCCACATCCTAAGCTGGTATGTGTCTGAAGCAGGAGTAGCCTGGAACACCCTGCACAGGCCACCAGACCAGGACGCCAACCCCAGCTGTCAGATGCAGGGAGAAGACCAGTACCCCCCACCTCCAACACGGTCACAGATATCTCCAGAGACTCTGTGTGTGTGTGTGTGTGTGTGTGTGTGTGTGTGTGTGTGTGTCCGTGTGCACATGCGTGTGTATACCAGGAAGAAAGGAGAGCGTAAGAGCAAGACAGAGAGAGACTAAGAGAGAGAGATTCCCCGAGGTTAGAGCTCGAGCTGGGAACTCAAACCTGTGGCTATGGCGGGGCCTATAAGGGGAGTACCACATATTGTCCTAAAGAGGTTGGACCCTGTGAATAGAGCCTCAGCCCTCAACAAAAATTATCTTGTTCTTTGTAGGGCAGGAAAACATAAAGGCGCCACAATTCAGGGGCCCATAACTCTGAGCCAGTCAAAGCACTGCTAATTACATGGTGGAGGCTGGAGGGTTTTCTGGGTTGCATGGCATACCCTGAGAACATGGTACCCCCAAAAAACCATTGAAGTTTCTGTCCTCCTGACCAGAAAAGGACTGAGTAGATTTGATTTTGAGCTAAGACAAATAAAGAATGGTGACATCTACAGAGTAGAGATAAATAACCCAGACAATAGAAAAACAATAGAGAAAATCAATAAAACCAAAAGTTGTTTTTTTGAAAAAAGTCAACAAAATTGACAATCTTTTAATGGGATTGACTAAGAAGAAAAAAAGAGGAATCCAATTACAGCTGGGAAAACTAGATACCCACATGCAAAAGAATAAAGTTGGATCCTTACCTAACACCATCTACAAAAATTACTTCAAAATGGATCGAAGGCCTAAATGTAAGACCTAAAATGAGGCTGGGAGTGGTGGCTCACACCTGTAATCCCAACACTTCGGGAAGCCAAGATGGGTGGATCACGAGGTCAGGAGATAGAGACCATCCTGGTTAACCTGGTGAAACCCCATCTGTACTAAAAATACAAAAATTAGCTGGGTGTGGCAGCATGCACCTATAGTCCCAGCTACTCAAGAGGCTGAGATGGGAGAATCACTTGAACCCAGGAGGCAGAGGTTGCAGTGAGTCAAGATCGCACCACTACACTCCAGCCTGGGCGACAAAGCAAGACTCCCTCTCAAAAACAAAGCAAAACAAAACAAACCTAAAATTATCAAACTCTTAGGAGAAAACATAGGGCAGAAACTTCATGGAATTGGACTTGGCAAGGAGTTCTTGAATGTGTCTCCAAAGACATGGGCAACAAAAGAAAAAAACAGACAAATTGGACTTCATGAACATTTAAATCTTTTGCACATCAAAAGATTATGTCAACGGAGTAAAGAGACGACCCACAGAACGAGAGGAAACGTTTGCAAGTTCTATATCTGGTAGTAATTAATACTAAGAATATATGTACATTTTTTAAACTCCTAAAACTTAAGAAACACAACAAAAAACAAAATTATTTAAAAATGGGCTCTCCACATGCTGGTCTTGAAATTAATTTGAGAAAAAAAAATTAAATTAAAATTATTCAAAAATTGGCAAAGACTTAAATAGACATTTGTCCAAAAAAGACATACAAACAAGCAAATAAAAATATGTTAAACCTCATTAGTCATTAGGGAAATGCAAATCAAACCACAATCAATGAGATTCCATTTTGTATCCATTAGGATGTCTATTATTTACAAAACAAAACAAAAACAAACAGAACCCATAAAATAACAAGTGTTAGTGATGTGGGGAAATTGGAACTCTTAGGAGTGGGAATCTGAAATCATGCAGCCACTGTAGAAAACAGTTTGGTTGTTCCTCAAAAAGTCAAAATTAGAATTACTACATGATCTAGTAATTCCACTTTTATATACAGACTCAAAACAATTGAAAGCAGGGCCTGGCACACATTTGTATGACAATGTTCACAAAAGCATCATTCACAATAGCCAAAAAGTAGAACCTACCCAAGTGTTCTTTGACACATGAATGTATAAATAAAAGGCAGTATATCATAGAATTAAATATTATTCAGCTTTAAAAAGGAAGGCTGAGTGTGGTGGCTCACACCTATAATCCCAGCACTTTGGGAGGCCAAGGCAGACAGATCACCTGAGGTCAGGAGTTCTAGACCAGCCTGGCCAACATGGTGAAATCCCATCTCTACTAAATACAAAAATTAGCTGGATGTGGTGGCAGGCACCTGTAATCTCAGCTACCTGGGTGGCTGAGAAAGGAGAATCGCATGAACTCAGGAGGAGGAGGTTGCAGTGGCCAAGATAGCACCACTGCACCCCAGGCTGGGTGACAAGAGCAAGACCTTGTCTCAGAAAAAAAAAAAAAGAAAAGAAAAGGAAGAAAATTCTGAAACATACTACAACATGAATGAATCTCAAGCACATTATGCTAAGTGGAATAAGCCAGTCACAAAAACACAAATACTGTATGATTCCACTTACATGAGGTACTTAAAGTAGTTAAAGGGATGGAATCAGAAAGTAGATTTGTGGTTTCCAGGAGTGGAGGAATGGGAGGTTATTGTTTAATGGATTTAGTTTTGCAAGATGAAAAGTGTTCTAAATATGAATGGTGGTGATGGTTACACAATAATATAAATGTTCTTCACACTACTAAACTGTACACTTAAAAATAATTAAGGTGGTAAACTTTATGTTATGTATATTTACCACAATAAGAAAATGGGAGGGGAAAAGAATTATGACATCTCTCTGCATCAAAAAACTTGGAGAGAGACAGGGGAAGATGGTGCCATAGAAGCAACTCAGGATTGCAGCTCTCAGTCAAGATGCAGAGGGTGAGTTCACACCGCATTTCCAGACAGATCTTTGTAGCCCACAGAATGGGGAAAATCCCAGGTGTAGGAGAGACACAGGACACCAGTGCAGCAGTCTCCACTAGCACAGCCAAATGGCCAGCACCGCAGCACAGCAGTACGCCGCACAAAACACACTGGTCTGGGCACCCTGTTAAACCAGCAATTTGAGATTTGGGAGGGCAGATTAGCATATTCATCTGATAAAACGGGATTTGGACAGTGAGCCAGGCCAGGAGATTTCCGGGAGGTGAACTGTGAGCCTGTGCAGCAGGTCACTGCACAGGAAATCACACAGATCCCAGTGCCCTTTCAGCTGGTGACTGAAACACCTGGGAGAGAGTCAACCTTACAACTTAAAAAAAAAAAAAAGCAAAAAGTCTTGGAGGCAGGGAGCCAAGTGATCAGGCTCGACGGGTCCCACCCCCAGAGGGACAAACAAAACAGTGATCAGAAATGCTCGGTGTTGAGAGTTTCACCATGGGCACAGCTGAACCCAGGGCTGTGCAGCTTGGTGGGGGAGGGGCGTCCGCCATTACCGAGACCTTCCGCCCCTACTGAGGTACTCACCCATTGCTGATGCAGCCAGTCGTTGCCGAGGCAACCCGCCATAACAGAGAGACTCCGCCAACAGGTAAGAGCCCACATCAGCAGGGCGGAGCTCACATCAGTAGGGCGGAGCCCAAAACAGCAGGACGGAGCCCATGGCAGCAGGACAGAGCCCACAACAGCAGAGCGGAGCCCACAGCAAAAGGGCAGACCTCACGCCAGCAGGGCGGAGCCTCGGCAGCCAAATAGTGACTAAACTGCCTCCTAGCTGGGCAGGACAGAGCAACGGATACTCACAAATAAAGCCCTAACTCCCCGAGACAGAGCATCTGAGGGAAAAAACTGGTTTCATGAGTTCTGCTGCAACAGACATAACGTACTTACCTAGCAACACTGAATGAACAATGGAGCTCACAGCTCAGCACTTGAGCTCCTATAAAGTACAGACTGTCTCCTCAAGCAGCTCCCTGACTCCCATATACCCAAAGATTCACCTCAAAAAGGACTGATCAGACTGACATTTGGTGGGCATCATTCTGGGACAAAGATAGAAGAAACTGGTAGCATCCCTCACTGTTTCACAGGTGCTACAGGTGTACACCAAGCAAGCAGGGCCTGGAGTGGACCTCAGCAGTCTTACAGCAGAAGAGCTAGACAGTTAGAAGGAAAACTAAGAAACAGAAATACTTCATAATCAACAATCTGGGCCTCTACTCAGAGACCCAATCGAAAAATCAGCAACTACTCAGATGACAGGTGGATAAATCCACAAAGATGGGAAGAAACCAGCGCAAAAAGGAGGAAAACACCCGAAACCAGAACACCTCACCACCTACAAAGGACCAAAACTCCTCACCAGCAAGGGAACAAAGCTGGACGGAGAATGAGAGTGATGAAATGACGGAATCAGACTTCAGAAGGTGGATAATGAGAAACTTCTGTGAGCTAAAAGAACATGTTCTAAATCAGTGCAAAGAAACTGAGAACCTTGAAAAAGGATTTGAAAAAAGATTTGAGGAAATGATAACGAGAATGGACAACTTAGAGAGGAATATGAATGAATTGAAGGAGCTGAAAAACACAACACGAGAACTTCGCGAAGCATGCACAAGTTTCAACAGCTGAACTGACCAAGCAGAAGAAAGGATACCAGAAGTCGAAGATCAACTCAATAAAATAAAATGAGAAGCCAAGATTAGAGAAAAAAGCTCAAAAAGGAATGAACCAAGTCTCCAAGAAATGTGGGACTATTTGAAGAAACCTAACCTACTTTGATAGGTGTACCAGAATGTGACGAAGAGAATGAATCCAAGCTGGAAAATACTCTTCAGGATATTATCCAGGAAAATTTTCCCAACCTAGCAAAACAGGCCAACACCCAAATCCAGGAAATACAGAGAACACCACAAAGATACTCCACAAGAAGAGCAACCCCAAGGCACATAATTGTCAGATTCACCAGGGTTGAAATGAAGGAGAAAATCCTAAGGGCAGCCAGAGAGAAAGGTCGGGTCACCCACAAAGGGAAGCCCATCAGTCTCACAGCAGATCTCTCGGCAGAAACCCTACAAGCCAGAAGAGAGTGGGGGCCAATATTCAACATCCTTAAAGAAAAGAACTTTCAACCCAGAATTTCATATCCAGCCAAACTAAGCTTCAAAAGTGAAGGAAAAATAAAATCCTTTGTGAACAAGCAAATACTCAGAGATTTTGTCACCACTAGGCCTGCTTTACAAGAGCTCCTGAAAGATGCACTACACATAGAAAGGAACAACCAGCACCAGCCATTCTGAAAACATACCAAATGCTAAAGAGCATCAACAAAATGAAGAATCTGCATCAACTAATGGGAAAAACA
>CM052653.1:117273814-117301438 GCA_028533165.1 Leontopithecus rosalia | reverse complement strand
GTATGTTCACTGCAGCACTGTTTCCAATAGCAAAGACCAACCCAAATGCCCATTGATGATAGACTGGACAAAGAAAATGGCACATATACACCATGGAATACTATGCAGCCATAAAAAACTATGAGTTCATGTCCTTTGTAGGGACATGGATGAATCTGGAAACCATCATTCCCAGCAAACTGACACAAGAACAGAAAACCAAACACTGCATGTTCTTACTCATAGGTGGGTGTTGACCAATGAGAACACATGGACACAGGAAGGGGAGCATCACACACTGGAGTCTGTTGGGGAGTGGGTGCTAGGGGAAGGACAACAGAGGTGGCAGAGAGATTGGGGAGGGATAACACCGGGAGAAATGCTTGATGTAGATGACGGGGGGATGGAGACAGCAAACCACCATGGCCTGTGCATACCTATGCAACAATCCTGCAAGATGTACTTCAGAACCTAAAGTACAATTAAAAAAAAAAAACTTCAATATTAATCATCAGAGACACAGAGACATAAAATTTCAAACTACAATGGTATACCATCTCACACCAGTCAGAGTGGCTATTATTAAAAAGTCAAAAAAACAATATATGTTGGCTATGCTGTGGAGAAAATGGAACACTTATACACTGTTGGTGGGAATGCAAATTAGCTCAGCCACTGTGGAAAGCAATTTAGAGATTTCTCAAGAATTTAGAACTATCATTTGACCCAGCAATATTATTATTATTACTGCATATATATCCAAAAGAAAATAAGTCTTTCTATCAAAAAGACACCTGTACTCGTATGTTCAAATGTCATAGTACTATTCACAAAAGCAAAGACATATAATCACCTTAGGCTCCCATCAGTGGTGGAGTGGATAAAGAAAATGTAGTACATATATACCATGGAATACTACACAGCCAGAAAAAAATAAAATTATGTCCTATGCAGCAACATGGATGCAGCTAGAGGCCACTATTCTCAGCAAATTAACACATAAACAGAAAGCCAAATATCTCATGTTCTGACTTACACATGGGAGCTAAACTTTGGACATAAAGATAGCAACAATAGCCACTGGGAACTACTAGAGCAGAGAGGGAGGGAAGGGAGTAAGGGTCGAAAAACTACCTATTAGATGCTATGCTCAGTACCTGAGTGATAGGCTCAATCATATTTCAAGCCTCAGCATCATGCTTTATACCCATGTTACAAGCCTGCATATGTACCTCCTGAATTGAAAATAAAAGTTGAAATTATTTTTAAAAGAATAGAATAAAATAAAACAAACATCGATGACAATAATCCCTTGTCTCATATCTCACCAGTAGCATGTATTTTTTTTCATTATTGCTTTTTAAACCTATGTCAGCTTAGTAGGTGAAAAATACTTTTGAAAAAAACTTTTATGCCCTTGAATTACAGCATTTTTTCCAAGTGTCTGTTAATATTTAAATATCTTTTTCCTATTTGAAATACTATAGTCATAGATTTGTTTAAAGTTTCTTTGTAGTCGTGCTCTTATATATTTAATTTTGCATCTTAATTTTAAAAACAATAGTTTATCATAACTCCAATTTGTATGTGATCTCAAATAAGCTTAATTTTAACTGCTACATAACTGCCTTTTAGGTTATTTACTGAATTATTTCTCTGATGCTAAGTATTTTATTGTCTTTTCTTACATACACACATGCAATGCCAATAACGCTCTTGGCATGAAACATTGTCTATGTTTATTTATCTAGAAAGATAGCTAGAAATAAAAATGCTGATGCTAAACTATGAACTTTTCTCAAGCCTAACACAACTTACTTTCCAAAGGACTTGTATTATATTAATTTCTCCATTTTCCCAAAATTCTTCATTTCCCAAAAATCTTGAGTGCTTTGAATATTACCCTTTTAAAATGAAAATTCACATATATTCTTAGTGACAAGAAAATCAGCTGGCCTAAAGAAAGCTTCTGCAAGAGAGACCTGCACCACAGTGTTACACTGTGTGTAACCAGTGGGTGGTTTGTGTCTGCTCAGGACAGAGTCCACTTGTGTGCTGCTCACACTGACCACACTCTACACTGCACGGCTGGAGGAGATGGTCAGTCCTAGGATGTGATTTGCCTTCTACCAGGGGCTGGTTCTGGACATTTCTTCCACAGGCCATGCTCTAAACAAGGAATGCATTTTCCCAGGGTCATGGGTAGCTTGAGTCAGGGTGCGGAGCATATCCTGGTTTTTGCTCCCAGAACAGCACATACAAACTGAAGGTAAGAGACGAAAAAGCTCTTCTTCCAGATTATTTTAAAATCTGTGCTTGGAGTTTCCTGCCACATCCTCCACAGTGATCTCCACGTTTCAAGCAGCAGGAACGGAAGGAAAAAATCAACCACATGCTTTACCACAGAGCACCCCTGAATGGACCCTGGAGCTGGGGCAGAACAATGTTCATCAGAGGGAAACAGTGCTTCATCAGAGACAGGGACAACGCCCCAGAGACACGTGATCACCCCGTTTTCTGCAACTTAGAGTAACATTCCCTACAAATGTGCTGAAGAGCATCTTCAGAGGAAAGAGCAGTGTGGCTAAGCACCATGCACAGCCTAATTGGAAGAGTATTTCTGGAAGAGCGCACCATATGCTTTACATTTGCATCCCATTTATAAATATCCCAGGAACAACTTGAGTCCATAAATACTGTATTCAGAATGCTTTGCTGAAATCATCTTCCACTGCTCAGTCGTCTGTTTACTAATGCGGCTGTTCCTTGCCCCACTCATGGTACAGAATCATCCCCAAGATCAGGGTCATTTTGGGAAGCGAGCGGGTGCCACAAAACCAAGGGTGGCCAGCAGCCTCTCCTCTGTCCCATTTGCTTTGGTCTCCTCCCCCATCGAGCTCTCAGGCCACCTCCAGGTGGAAAGTGGCAGAGGACACTTCCTTAGCAAAAGCCTGGATAATACATGAAATCATTAATGAAACCCTAAAGAGACTGCAGGAAGGGAAGAGCCCTGTGCACCCGCAGAGCTAACCTTTATCCGGAGTATCCATGTGCAGTGGACAAGCAGGAGCTGTCTTCACTGTGAATCTGTTCTGCTAGAATTCATCTTTAGGACCTGACAATATTAAGAATCTCATCTTGTGAACAAGCCAGGATTCTAACCTGGAGTTTATCTCAAGTCACACTCATAACAGGTGGCAAAACTGGCAAACCCCGAAGCATGACTCTCCATCTGCCAAAGGATTAGGAATCACCACCATTTGGTTTTTGAAAAATTGACTTTATGCAAAGCCTTTTATTCTCTACTTAGAGCTCCTAGGAAAGGAATCTGGGGAGATATTCGTCTCCATTTTTCAGGCAAGAAAAGCGAGGTTCAGAGATGTGCTCAAAGCCACACAGTTAGTAGAGAGTAGATTTCGGAGTTGAATTTTGATATGCCAACAAATCAAATTTGATATGTCCTTTCCACATGCTTAGGATACAAATGTTATTTAGGAAGAGCAAATCGTCAAGCCATGAGAAGCCGGTAGCATCTCAGACACATCCAGGAGTCAGGTCGGCTTTCAGGCTCCATGCTGGGTTTGGGCTGCTTTAGCAGTCAGCAGGTGTGAAAGCCAAAAGCCTGAGGCATGGAGTTCTACCAAGAGCAAGCAGACCCACAGAGGGAACTTGCTAGGAACTTTCTAGATGCCTGCAGAGAGGTCCAAGTGGAAGAAAAAAAGGGGACATAAATAAAGATTTGTCGGGTTAACCCCATTGTATTTTCCATTCTCCACAACTGTAACCTCCAGAGGGCAGGGGCTGTCTGTCTGTCTCCTTCACTCCACCTTGCCACCTGTGCATGAATGAGGCAACCCCTGGGAGACCCGCATGCTGCCCGACAGCCGCTGGGTGCTGCATGTCACAGCACCTCAGAGTGTCAGGGCTAAAGTGTTCGCTACGCCCACAGGCAGGGTCCAGAGAGCAGATGGCAACACTGCAGGGCAGCATCACCCCAGTGGAGGCCGGAGACCAGAACACACTGGGTCAGGAGGGGCTTTGACTGCCCTTGCAAAAGCAAATAGCTGCCAGGTTGGTGGCTCACACCTGTAATCCCAGCAGCTTGGGAGGCTGAGGCAGGTAGATCACCTGAGGTCAGGAGTTCAAGACCAGCCTGGCCAATGTGGTGAAACCCCATCTCTACTACAAATACAAAAATAAGCCAGCATGGTGGCACATGACTGTAATCTCAGCTACTCAGTAGGCTGAGGCAGGAGAATCACTTGAACCCAGGAGGTAGAGGTTGCAGTGAGCCAAGATTGTGCCATTACTCTCCAGCCTGGGTGACAGAGTGAGACTCCATCTAAAAAAAAAAAATCAACAGCATGACCTACTGAGCCTGTCCACACTACCAGCCCACACACAGACCGGCTTCATCCAACGGGGAGCCCAGGGCACAGGCCTCTGCTCACATAGCCTGACATTCTACGGGGAAGCAACAGTGAGCAAGAAACCCTCAAGGACATTTTACTCGGACTTGGTGCCATAAAGAAAAACAGAGCTGGGTGCTGGGAAACTCCTGGCAGGCGGGTGTGTGAGCCAGGTGGCAGGGCGTCTTCTCTCAGAAGGAGACACTGGCAGAGAGAGGCACACCAGGGGTCAGTCTGCCAGGTCAAAAGCACAAGGAAGTTTCGAATGGCCAGAGTAGAGCAATCAAGGTGGAGCAGGAGGTCAGGGCTGGGCTGGCTGCATCGTGGCAAGCCTCATGAAGAGGCCAGGCCTGGCATCTTCCTCCAACTGTGAGGGGACATGAGGGGTGAGGGTAGACGGCCTGCAGCCTGCTTTTCTAGGATCATGCTGGCTCTGCTGGGAAATAGTCTCCAGCAGGCCGAGCATCTGCAGCCCCTTCACTCACTAGGAATTTTTGGACCCACTGAGGGTCCTCCTACCTCCTCCTGCCTTTCCAGGCTGGTTTTTTTTTTTTTCTTCCTTAAGATGGAGTCTCACTCTGTCACCCAGGCTGGAGTGCAATGACCCCATCTCGGCTCACTGCAACCTCTGCCTCCCGGGTTCAAGTGATTCTCCTGCCTCAGCCTCCCAAGTAGCTGGGATTACAGGCAAGCACCACCATGCCCAGCTAATTTTTGTATTTTTAGTAGAGACAGGGTTTCACCATGTTGGCCAGAATGGTCTCAATCTCCTGACCTCATGATCTGCCCGCCTCGGCCTCCCGAAGTGCTGAGATTACAAGCAAGAGCCATCACGCCTGGCTCAGGCTGTTCTTTAACAACCTTGCCAGGAAGTTACTCTGACAGAGAACGCCTTTCTTCTCATACCCCAACCTAACCACTCCTGGAAGAGTCCAAAATCTCCTAGGTTTCCTTAAAAAGGCAAAACTGGGAAGCCAACACAGCAAAAGCATTGTAGGCCACTAGCTTACAGCCATGGAAACTGAGGGAATATGGACTGGCATGGATGGGGAACAGGATCACTGTGGGAGTGACCAGCCACAGCTGGACAGGTGCTTCCCAGGGGCCCACAGCAGCAGACTGCACCAGCGCCAGCCGGCAGCAGGGAGCAGCTATACCTGTTAGAGAGGACGGCCATTGGAATTCAGTGCAGTGATGGATGTGAAATGAGGCTCAGAAGCCAGCAGTGTCCTTGGGAGATTCTGGGAGCCAGGAATGTTAGAGCAGATTGGTAATCTGAGCCCCTTGGGAATGCCAGTCTACCGTGGGCCTGATGACCCCTCACAGTCTTGCTGGTGTGCCGGACCGCACGGCCGATCCATCTCCAGAGGCTGAGCAGTCTCCGTGGCACCTAAGTAGGTCAGGGTGATCACAGAATGACCGCAGCTATCATGAGACCGCTGCCTGCTGCAATGTTCCCTACTTAATCAAAAAGCGATGACCCTTGGCCTGGGTTCCTCAGCTGCAGCACAAACCCACTGACCGCGTGACATACATCTGGGCCCATTGCACCACCTCTGTAGGACTTGGGGACAAGGAAGCCAAAAAACTATGCTGACACTCCGGCTTCTACTTTTGCTGTGAGAAATACGGTCTTTCGTCTCAAGTCCAGGAGGCTGTTTTTTTTCCTACAGCATTCATGGTACTAACTTGTTAGCAGTATTAGTGTCTAGCGAAATCTCAGACCCATTCTTGACACTGACCTTTTAATTACATCCTAACTCCATCTTTTTAAAGAGGCCAAAAGCCATTCCTATCACCAAGGCAAACGGGAGGAGGAGTATTGGGATCTTTCAGAAGCACATTAGTGGCTGATCTCTGCAGGACGGGCTGCAGTTGGGGAGAGCTGTAGGGAGAAGAGATCCCCAATTTAAACGGAGATACCAAGAGGCAAATGGCAAAAGCCAAGCCCTGGCACTGCTCTGTCAGAAGCAGGGAAGGCACAGAGACCACAACAAGTAACCAGATTTGTGGGGGCCTCATGAGGATTTGCTTTTCGTTAATTAATCGTGGGACGTAAGGACCAGTGCAGATCAATTAGCCCAATAAGGTTGTACCTGCATAACACAAACAAAAGCAGTGAAAACGCTGCCCACCAGGTTAAAAGTAGCCTCTGCTGAGTCCCAACTTGGCGGGAAATCCGCGGCTTCCCACTGGAATTGCAGACCTGAGTGAGGCCCCTCTCTCAATTCACACCACATTGCACTGCTTAGCTACATGCAAAAGCTGAGTAAGCCTGCTCTTTCCTGACACACAGGAATTGAGTGTGCCACTCACCCATGCCCAGACCTGAGTCTGAATCCCAAACTTATCCTAGATCCACATCTCTCCTTCACTCTCGTGCAAAGCCTGAGTCCTCTACTCACTCATGCCCAGACCTAAATCAAACCTTCAGCCACATGCCAGACATCAGTGAGCTGCTCATTAGCGAGCTGCCCCAGAGCTAATCACTTTCTAAATGGACATTTACAAAACAGTGTGCTGAGCAACAGGAGCCAGAAGTCAAAAGAGGCATGCCAATCCCCTCTGCCATCCCTCTTTCCAGAGTTACCAAGGTGAGACATGTGCGTCTAGTCATTTAAAAGTACAACTACCAGCTGGGCGTGGTGGCTCACGCCTATAATCCCAGCACTTTGGGAGGCCAAGGTGGGTGGATCACCTAAGGTCAGGAGTTCGAGACCAGCCTGACCAACATGGAGGAACTCCATCTCTACTAAAAATACAAAATTAGCTGGGCATGGTGATGCATGCCTATAACCCCAGCTACTCGGGAGGCTGAGACAGGAGAATCACTTGAACCCAGCAGGTGGAAGCTGTGGTGAGCCAAGATTGTGCCATTGCACTCCAGCCTGGGCAACAAGAGCAAGACTCCATCTCCCCCCGCAAAAAATATGACTCCCTTCGGTGTGCTGGACACTGCTTTAGTCACAAGAAACATAGAGGTGAACAAGCCGGTCCTCTGCCCTTACTGGACTAATCATTCTAGTGGAAATTTTAAAAATTAAATTCATTTGCAATGGCCAGAATCCTTGTTTCTCAGAATTTTGGCAAGCGTTCCATATTGAGGCTGGTAGGTGACGAGTATTTCTATTCGCCACAATTTTAGACAGTCCCATCCCAACTTCAACCCTCATGAGACAAGTCCAGAGGCTCCTTACAAGCAATAATTTCTTTAGAGATTACAGAAAGAGTTGTGTGGCCACCTCGGAACCTCAAGCCTGGCCAAATAAGAGGCCCCAGATAATTGTTGAGAAGAGTTTGGATGTCTGCGATCAGGGCCACCGCCTCCCGGCTGGGCGAGGGCTGTTTTGAGGCTTCCGGACCCCATGCTGTCTTAGAAGAGCCCCCGACAGTCCTTGAGAGGGTAGGACAGCCATGCTCTAGATGTGGGGGAGGGCAAGACAGGACCCAAGTGGTAGAACAAGGGAGGGGCTGGTACTGCTGGAGTCTGGTGGGGCAAGAATGCGGGTGTTTCCCTGGCAGCGTAGTTCATGATAAGGTTTGTGAGGCCCTAAATGGTCTGGGCTTCATCATGTTAATTGCCCCCTTCCCAAGAGGACAGTGTCCTGAGGTGAGAAGACCCTGAGGTAGGGGTTCTGTTGTAGGACCCGGGGACATGCAGAAGGTCCTCCCAAGAATTTCCGTCTCTGAGCCCCGCAGAGGAGCTAGGACACTTCCTGTGACCAGGGGCTTTGACAAGATGGAATTGCCCAGAGAGCCCCCTGCAAGAAGCCCCTGTCTCCTTCTGGTCCCACTCCCGTGTCCCTGGCCCTGAAGGGGTGAGAAGGAGCCAGAGCAAGGGAGAGCCATAGGCACGTGCACTGCCGGCCCGGCGCGTGGACAGAAGGGGAATGGCAGGGTGGGTTTCAGCTGACTCTGTGATGGCCAAGGGCTCTTCCCTGGTCATAACCTGGCACACCGGGTCCTCTGAGCAAATTGGAGCTGCTGGAAAGGTACTGTTATGTGTGATGACTAATGGGACACAGTGTCAAGTGGTGGTTAGTGCTGTGACTGCACCCAGCGCCCATAAAGGCATGGAGTGTGGCTGCAGTGAGGAGTGGAAGGCCAGGCAGAGGTTTTCTGGCAGCGGTGAGCCACCAGGAGTAGGAGGGGAGTGCCCCATGCATCCACCCCTCTCTGCCCCCCAGCTCCAGGTGCAAATAAGCAGTCTTCATCGTATCACCAGCCTGGACCACATCTGGAGCCTAGCTGGCCTCCCAGGCTCAAATCTTACCCTCCCCACACTACATGCCCCTTCCAAAACACACGTCTGAGCATGCCACTCCTCCACTCCGCCTCTTCAGAAGCCTCGGTTTCACTTTAAAAGAAAGCCTCTAAGTCACTGGTGAGGTTAACAGGCCCAGGTGCCCAGGGCTGGCCTGACCCATCTGACCTCCTCACTTCTCTCCCAGCGAAGGAGACATCAGTTTTATTGAGGACTTACATACTGGGCCAATCCAGGGTGGTGGGCTGGGCAGGAGAACCAGTACCAGTTGTAAGCAGCATGCAGTTTATACAGCATTTCCACTCAGCACCCTCCACCCAGCAGCCTCCATTTAACCCAAAACAAAGGGTCTCTATGCCTTGCATGCCTTGTGTTCCAGGGAAAGGGCCAGCAGTTCAGACATCCTTCATGGGAAAGGAGTGAATCCCTGGGTTGGCCACTCTGGATTCCTTGTCTAGGAGCTCTGAATACATGTTCCTCTTAGACCATAGAATCATTCTCAGATTGTGTTTCAATTATTGCTGTCAGGTGTGTCTGCCATACACTAGATCTCTTCTGCAATTCCTGAGCTGATTTACACATTAATTTTGAGGATGAGAAGGCCCAGATATCTCCAGCCATGTGACAGATGCATCAGAAATTGAAGCCTGAGAGTTAAGTGTTAAAGCCAGCTCAATGCCCGGAGCACTGAGGTGAGCAGAGCTGGTCTGCAGGCTCAGAGTTCTTGTCCCCTGGCTTCCCACTGCAGCCTCCAACATGGGCCCCACCAAACCCTTCTGCAAGACCCCAAGAAGTTCATTTCAAAATAGAAGGACTAGGGACTTTTGGTTTCAGTTCCAACATGTGTCCAACATGTGAAGAGCTTGGCATCATCACCCTGTCCTTACAGCAACAGAAAGCTGGAAAACTGAAAATCAGCAACTTTCCTAGGACCCATCATAAAATGGAGGTTACAAAACAAACAGATACCTCAAAATCCAAAGAGACAGGTGCATTCAGAGACAGAGCTGAGACTGTTTACCTGGAACAGAAGCTGCTAGGTCATTAGCTGGGAGGAAGACTTCCATGGGAGTTTTGACAAATTGCTGGAGGCTGAGTGTGGACTAGCGTAAAAGGGAGAAACTACTGGGGCCACAGAGTTAAAAAAAGTCTCTAAAATATGTGGCCTTTATATCTAGGGACCCCACAGTGTTCTCTTGGTGAAGATTCTAGAAGGATTCCCCTCCTGGCTCTGGCAGGGGGACAGAAAGAGCAATCATTGTGACATCTGCCCAGGGCCTCCCCCATAACAAAGGTCTACTCTTCAGGAAAAGAAAGGACAATGCCAGGACTTTATCTATGTTGGGGAAGGGAATTCCTCCCCCTCAGCCTCCCCCAGGCTTCCTGGATCACCCGAGACAGAAAAAGCACTGGTCCAGGAGAGCCACAGCTTCGGGGTGTAGACTGGAAATACCACAGCCAGTGAAAGGTGTAGGGTAGGGTACAGAGGAGCAAAAGCCAAACTGCATACCAACTCCTTCAAAGACCAACTCACCCAGGAGAATGTCATGACCTGAATAACCCCATATCTAGCAAGTAATTTGAGTCCATTGTTAATAACCTCCTAAGAAAGTACCAGGCCTACATGTCCTTACTGGTAAATTCTACCAATATTTATGCAAAAAGTATTGATTATTATTAATCGCAATCTCTTCCAGATAATATAAGCAGAAGGAGTACTTCCCAAGTCATGTATGAGGACAGCATTACCCTAATAACAAAATGAGAGGTGACGTTACCAAGAAAAAAAAAGATAAACTGCAGGGTTGAGTGAGGTGGCTCATACCTATAATCCCAGCACTTGGGGAGGCCAAGGCAGGTGAATCACCTGAGGTCAGGAGTTCGACACCAGTCTGCCCAAAAAGGTGAAACCCAGTCTCTACTAAAAATGCTAAAAATGCAGAGATTAGACAGGCGTGGTGTAATCCCAGCTACTCAGGAGGCTGAGGCAGGAGAATAGCTTGAACCCAGTGGGTAGAGGTTGCAGTGAGCTGAGATCATGCCACTGCACTCCAGCCTGGGCAACAAGAGTGAAACTCCACCTTAAAAAAAAAGATAACTGCAAACCAATATATCTATAACTGATTTATTTGAACATAAGCACAAATATATCTGAGAAAATATTAGCAAAACAAATTCAACACTGTATAAAAAGAATTATATACCACAACTAAATGAGATTTCTTCCAGGTATGCTCAGCATTGTTCAGACAGTCAGGATTTTGCTGTTTTTGTTGCTAAGGCTGAGCTGGCTCTTGAGGTCCTCGTGCAGAGCCCTCAGTCTGCTGCACACCTGCTCAAGGGTCCCTCCACTCATGGAGTTTTCACTGGCTCCCTTGAAAACAGCAGCAGGCTGCACCATTCCACCCCATGGAGCACAGCAGCCGCCTGCTGCACCCAGCAACATGTGGGCCCAGGCAGCATGGCTCTCCGACACTCTTTTCATGAAGAAGAGACATCAAGAAACTTCCCAGGCTCAGATCCAATTTCCTGGTGAGGGTCTAAAGGGAGATCCCGTAGCATACTTGCCATAGAATCACAATCGTGCAATCCGCTCCAGCTCGTGGAGCCCCTGGAGAGCCGTGCCCTGACAGTATCCACCGTCCCTGCGACGCCAGGACCCACAGCTTCCCTGTGCAGATGCACTGTGAGTGTGGAGGGTTGAGCTCACACGGCTGGAAAGTGTAGGGGCTCTGACTCAGTTTCCCCTGCCCTGGCCCGCTTCGCACCACTCACACACTTTGCATCTGCTAGCCCTGGCTGCGTCTTCCCCAGCGGCCTCTTGTGCCCGACGCTGTACACTCATCCCACCACAGTGCCCTAAACCTCACAGATGCTAGCCGGGAGTGGGTCAGGCTTCATGTATCTATGACAAAGCCCAGCAGTTAAGACATTACTTTTCTATGACACACCGTCAAGGAGGCCATGGAGGAGCTCACCAATTCCCTTGATGTATGACACTCTCAGAGACCCCTTCAAGCCTCCACTGGCTGGGATCAGCCTCCCTGTCCTGGGCAGAGCTCTAACCCATTAGCTGAGCTCAGCACTCCCAGGGAAGCGGCAGCAGAGCTCTCCTGGCACAAGGTCCTGTTATAACCACTCAGTTCCACCCCAGTCTCCTGGAAGGGGAGGATTGTTGCCGGCTAGCTTTTCCTGTGAGACCCACAGAGAAAGCTGGGTAGGAATGAATGGATAGGAGGCCAGGCGCGGTGGCTCATACCTGTAATCCCAGCACTTTGGGAGACCGAGGCGAGTGGATCACTTAAGGTCAGAAGTTCAAGACCAGCCTGGCCAACATGGTGAAACCCCGTGTCTACTAAAAATACAGAAAAAAGTTAGCGGGGCATAGTGGTGTACACTTGTAATCCCAGCTACTCGGGAGGCTGGGACAGAAGAACCAGGAGGCAGAGGTTAGAAAAAAGAGAGAGAGAGAGAAAGAGAAGAAAGAAATGAATGGGTCGGGACCCACAGGCGGTGGGCAGAAACACCTCTGCTTGCCCGAGCGCGGCACTCAGCTTCGAGGAGGCTTCCCCACCCTATGGGAAGTGGTTGCGCCTTTCTAGTCGCCGTCTGACGCTGCTTCTAACCACTTGTTTCTCTTCCTTCTTCCCCGCTCCCTTTCCCATAGACATTTTATTTTTGTGCCGTCATCAAACTTTTCTAATTATAGCCAGTGGGAAAGAAACCACATCCTACAGCCAGAGACACATTTTGTTGGTGATTAATTAGAACTAATTGATTGGATACCTTTCCTAATGTGCGGTTTTATGGTCGGATTGAAACGTAAAGACCATCCACCGCGCCGCAGCAGCTCTCCGGGTGCAGAGAGAGCACGGCTCAGAGGGGCCCATCAATGAAGGCATCATAGCACCCAGGTTGCAGTGATAAGTCTGTGCCCTACCTGGGCGCCCTACCTGGGCACCCACCTGCCTGCCTCCCCCCACGGGCAGGGGAAGGAGCCCCAGGGTGGGGTGGGCACAGCTCAGCTCAGTTCTGCCTGTTATTCAGAGGATTTTCTGTCCCAGGCACCCTGCAAGGGGTGAACACATCCTCCATGGGTCCAGTCTGACCCAGGGGACAGCAGAGCAAACAAGCAGGTATAAAAGCATCTTTGGGGGCTGAAGGTGGTGGTAACACCAGCGGAACCTTGGGCCATCGGGGGCTGTCCGATCTCGGCACTGCCCAGGCGTGCACGGTCACTCCTGTCTGTGGCTGCTGCTTCTGGGGTAGCTCTCTTCTTAGAGAGTGCTTTGCTAGACAAGCCTTTAATGTTCTTCTTAAATCAGTCTTTCAGGTCCAAAAGTGACCCTGCTGTGAGGGTTTGGCCTTTGGAGATGAAATCAGAGAAAGCCCACCTGGGCCTGTCCACAGCACAGCGGCAGCGCCATTGAGGTTTACATTCAAACCCTGCTGGGCTGTTTCGTTTTGGTTTTCACCAAACAAAAGTCTGTTAAATTTCACATTATATTGAGCTTAAAATCTTTTTTCAATCTCTTCGTTTTAGAAATTGGGACACTCAGGCAAAGAGAGAGTAAGGTCCTTGCTGCAGACCCCAGAACTAGCCAATGTCACGTTTGAAAGCTGTCATCACTCCCTTCTGTCTCTGGGAGGGGGCTGCCTCTTCCCAAGGGCTCCTGGCTGAGAGAGGAAGGCCCTCCTGAGAGGTCAGCCCTTGCTCCTGCTTCACATCCTCAGTCAAGTCACCAGGCCAACAAAAGATGCCCTTCTCTCTCTTCAGGTCTCAGGCCAATCTTGTTCTCAAATGCCTTAGAAGTGACTATAGACCCCAAATTAATGAGTATTTACATCAGTTTCAATTAATAGGAAGTGCAGTTCAAGCTGGCTACTGTAATAAAAGTCTCTTGTCTCTTGGAAAGGTCTATGGGAAGTGTGGGTTCAGTATCGTTAAATCAGATTCCTGTCTTCTCCACTACACCCCTCCCACTGCCAGCTGTGTCCTCTGGCAGACTTCCTTCCCAGGCACAAGAGGGCCACCAGCACACAGGGCCACAGGGGAGCCCGTTTCTTAGCCACCAAACTCAAGTCCTGATCTTGATGCTGCCTGGTCACACCCTGTGGACAAGGGAGCGCCATGTGGGATCTGGCTCAGGCCTAGGAGAGAGGGACACAGGCCTGAGGCAGCCTCTACCCTTCAGCCCAGTGGAGAGAGGCAAGATACAGGGGCAACCACCATGTCCGCCATGCCACCACCTGGCCCGATTGTGCAAGATTTTTAAAGGAAGTTATTTATTTTTCTGATTACACAAACAACATAAAGTGTAAATAAAGGTCAGTCAGTCCCACGTCAAGAGGTTTCTGCCACAAACACCGCAGTCTGTTTTCTCCCTGTCTTTTCACAGTTTAATTTGACCTGCATAATTCTTTGTCCCTTTCTCCAAAAGCCCAATCTTATTAGGATTATTGCCCCTCCCTGGTGGGGCCTGAGCCAGTGTAGAGCAGCCTCTGGCCTGGGGCTTGGTCCAGGTGGTGAAGTGACTCAGCCTGTCCCATCAGGGGGGACCCTGGGCCCATTCCTTAGGATGCTGGAACAGAGGTTCTCACTCTTCATGAGCCTGGGACTGCTCTCACATGTGAGAATATATCCCACTTAGCATCAGAATCAACACACTGAAAGGAGCCCTGAGAAGTGTAAACCTGTCAACAGAGCCTGGTAACTTTGTAGGAGCCCCACCTACCCCAGGAGGCACAGGGAGGTAAGTCTTTTTGACTAAACAAATTGGTTCAGGCTTTTCACCAAATACATGATTTTTTTTCTAATTGAGATGGAGTTTCTCTCTGTTGCCCAGTCTGGAATGTAGTGGCATGATCTTAGCTCACTGCCACCTCCACCACCCAGGTTCAAACAGTTCTCCCGTCTCAGCCTCCCAAGTAGCTGAGATTACAGGCATATGCCACCACGCCCAGCTAATTTTTGTATTTTTAGTAGAGACAGGGTTTCACCATGTTGGCTAGGCTGGTCTCGAACTCTAGACCTCATGTGATCCACCTGCCTCGGCCTCCCAAAGTGCTGGGATTACAGGTGTGAGCCACTGAGCCCAGCCAAAGTGCATGAATTCTAACAGATACAACCTTTTCCACACATATGCTGCTGGGTCCCATATTTTTAATGCATTTCCTTAGGCTGTATCCCCAGGCAGCGAACTGCTAAGTCAAGGGCTTAATTTTTAAGGCTTTCGATAGAGACTGTGAAACTGCCCGCCAGAAATGTTGGATATCACAGCATTAGGGCGATTTCTTCACCACATAATCGATGGATAACTACAAAGTTCTAAAAGGCTTTTTAATGTGATAGGTGAACTAATTCTGCATTCAAATACATGTAATGAGTATACTTTACAATGCAAAATTAGATGGATATTCCCACCGTGCTCAAGCTCATTCAGCCACTGTGCTCCATGGGACACCAGAAAAAGCCTGTGCCTGGAAGCCATACACACCTGGCTCCTGCCTCTGCCCGGCCACAACTTTGCACATTTACGTGGAGTGGAAATGCATCATTTGGGAATGCAGGCTGCCCTGCGACATCTGAACCCCTACTTTTGCAGCTGGTTGAGAGGCTGAACGTGCCTCCAGTGCAAGATTAAAGATCCTGCAACCCGCTGGCCTTGCTCTGGGCCTACACAGCGACCGTGACCTATCAGAAACAGAGCACTGACTTGGAGTTGGGAGCCAGTGGCCACAGGGCGAGCAGAGGGCCCAGCTCCCAGGACAGGGTCTTTGTGTGGTGCTGCTGGGACCTGGTGTGTCCTGCCACCTCCCTCATCCCTGCTTGTCTACCAAACTTTGTTCTCCAGCACTCCTGGTGATTTTTCAAGCCTCTCCTATCTTGGAAACAAATCCCTTTCCTGCCTGAAACAGCCAGCCAGTTTCTCTTGCATGCAATCGAGAGCCCTGACTAATACGGTTCCATAATCTCTCTGAATATGGGTATCTGCAAGAGAGGAAGGCAAGCCACTCTGCACAGCAAGACCCTGGGGCCAGACCCCTCCCTCCAGGTTCCATGTCAGTGTCACTTCCTCATGGAAGTCCTTCCCAACCTCAACCAGGTTCAAACCCTGCTTCTTCCCCTAGTAACAATTTTCAAGATTTGAATTGAACCACTTGTTAAAGTCTTTGTTTTGTGTTGGATCCCCACTGGAGTGACACATCTGTGAAGGCAGAAATCAGTCATTGGCTGTTAGTGGAATGAATGTTAGTGGCTGTTAGAGGAATGACTGTTAGTGGAATGAATGAATGAATGAACAAATGATAATATCATGCTGCAGATTTCTTTCTTAAAAAGAGTGTAATTACATACTAACCACATGCAGCTATTGCCCAGGTCTCACATCCAAGCCTTTCTAACGTATTTGGGTCTCCCCTGTTACCACCCACCATGTTACCCAAAAGGTAGACCTTGTAATTTTCCCCCAAGATCTTGAATTTTATTATGTTCAGCCTCCCTTCTCTGAGCCACCTAGTTCTCCCATCATCCACTCCCTAATTACCCTTGCTAAGCAGTAGGCCATTCCTCTGATGTTTTATACAAGTGAATATTGTGTTCTCCCCAGTCCTTGTTCTCAGGTGGCTCGCTGCTGCTGCACTTTTTGAAGTCAAAGGCCTGCAAGTGTTCTAGGGCACCAGAGCAATTTGCAGAGTTATGGAAAGACTAACCAGGAGCCAGAATAAGAGGAAGGTTGCCACAGGCCCTGGCTTCCTTGAGGCACAGAAATGTCCCCAGCATAGGAGAGAAAAAACCACCTCTTCCAGGGCCTCTCTCGGCAGGGCATGAATCCACACCTGGAAGGAGGGCTTTGATCCACCACTCTGGAAGAAGGGAAGGCCGAGGGAACTGCTACAGGAATGACAGATGCTGGCTGAGGCCTGCGCAGCAGAGCAGGTATTTGCTTCAGGCCACCACAGGCCTGTGTTGCTCTGTGGGGTTTGCATACTAGGGTCAGAGCCGATCGCCCAGGACTGCTGAGGAGAGTTTGGCTAGCCCTGGCCAAGTTCTCCTCTGCCCTTGCTCCATAGAGGGTCAGACCAGCCTCTAAATAGACGTAAAGGTAGTCTGTTAAAAGAGATGCCAAATGCCAGGCAGCCGTGGATGTCTGGTATTGTGGCCCAGCCCTGACTTCACCTGGAGACCTGCTTGCCACGTTCTGAAGGGAGTGGATACAGCCCAGGAGGCATGGGCACCTCCAAGGAGGAGAGTCGGTGGTATTGCTCACTGCCTGTGGCTGCTGCCCCCAGGACTCAGCACATCTGCTGCCCAGGGGGCCTGGCCCTTTAGCACCTATTGAGGGACCTCTTGGTTGTTTCCAGTTTGGGACCAACACAAGTCAAGCTGGCTTGAACGTGCTGTACAGATTTTTGTGTGAGCATAATTTTTTAGTTTATCTGGAATAAATGTCCAAAATGATTGCTGAGTAAAGTCTAAGTCTTTTTTTATTTTATTAAGAAACCGCCAAACTATTTTCCAGAAAGGCTGTGCCATTTTCCATTCCGATCAGCAATTATAAGAGACCCAGTTTCTTCACTTCCTCGTCCGCATTTGGTATTGTCATTACGTTTTTATATTTTGGCTGTTCCAATAGCAAAATGTAAATAAGAAATTAAACAGATGAAACATATGATCTCATTATGACTGTAAATTGCATTTCCTAGCAGCTAACAATGCTGAACATCTTTTCATGTGCTTATTGGCCTTATACATCTTCTTTGGTAAAATGTCTTTTCATATTTTTTGCATATATCATTGTTGGATTGTGCTTTTTAAATACTGGGTTTAAAAATTCTTCAGGTATTCTAGAGATGGGACTGTAGCTTGTCTTTTCATCCTCCTTAACAAGACCTGACACAGAACAAATGTTTCTGATTTTTATGCAGTCCAGTGATCAATATTTTTATTTTATGAAAACACTTTAGGTGCCATGTCACAGCTCTTCACTAAGCCCAAGGTCCCAAGGATTCTCTCCTCTGTTTTCTTCTTCTATGGGTTTTATAGTTTTACATTTTACTTTTAATTCTATGGTCCATTCTGAGATAATTTTGATTCAAGATCATTTTTTCCCCTGTAGATGCCTAATTTCTCCAGCACCTATCCTTGCTTTATTGAATGGCATATCAGCATGAGTGGATTTCAAAAACATTATGCAAGGTGAAAAAGAAGTAGACGAATAGAACGTAGCACTGTGTGGTTCCATGCTGTGAAATCCACAAACAGCAGAATTATGGCAATAGAAAACAGACCAATGGTTACCAGAACCAGGAGAGGAGAGCGGAATGACTGCAAAGGGGTATGAGGAAATTTTAGGGGGTGATTAAATGTTCAATATTTTTATTATGGTGATGGTTATACAACTATATGCATAATATAAAACTCATCAAACACTTAAAATAGAATATTATTATCATATATAAATTATACCTAAATAAAGCTGACCCCACCTCCCCCCAAAAAATCAACTGGCTCTACTTGTGTGGAGAAATTTTGGGATTCTCTATTTTGTTTCATTGATGCATTTATGCCTCCACTAAAGCCACATTCTCTTGATTTTCATAACATACTCAGTCCTAAAATCAGGTAAACGGCATCCTCCGGTTTTATTCTTCTTTTTGCTGACTGGTTACCTATTAGATCCTTTACCTTTCTATATAAATTTTAGAATAATCTTTTCTATATTTACAAAAAGTCTTTGGAATTTCAGTATGTGTAGGGTTAAACTTAGATTTCATTTTGGATGGAATTGTCATCTTCACAGTGTTGAATTTTTGAATCTCTGAAAACGATACTTCCCCGTTTATACCTTCTTTGGTTTCTTTCTTCAGTTTGATAGTTCTCAGCATGCAAAACCCATGCATCTTGATTATTCCCAAGTATTTCATTTCTCTTGAGCAGTTGTAAATAGTATTTCCTTTCCATTTTAATTTCTTCATATACATTTCGAGCATATAGAAATACATTCTTTTTTTGTTATTTGAGACCCGAGTGTCACTCTGTCACCCAGGCTGGAGTGCAATGGTGTGGTCCTGGCTCACTGCAACCTCTGCCTCCTGGGTTCAAGCAATTCTCCCACCTCAGCCCCCTGAGTAGCTGGAACTATAGGCATGTGCCACCACATCCAGCTAATTTTTATATTTTTAGCAGACACGAGGTTTCAGTATGTTGGCCAGGCTTGTCTCAAACTTCTGATCTCGTGATCTGCATGCCTTGGCCTCCCGAAGTGCTGGGATTCCAGGAGTGAGCCACCACGCCTGACCAGAAATATGTTCATTTTTGTATGTTGGATTCATATCCTGGAACCTTGCCATATGCACTTATTACTTCTAGGGGATTTTCTACATAGACTATCATGTCATCTGTGTATAGAAATAATTTAATTTCTTTATTTCTGATCTACATGCCTTTTATTTACTTTCTTGCAATATTGCACTGACAAAAAAATTCAATATTATGTTGAAGAAGAGGGATGAGAGAAAATATCCTTGCCTTGGTCCCGATCTTAGGAGGAAAGCATTCAATCTTTCACTATGAAACATAATGTTAGCTGTAGGTTGTTTGTTGATGGTCTTTATCAAATTTAAGAGATCTCTATTCTTAGTTTTTGTGTGTGTGTCTGTATGTGTGTATGTGTGTGTCTGTATGTATGTCTGTCTGTGTGTATGTGTATGTGTGTGTGTGTGTGTGTGTGTGTGTGTGTGTCTGTGTGTTCTGAGATAGAGTCTCACTCTGTCACCCAGGCTGGAGTTCAGTGGCACAATCTCAGCTCACTGCAACCTCCGTCTCGTGGGTTCAAGCAATTCTCTTGCCTAAGCCTCCCAAGTAGCTGGAATTACAAGCACGTACCACCAACCCCAGCTAATTTTTGTATTTTTAGTAGACCTAGGGTTTCACCATCTTGGCCAGGCTGGTCTCCAACTCCTGACCTCAGATGATCTGCCCTCCTTGGCCTCCCAAAGTGCTGGGATTACAGACATGAGCCACCATGCCCGGCCTCTATTCCTAGTTTTATGAGAGTTTTTATGATTAATGTGACTTGAGTTTTGCCAACTATCCTTTGTGCATTAATTGATAATTATGCCTAATTGACCTATTCTTTTTCTGTAGTCTGCTAACATGATGAATTACATTCTAACTGTTGAACCAACTTTGCATTCTTAGCACATATTTAATTATGATCTATAATTTTTGTATATATTGCCAAATTGTATTTGTTAATATCTTATTAAAATGTTTGCTTTTACGTGCAAGGGATATTGGCTTTAGTTTTCATTTTTTACTGTCTTCATCTAGTTTTAGCATCGGAATAAACTAGCCTCATAAAGTGCTTTGGGAAGTGTTTTCTCCTCTTTTCATTTCTGAAAAAGATTATACAGAATGCATGTTAATGTTTCTTGAAATATTTGGTAGAATTACTCAGTGAAATCATCCAGACCTGGAGATTTTCTGGGAGTGTTTTTTTAATGTACTTCTTTGGCTGGATGTGGTGGCTCACGCCTGTAATCCCAGCACTTTGAGAGGCTGAGGCAGACGGATCACCAGAGGTCAGGAGGTCAAGAAGACCTGTCTGCCAACTTGGCGAAACCCCGTTTCTACTGAAAATGCAAAAACTCGTTGGGTATGGTGGTGCATGCCTGTAGACACAGCTATTGGAGAGGCTGCAGCAGGGGAATAGCTTGAACCTAGGAGGCAGAGGTTGCAGTGACCTGAGATCACACCACAGCACTCCAGCCTGGGTGACAGAGTGAGACTCTGTCTCAAAAAAATAATAAACAATAAATAAATATACATAAAATAAAATGTACTTATTTAGCAGTTATAGAGCTGGGCAAATTATTCACTTTATGTTGGATGAGCTGACAGAGTTTGGGCTTCCATGATTTTGTCCAAGTCATCTAAGTTGACAAACTTATTTCTGTAGAGTTGTCTGTAGTATTTCCTTATCATCTTGATACATCTATGATCATTAGAGATATCCCATATCATTCATGATATGGTAATTTGTGTATTCCTTTTTCTTTGTTAATCTTGCTAGATGTTTGTCAATTTTATGAAATTTCCAAAGAACTAGCTTTTTGTCCCTTTGATTTTCTCTATTTTTTTAATTTTCAATTTTTGTTTTGCTCTTATCCTTGTTTCCATTTTTATGCTTGATTTGGGTTTGGTTTGCTCTTGTTTTTCTGGTTTCTTAAGGTTTCCACCTTAAGAATGTAGAATATTAATATGTTTTCTCTTTTCTAATGTAAATATTTAAGGCTATATGTTTCCCTCAGCACTGTTTTAGCTTTGTCCCATGAACTTGTATATGTTGCATTTTTTTTCATTCCTAGGATACGGTCTATCTTGTAAACGTTCCATGAAAACTTGAAGAGAATATGTATTCTGCTATTATGGAATTAAATGTTCTATAAATATCAATTAGATCCTGTTGATTGCTAAAATCTTCTTACTGATTTTCTGTCCAAATAGTCTATCAATTGAGATGTAGATGTTGAAGCTTTCAATTATAATTGAGAATTTGCCTATTTCTCTACTCAGTTCTAGCATTATTTCTTCACATATTTTAGCTTTGTAGTTTAATGCACACACATTTAGAACTGCTGTGACTTCTTGATGGATTGGTCCTTTATCATTATGCCACATTCCTTTCTGTCTTAAACATTTTCTTTGCATACTTTGAGAGTTACATTAGATAGTGTCATAATTTCCTTTCAACCATCAAACATCATTTAGAAACTGAAAAATGAAAGTCTATTGTATTTACATATATTTTTACTCTTTCCGCTGCTGTTTCTTCTTTCCTGATGTTCTACATTCCTTCTTGTATCATTTCACTTCTGTTTCAGTGGTTCCCTTTAGTCATTCTTTTAGGGTAGATTTGCTGGTGACAGATTCTCTTAGTTTTCTTTCATCTGACAACATCTTGATTTTCCGTCACTTCTGAAGTGATTTTCAGTGGATATAGAATTTTTTGTTGAAAGTCCTTAGAAGATGTTGTGCTGATTCCTTCTAGCCTTTATGGTTTCTGATGAGAAATCTGCTGTCATTTTAATTGTTTTCCTCCTATAAATAAGGTGTCATTTCTCCCTTGCTGATTTAAAGATTCTTTTCTCTGTCTCTAGTTTTCAGGGCTTTGATTAGAATGTGTCTTGGAATACATTTTGGGGGCTAATCCTCTTTGAGAGGTTGGCTTAACATCTTGAATCTCTAGGTTTATGTCTTCTGCCAAAATCTGGGGACTTTTCAGCCATTATTTCTTGGAATGCCTTTTCGGGCCCGCTGTCTTCCTTCTTTCCCCTGAAACTCTGATAACACAAATGTGAGATCACTTGTTAAAGCCCAACAAGTCCCTGATTGTCTATTCATTTTCCCTTTCAGTCTATTTTTCTGTATGTCACGCTGGGCAATTTCTATTGTTCTATCTTTAAGTTCACTGATTCTTTCTTCCATATATTACATTCTGCTGTTCAGCCCATCTACCAAGCTTTTTAAAATTTTCCAGTTATATTGTTTAGTTCTAAAATTTCCATTTGGGTCTTTAAGTCTACCATTTTTTTCTGACTTTCTATTTCTTTCATTTGTTTCAATCACATTTGTAATCACTTGTCAAAGCATTTTACAACGGCTGCTTTAAAAACGTTGTCTAATAATTCCAACATCTTTGTCGTCTCAGTGCTGGCATCTGTTGACTGTCTTCTCTCACTCAAATTGAGATGTTTCTGATTCTTAGTGTAAAGAAGGTTTTCTACTGTATCCTGAACATTTGGATATTTTCTATGAGACTCTACATTCTGTTTGTTGTTGCTGAGACTGAGTTTCACTCTTGTTGCCCAGGCTGGAGTGCAAGGGCTCAATCTCAGCTTACCACAATTTCTGCCTCCCAGGTTCAAGCAATTCTCCTGCCTCAGCCTCCCAAGTAGCTGGGATTACAGGCGTGCACCACCACACTCACCTAATTTTGTTTTTTAATAGAGATGGGTTTTTTCCATGTTGGTCAGGCTGGTCTGGAACTCCCAACCTCAGGTGATCCGCTCGTCTCAGCCTCCCAATGTGCTGGAATTACAGGAGTGAGCCACTGCACCTGGCCCTACATTTTGTGTTAACAGGCCTTTCCTGTCACTATGCCGACGGTGGAATGGAAATGCTACCTCACTACCACCCAGTGAAGGCTGAAGTACAGATCCCCACTGCCTCCACTGACACCACAGGGATGGAGACAGGAGAAGGGGCATCTTGTAACTGTTGTTGAGCTCACCACATGATCCTTGCTGGGAGGTAGGAGGTACAGTTTTTCTGTGGTGTTTTACTAGAGTAATGGTTTGTTGTCTAAAAGATTTCTTTCCTGCTAATAAGCTCCTTTCTGATCTTTTAGCTAGAAAGAGGCTTTCCTAGAGCTGTGTTCTCACTGTGCCCATGGCATTCCTCGGTTTCCGGCTTCTCCACCTCTCAGTCCAAAACATGAAAGCAAAAGAAACCCAGAGATCTCCCTACCACGTTGTTCTTCAAGATCCCCTGCCAGTTTGCCTTCTCTCAAGCTCTCAGAGTCTGTTTATGTTTACTTTATACGTAATGTTGCGTATTTTTAGCTGTTCTTAGCCAGGGGAATAGGGAGAAAAATGCCTCATTGTCCCAGAACCAAAAATGTCACAACCTTTATTTTGAAAGGAGCCTTCTGTGGATGACACACCCTGCAGTCCGACTGAGCTGTTCCTCTGCCTGACCTACCTGCTTCAGCTCCCTACTCCCCCGGCCCAACGCCTGGCTGCCTCCCTACAGCTACTCCCATGGACTGCAAGTTCTTTCAGGACAAGATCAATGTCTTCTTCATCTTAATTCTACAGGGCCCAGGGACGAATTAACAGAACTAGGAAACAGCATTTTTGCTCATCATCTTTTTTTATACAATCCCTGCCCTCCCTCTCTTTACTGATTAGAGGGTGTCTGAGGCAGGGAATTGCCCTGGCTCCAACCTTTCTTTAGTGGCTGATTCTGAAGAAACTCAATATTCAGAGAACTCACTAGCCCACCCTAACAGGTTCTTCTCTTTCTTTGCTTTTTAACCAGCATCCCCAGGTGACTTGAGAGGCCCAGATCTCAGAGGTCGCCTGAGTGTGAAGGATAAGACTGCATGTCACAGGTGAGATGGGATTCACCACATGATAGTGAGCCTCCCAGAGCCCCCTGCAGTGCCACAACATGGCACAGATGCCCGGGAAATAGCTATTGAATGAATTAACAAGCCACCACCTCCTGCCCACTGAGTCCAAAAACCTCCCACTGCCACAGCATGTTCTGCCTACCAAAGAGGGAAGGCAGGGTGAGTAATTTGGCCAAAATTACATGGACTGGGACCTCATCAATGCTGCTTCCCAATCCCCTATATCAACAGAACTCCCTCACCCCTTCAGAAGTGATGATTGTAAGGAAGAGACACAGACACTCTGAGTGGACAAAAGTAACTGAAAAAACAAGCAAGAAACCACTTTGTTAACTTAAAGAGGCTGTATAAACCTGAGCCCATTACAACACTGTAAATGCTGTCATTATTACGTTAATCGTAACTGTGAGCACCGCTAGGAGTAGTGTACTCACGCCTCTGTGACGTGCGTACCAACACTGTGACATCTCCCTGCCTTCCGTTTTGGCCCTCACCTACAAATTACATCCATCAACAGTTTTCCGTGCTTTCTTCCCTGCGTTTCTCTCTGAATTAATCATTAAACCCTGAAGTTTTCTTCCTAAAATTTTGCATGTTGCGTATTATCTACTCCAAGTCCTGACCACTCCAGATGGAGCGTCTCTAAAATGTACAGCTTTATTACCGCAAAACGTTTCATATCATACAATTTTTTATTACACAGCTTTAAAGGTCACTCATATAAATTCATGCTTTAAACTGGTACATTTAGATTTAAACATTAGGATTAAGAAAAAGTTATACACACACATAATATCTCTGTGTATTTCTTGAGATACATTAGCAATGTTGAATGCTTAACTTAGAGAAATTGTGGATGGATGGATGGATTCATTAACGAACTAACTAAAACGTTTTATTGAATAACCTTCCTTAGGCCGTAAGGCGGGTGTCTCCCTGAGCTTGCCCTCTGTATTCCCTCCAATCAGTCATACCCACATCCTCTCCCATGGCCTCAGTCACCTTCAGAGTGACTCCTAGCCTCCTTCATCTGCTCCTCTAGAACAGACCACTCTGGTCCCGAGTCTCACACCTCCATTCACCTCCTTGGCTGCTCTGTCTGGGCATCCTACACCACATGAGCCCTGATCTCTGTGCATTCTGTCAGAAACCCCTCAGCAAGCGTCATCATAAACCCAGAGTCACCTGTCTTCTCTGCCTCCTGAAAGTACAACCCCAAATCAGCATCTCCCGACTTCCCACCAGCCCCACCCCAGCCGTCTTTCCTGGGATCCCTTTACTGCCCCTGGAATCCATTCCCCACACTGCAACAGGGTGACCCAGCAAAACTAACAACTGTCCTTGTTCATGCTGTACTTGGGACAGGTCAGCAGCTCCACGGGCCCTCAGAGAAAGCCCAGCCTTGACACAGCAATGCAGAACCCACTGCAGGCAACACTGAGTGTCCTGGCGATGGAGCCATCTGCCCAGGTTCAAATGCTGCATGGCCCTGGGCAAGTTCTATGGCTTCACTGCCCCTCAACCCTGAGCTGTAAAAGGCGGCTACCAACAGGGCCCACCTCATGGGGATCTTACGAGGACTGAATGAGATAACAGAGGTACAGGTAAGTACAGCCAGCCCAGCATCTGGCACATAGTAAGTGCACAGTCTGGCTATTAACAAAAGGGAGCCTCTGGCCCTGCCTCTGATGCAGTCTACCCACAGCTTCCCAGATGCGATGTGGACACAAGGTTTTGAAGAGTGAATAGGAGTTCTCTGGATGGACCAAGGGTAGGAAGTCACTCCAGGACATAAGGGCAGATCCAGAACAAGGCACAGAGGCATGAAGCTGCGCCAGATGGACATTCACTGACCTCCACCAGGAAAAGCTCACCAAGACACACACTCACCTCAGACAGGGACCTGGGGGACTGTGTGGGCTCAGAAAAGGGTTTGCTTGAAGACAATGGTGAGGATGATGCTGACAGCAGAGGATGAAGGGGAGGGGAGTGTTGAAGAAGGTGAAAGTACAGGAGAAACCATAGAAAAAGAAGCAGAGTTAAAAGGAGTAACTGTCCAGCCTCAGGACTTTGGCACACGCTGCTCCCTCTGCATGCGCAGGAGTGTTCCCCGAATCCCGGCCTTGTACATTGCCCCTGTGCTTCCCCAGGCCTCTACCCGGTGCCTCCGAATCAGGGATCCTTTCTTCCCCAACCAATTCAAAACAGCACCATCCTCATCACACAGCCCTCTCTGCCTCACTTTTTATGACCTCCATCCCCCCCGATATAGTTCACATTTATCTGTGTGAGCCGATCAGACTCCAGCAGGATCTTGCTCCACCAGCAGAATTCTCCATGGGGTCAGAAACTGCATCTGTTCTGTTTCCAGCACCATCCCCAGGGTCTTCATCAGCATCTGCCACACAGAAGATTCTTCATAATTTGCACCATAAACACATGGAAGAGGATGGAGGCGGAGCAAAAGAGGAGTAAGAAGTAGAAGAAAGAAGGGGGAAGAGACGGAGGAGGGGGAAAATGAGGAGGAGGAAGAATGACCATTGCCAGTGTCATCCAGCAGCCCAGGCCGGGAGCTGCAGCAGCCATCCAAACCAGACACGGATGCTGCAAAGAGCTGCACTCTGGATGACAACAGGACAGGCCTTTAGCAGGTGGCTCTCAAGGCTGGCTGAAGGCTGGACCCTCCTGGAGTACTTGCAAAAACTACTAAGGAGATAATACACATTTGAGATGATGGATTTGCTAATTATCCTATTTGCATAATGTATACATGATTCAAAACATTACATTGTACCCCATAAATGTGTGCAATTATTAATATTATGTGTGAATAAAATACCAATGTCAGCCCCACATGACCAGCAGCACCCAAAGCTCTAGGGTGGAGCCTGCACATCCCCGTGTCTGTGCTAGGCTCCCAGGGTTCCTAATGGTCAGCAAGAGATCCAGACCCTGACCCAGGAAGGGCAGGGACAGGCCAAAAGAGAAAGGGCAGGGCTCAAGCTCACTGAGGCCAGCTGGTCTCCCCTCCTCCCTGGTGCCACCCCTGGACACCCTCCCCTCCCCAACAGGCTGGCAGCCTCCACTGCCCAGACTCTGTCCACAAAGGAGTTAAGGACTTGTTTAGCGTCACCCACTCACCTGTCAGCACCCCCAGGACCACCCTCTGTAAAGGTCCTACAGGAGGAAGGAAGAGAGTCTTCCCAGGTGGCCAGCCCAAGGCACCTCTTCCAGCATCCTGAGCAGAGACAGCCCTTGCACAGCCAGTCAGTGCCCTCCCTGCGGTTCTGCCTGGAGGAAAGGAGGAATGAGGGCTGTCCACTGTTTCTTGTCATTTCTGTTAAAGTAAAGACATCCTCCTGAGGGAACAAGCAGTAAGACGGGAAGGGCCTGACAGGCCCAGGACACGGCTGGAGAAAAATAGAATGGTGTGGACCAGAGCAGGCCAAAAGGGCTTCCTGACAGAGGCGGCACTTTAGCTGTGATGATGAGGCACGGCAGAGCTGACGGGTGAGGGGACAGAGAGGGCAGTCCAGGGCACCGCCTTGCCTGTACCACATCCTTCAGTTGAAGCCTGCCTGTGTTCACTGCAAGCACACCTGTGACTTCCCTCCTGTGGGTGGATGAGAACAGAGGAGAGGGCCTCGGGGGAGAGCAGCCCAGCCTCCTCACTGTCAACCTGTGCACGCTCCTGTCTGGGGAGGGGAAGGTGTTTCTCCACTGCTACCCCAGATGCCCAGGCCTGGGACGGCCCCAACCAAGGACAGCTGGG